>QRFJ01000431.1:1099306-1514716 GCA_006176705.1 Cocos nucifera
TTCAGAAGACCACAATGTGGATGTTGGAGTCGGAAGCATGCATCTTCTTAAAATAATGTTTATTTCAAGATAGCGCATTGGAAAATAGATCAAGCTTGATGAGAAAGTCTCACAAGCACAATTGACTAAGGACCAATTTTGGAATCCAATCAGGTTGAGCTAATAAGAATTACTACCTTCCCCAACCTCATAGATTGGAAAGAGTTTCTATCCTCCTGAAGAATACTTTTAGGTATTTTTCAGGGAAGTAGAGAGAATGTTCCTCGCTAGGTAATGGTGCTCATGATTTGATGATCCCAAAAACTACTAAACTGAGATGATATGAATTTGATGATTCGAGAAATGGTAGAGGTTAATCAGTCAGAAATTCGACTGAATTGCACTCACCAAGTCTAAGGAACCTTGGTAGATTTCCACCAGAAGGGTATAGTACCTATTGGATGTAGAATGGATCTCAAGAGAAAGATTCGTGCATAGATAAAATTATGGAGACATTCCAAAGCTTGATAGTGGGCAAAAGATTATAGTACAGTGCGAAGCATTTGACTATCAGGATACACCTTTTTCCCAATAAGTGCTATGCTAAAATTCCATTCGCACATGTTGCCTTGCTGTTGCAGCCTATTTTGTTTTATTAGAAATATATGGCAAATGACAATTAAAACGTGCAATTTCTTGAAATGGGATATTTGTAGAGAAGATTATCTTATTATGGATTGAAGCCGCTTAGGATTTCAACATCCATGAAATACTGATCAACAAGGTTATCGCAAGTGCTAGATTCAATTTAAGACTTAAGCAAGACATCTCTCAAAGAGTGAGAATACTCATTTTTCAATGATGTGATCAAAATGTTTTGGTTCATCAAAACGAAGAGGAAACCTGTTTTTCAAAAGTCTTCAGATTGGAAGCGCTATGTTTGTTTCCTCGTATTGTACGGGATAATGACTTATCCTCCTTATTGGGAATGATATTTCCATCGTTATACCAATTCAAAATATGGTTGTCTATAGAGATTTTCCTATGAAAAGACTTCTAGGAAGCAATCCTTTATTCTAGGAATTAAGGTCTATAGGGAGATAGACCCGAATAGGAATGCGGGACCTTTTCATAGAAGAATAACATAGAGGAAAAGTCTAAAAAAGGGTTTAGTATGGAAAAACTCTAAAGAGGGGTTGGTAATATCCTTTCAGACATGGATTCAATCTTTTAAGAAGATTGTGCCTACAACATGAGAAATAAAACGCATAGTAAAGATTCCTTATGCCCTTCAGAATAGGGAGCTTCATGTATGCCATTCTGTTAATTGTACACTGATATAGCATTGCTGTGAGTATCACACGAGCAGATATTAGTCAATCCAGATGAAGAACACGATTTTGGAAGATGTAATATAAATCCCTTTAAGTACTCTGGAAGAAAGAACAAGGACTATTGATGTTTTGTTGGTCCTATTGGTAAATGGAGAACTTCAAGAATGATATATAGACTCGGATTTTATGTTTCGATAGTAGATGATCGAAAGTCGACATCTATGAGAAGTTCTGTTTGTGGTGTAATGTATGGAGCTGATCAGCTGGAAAAAGTTTCAAGCAGACGTTGATAGCAGATGTCACCATGAGAAGCAAATTATATTCTGGCAGTTAGAGCTTTACGGAAGGAAGCATTCTGGTTACAGAAGCTTGTTCCAAAAATTGCGAGTAATGCCATACCAAAATGTCCATTCTCTTTTATACTGCGACAATAATGGGCCATAGCCGCATTGTACCTAAGGAGCCGAGGTCTTCAACCAAAAATCAAGCACATCGGTGCGATCCACCTCATCCGCGATTACCTACGAGTAAGGAATACGTTCGAAGGTCAAGAGAATCAACTCCTAGAAATATTGGAACCCATACTTTTTACAAAGCCGTTTGGGACACAGAGTAGAAGATCTTGAAAGCCACCTTGAGAAAAGATGGGACTTTAGAATCTTTAGCTCCAATTTGCTTTTAGGATCAAGTGGGAGATTGTTAATATATGTGCCCTCTCAGAAATCAGAATGTGTACACCTACTTGTAATACACTTCTAAGAGCAAAATTTAAATTTTTGAGTAATAATAATAAAATGATTATTTTCTTATCACTAATGTGTATTTTAGTGGGTCTGAATGACATCATTCCTTGAGTTAATGGGGGTAATGAATTTTTATTAATTTTCAAGATTTGAAAATTTAAGCATAGAAATTCATTATTAACTCATAAAAATGTCCCGACCTGAGGATCATCAGAGGATGGTGATTGATCTGGAAGGTTGGGTGGTACAATCGCTTTCTTTATAGTTAGATAAGTTTGAGTCTATACGGTGTAGAGACCATCGAGCAGAGGAAGTATATAGGTACTCGATTAAAGAGAACGAAGGGCACTGAGGTGACCACCTTAGCAGTTAAGAGTCTTTTTTAGTGATCTGACCTCATAGTGCCAAGATTGACTCGATCTGCGTTGTTTTGGGGTTTCCTTTTGACTGAGGGTGCATCGTATTCACTTTGAGGGGTGTTATTAGTTTGACTATCACATACCTCGATCTTCTAGCCCATTCATAAAACCTCTGAGGTGTTTGGTTTGGGCTTATAGCAATGTTCATTTGTTAGAACTAAGATTATTGCAATCCAAGATGGAAATTTTATCAACTTCGGTGGTAGAGGAAAGCAGGCCCTTATGATGATCATAGAGAATTCAAAGTTCGTAAGCCCCTGGCATAAGTCAGACAGTGAAAATATTAGAAAGGAAGTTTCTATTTTAAGTTTTCACAATGGACTTGAAATCGAAATGGAATTTAATTCATATGACAGAAAACTAGGGTTTGCCCGAAGTTCACTCTTTAACCTTAATCTGATCGGGGCTCAGGATAGTAAAATTAATCACACAGGTAAGCTGCCTAACCAGAGAGATTCATTTTCAGTTTGATTGGAGTTGCCCACCAATAACTGCTAGGTTATCAATGGATGGGATTTTGGAATAATTAGAAATGATTTTAGACTGATCGATCATTCCTGTTTGTTGAATTACGAAAAAGTTCTTTGATTCCATTCGAAAGGATTTCGCATTGATGTCGATTGATAGAGATCATGACATATTTCTTACCATACAGAATGAAACTAACTGCGGTTCACACAAATAAGGGTTTGGAATTCTGTGATTATTCAATTGAAACTGATCCTATCAATTGATTCTGAATGAGATTCAATTAAGGTTGAGAAAAATCGTGTGCTAGCACTCGATTGAACCTAACGTTTCTTCTTTTACTATCATAATAAGTTGTTCCCGAGTGAGCCAAAGGAGTTTCTGTGCTCGATCAGACGGCCTTCACTTTTTGACTGGAGCTTGTCCAAGTCAGAAAAGGTTGTCTATTTTCTAAAACATTACCTACCATTTTCGGGTCAACTTTGCCATTTTCTCGTCCTTTTGACCTTTGATCAAAAAGTTAACCTTTGATTGGTCAAATGTTGACCATAGATTACTTCTGACTTTCTATTCGGCATGTCACACACCTATTGGAGGGTTGTGGGGGCTTGTCCGCCCCTACCAGAACCTGGCAAGGAGGAGGGCGCATGCCACCCTTGGCGTGTGGCCAAGGTTGGATGCGCCCAAGAGTCTCTGTTGGATAGGAATCTCCATCTTCTTTTTGGATTTTCAATTAGAGTTTTTCTAAGAACCAACTTTGACTGATCTTAGGTGCCATGTAAGGAGAAATTCAGGAGACTCTATTTCCACCATTCAAATTTAGATCTGATTTCATAAAGAGTTGTGATTGATTGGGAAGAAGAGGAGTTGGATCACAGTAGTCTTATAAATAAGGACCCTGGCTCCAAACTCAAAGAGCAATTGAAAATCCCACGGGCCCCAAGGCTACCTTCTCCTCTGCTCCTCCACACCAAAAGCACTTCTCCCTTCCTTCTTCCATATCCAAAAAGTGTTTGCGGTCCTTGGTTGGTGCCAATCCAGATGAGAGAAAGGCGACTAAAAAAAGCTAGAAAGCCTGCGCTGCTGGCCCAAAGAACAAACTACTGATCTTCGAAGGAGTTTTTGAAGGATCCTCCAGATCAGATCCAGAATCTAATTTTTGAGATGCTGATAGAGAAGAAAGGGTTCTCCAGATCTAGTCTAAGTGGATATCGCGTAGAGACCAGGCACTTGCGTGGCTAGAATCCAGGAAAGTTTCTGCTGCTTACAGGATCATCAATGGATAATAGGATTACCCACTTCAAGGTAAATTAAATTTGATTTAACTTATCTTAATTTATTTTAATTATTAAAAATAATTAGAATCAGATTTTAAAATATTTCAGATCTGAATTCTTAGATCAAAGAGAAAACAATAAGAAATATATTCTCTTTTGATCTAATCAGATCTGAAACGGAATCTGATCCGAGAAATCTCCTTCATCTCTATTGGTTGCAACCGATATTTTTCTTCGATAATCCATTTGTGCCACCAGCCATTGTGCCTCTTCAACTGTCGATTTATCATCGCAATAGCAAGCCGAACCTCTTTTGAGTAACCTCTGCAAAGCCCCAAGAGGAGGCAGACCCATCGCCGATCTTTAGCCCACAATTAGGCATGATTCGACTCTCGACCGTCGCTCCCCAGCAGTCCCGAAGGGCCTACACCACCCTAGTGGGTTGATCATTGAAAATAAGCTTCAAGATGTTCTGATAAGAAGCTTGAAGCCATGAATAAGGCTTCTTTCTTCTCATCCCTTTTGATGGACTTAGCGGGTTGAGCCCCTTTTGACGAGGAGATTCAGAAAGAATTTTACCGCCGCCCAAACTTCAAGTTTGCCTTCAGATTCAAGATTGTATGATGGGGAACAATGGCCTCAGATCAAGATGTATGATGGAACAGTTGACCCCATCCGATTCACGTCGAAATCCTTCAAAGTGATGTCTACTTTTTTTAGGGAGCATCAGATGCCACTCTTTGTCGGGCCATTCCTCACCACTCTTAATGGAGTTAGCCCGGTTAAATGGTACTCCAGCCTCGAACTGGGCTCAATCCATTATTTAGAGACAATTGAGCCAATCCTTGGCTAACATACTTTATTCAGCAGCCATACGTAGCAGAAGCGGTCCGGGACTCTTGAACACCATTCGTTAGAAAAATGGTTGAGGTCGATTCCACGATTATGTGGAGCCACTTTAATGCAGCACCCTGGAAAAGTCCATGACCTAGATCAGTTGATTCGCGATGACCACCTTTATGGGTGATTCAGTAAAGAACAATCTGAAAGATCATTAATAAAATCTTTCCCCTCTAATTATTGCTGGTATATTGAAGCGGGCAAGGAAAGTATTAACCAACATTGAAGAAGTCTTTGCTGAGACACCCTCCGTCGATCGTTCGGCAGGATTGAATAAAGGAGCACCTTCTGTTCAAAGAAAGGATGCTTTACCGATAAAGTTCTCCTGCTCTCCGCCAAGAAGTTTAGAAGGAATGGAGGCTCTTTCCAGAACTGTCATCTTTGAGCCCCCAAAGGAGAGAGTGATAGTGCATCTTTAGTTGAGGTGTTTTCATAATGTATTACGCCTCTAAAATACTATCTGAAGAGAAGTCTTGATGTAAGATTCCCCCAGGTTTTTTGTTAAGATAATTTTATGTGGTTCCATAGAAAGTCAGGAATGTGCTGCACTTGTAAATTACAACTTCTCGAGCAAAAATTATTAATTTTGAGCTATAAATAATAAAAATAAAATTATTTCTTATCATAAATGTGTATTTTAGGGTGTTTGATTTACATTCCCTTGAAGTTTAATGTAAATGATAATTTCTTATTTTTCAAGGTTGAAGGAATTTAAGACAAGAATTTTCATTATTAAAACTTCATAAAAATGGCTTTCCGACCGTATAGATCAGTCATGAAGATGTGAATTTGACAAAGATTTGGTGTAAATCCTTTTTTATAGTAAGATAATAGTCTTGAGTCTTGATGTGTAGAGACACAAAAAGCGAGGGAGTATAGACTCATTTAAGAGAACAGAGGGCAACTGAGGACATATGACCAACCTTGAAGCAGTCATAAGGAAATCTTTACCTTCCATCGATGAAACTTGGGGGCTCCATCAAGCTGTAGTGGTTGTGTTCTGGTTTCTTGGACCTGAGGGTTATCGTAGTTTCACCTTGAGGGTGTTTATAGGTTTGGGAACTAATACTATGGACCTTTCCAATCTTCCTATTGCCATTTTCAGAAATTCTTAAAGGATGTATGGTTGGCGATAGCATGTTCATTGTAGAAATTGGATTGCACCAAGAGGAGAATCTATCTTACCTTGGTGGGATAGGGAGAGCCCTTCTATGATGATCATTTGGAAATCAAGTCCCTTAAAGCCCCTGGCCATGAGAAGTTGAAAATAAAGGGAAAGAGTTTCTATTAAGATTTCACCATCCAGGACTTGAATTGAATGGATTAAATATATGGACGAAAAATATAGGGTTTTGATGTAGTTCTCTAAATAACCCTAATCTATTCGGAGGACTCGTGGATAAGGAAGAATTTAATCACAGTAAAAGGTATTGTCACGAGAGGTTCATTTTTCAAGTTTTTGATTGGGTTGCCACCCATATATACTTGCTAGTTGTTCACTTGATTAGATTTTAGGAATAATTTAGAATGGATTTGGATGATCGATCATTCTAGTTCGTATTGAATTCAGAAATAATGCTTCTGATTCCATCGAAAGGTTATTTCAATGATTCGATGATAGAGATCATGACATATGCCCATTTACATATAGACTAGAAATCTAATGAATCCACACAAATATTAGGATTGTAAATCTGGATTATCACAATGACTAATTGAGTTCAATTCAGTTTATATTATAAGATTTAATAATAGGTCAAAGAACATTGCAGCACCACTGATTGAGGCCTAAACGTTCTCCTTCTACTTATCATTAAAAGGTATTGTCTCGATGAGCCTTAAATATATTTTTGTGCTCCAACTCAGATACCTTTACTTGGGTCTACTGGAGCTTGTCTAGATCCCAGAAAAAAGGTATATCTTAATTTATGAGATAAATTTAAAGATAACATACACCTATTCCATTTTCTCATCATCTTGCTAATTTCTTGTCTTTTTGATTGGGTCAAAACGTATTGGACTTTGACACTTAGGACATTATCTGCCCATTATCATGGCACCCATAGGATAGGACAGATAAGGGTTTTGTCCTCTTGGACTAAGGAAATTAAAAAAGGAGGGGCCATGCATTCCTTGGGAAAAGGTGGCGGCCATGGATAAGGGATGCCTGGAGTCCCATACAGATGGGACTCTAGGATTGCTTTCTTGGAATAACTTTGGTACCAAACCTTAGGGCTTTGCAGTCTAAGGGCACTAAGGCTTTTAAGGCATCGATTCACAAGTATAGCCCTGATATGGGATTAGATTGATTGTCAATCCACCAATCAGATTTTAGATTTGTGTCACGAAGCAACATGATTGCGTTCGAGATGATGTGGCACTTGGCATGGCGTAGGCAGGGGTCTATATAAACCCTATCTATGCCAAACTTTACGAAAGTTCTCCCTTAGCCCACATCCAAGGCTGCCTCTCTCCCTCCTCCATGCCATCTTCTGGTCCCCTCTCTCCTCTCCACCACCCAAGGAGATTTTGGGCTCCAGTTTTGGTGCCGATCCAGACTAGAGAAAGATGACGAGAAAGAAAGAAGGCCAGCACTACTGCAAGAGGACGATTCTAAAATCTTTCAAAAAGGAGTTTTTGAAGATCTCCTCCAAATCAGATCCAGATCTGATATTTTGGAGAGGTGATAAAAAATAAGAAGATCTTCAAAAAATCTAGCCTGAGTGGATATCCGGTAAGGTCAAGTGCTTGATGGCTAGATCCAGAACTTCAGACATCAGTAGGATCAAATAGGGATAATCTGATTATCCAACAAAAGCCGTACAAAATTAAAATCAAATTTAATTTTTTTATTTTATTTTTATTAGATCTATAAAAATAAGATCTAAAAATATTTAAGATTTAATCTTAGATTAATTTTTTTTTTTGAAATATCTCTCTTGATCCAATCAATCTGAATAAAATCTAATTTGAAAAAATCAGATATTTCCTTCAAACTGTATCAGAGCCAGATCTAATAAATTACTTAGGATCTTAATTTTTATTAATTTTTGATCTTAATAATTAGATAATTTTAAATACATACTAGAGATATGATTATATTAAAATTCAAAAATTAAAATTAAATAATTTAGATCTAAGGTTTTACAAGATGCATGATTTAGTTGTTAAAATAGAACTATTCATATACATAGTCTTGGCATGTTCATAATTAATTTAATTTAAGTTATAATTTTAGATCTATTTTTTATTTTTGTAATATTTATAAATATTATATAAGATCTAAAAAATAGTAATAAAATATTTAATTTTTAGATCATTTTGACATTATGATGAATGCTTGTTTAGACTAGTTATAGAATAGTTCTATATAATTATCTAGATTAGAATTTATTTTTGATATTATCAAATTTAAATTTAATTTTAGATAAATTTATGATAGATAATTTAGATCTGTAAAATATGCATTATATGATACATGAGGATGTATTGCAAAATATGTATAAAATTAGATCAATTCTATAATGAGATATATGATGTAGATCTAACTTATTTTGTAGATTTATTATTTTGATTAAGACGTTCTCCTGGCCGTCCGATCATAAAAAATAAAGTAGGATTTAAAATATCTCTCTCCTTTCATTTGATGGGATGTTTTTATGATGTGTAGGTGGCTTGCACGTTCGTCCTTAATAAAAAATCAAGAACCTTACTTTTTTGCAAAATTCTAGATCCTGAACTATCCTAG
This sequence comes from Cocos nucifera, assembly GCA_006176705.1. Lineage (NCBI taxonomy): Eukaryota > Viridiplantae > Streptophyta > Magnoliopsida > Arecales > Arecaceae > Cocos > Cocos nucifera. The sequence continues at coordinate 1,108,175 of QRFJ01000431.1, forward strand.
TATTTTTATTTAATATTTTATTTATGAATCCTGAAACTTAATTAGAATTTAAGATTATTGAAATATTTTGTTAGGTTCTAAAATTAAGAATTTCATGATCTAAGACATTATCATAAAATTAGGTTCAGGCTTGGGTAGCTCAATTTAGGTCTAAGTGGTGATCAAATCGAATCAGAGTTGGGTTAGATGGAGATCAACAATTGCTTAAATGTAACCAGCCTAATAAGATTAAGTCTGGGTCAAGATCGAGTTACGTGAGTGATCGATCAAGCTAAAGCACCTAAGTTAGGCTCAGTTAGTTAGAAATCTGGATTGTAAGGCTAACTCGATTGTTCTGGCTCAACAATTTTGGTGTCTAAGATAAGTTTGACGGATACGATCGATTGAGTTTTTAATTGGAAGCTACTCAACTCGAATGCATCTTGTCGAGTTAATGGCATATCCCTTTCCATCGGTCTCACTTTCTAGCCATATTTTATTGGCTCAGTCCTGATCTAAGGTGGTCAATAATCCGAGCTAACCCATCCACTAGGTTAGTCATTAATGGTTATGACTATGTTAAGTCTTAGTTTTAATGAGACCTAATTAAATCTTTCCTAAAAAAAGATTAAGTCTAGGTCTTTCACATTGTAGAATGTGGACCCTTCTCGGTGCGTTGATTGTTTACTTCAACTGATGTACAGGTGTTCATTTGCATCGAAAAGATGCAACCATATTATATTAGGCATTGGATGCTTACAGGCTGCGGGATGGAATTGGGCCTCAATATTTTGGACTATATTGAGAGACCCAATTAGAAATCTTAGTTGTGTGCAAATGATGGGTCTGGACTTAACTAAGGAAGTGGATTCAATATTTCGGGCATTGGTTGAGATATTTGGTGCAGAAATCCATCTTCATCGGAGTCGTCGGAGCCGAGGCCGCTTAGGTCGCCGCTGGAGACCTGCAAAATGAAGTCCCGTCCAGAATCGGTGGGGGGTGGCTCCGGCAGGACCCTCCGACGGTCAAGTTAGTTTCCAGCCAACAGGAATGGAGTGCTCGGAATGAGTTTCGGAGCTTAGAGATGAGGAGGAGAGCTTAGAGAGTCGAGAGTTCAGAGAGCTTAGCATTGGCGTATGGAGGGTCCTTTGTAGGCGGAGTTTAGTTGATGGCGACAGCCATACCGTCGCATGGAGTTCGGTACGAAGAGGATGGCGTCGTCAGGCGATCGGTGATGGCCATACTGACAAGTCGTGGACCGCATGGAGTTCGGTACGGAGAGGAAGGTGTCGTCAGGGAGTGGCGTTGCCAGAGGTGGTAGCCATGTCGTCTGGTTTCGTCGCCTATCGCAGACTGATGGCGATAATTCATCTTATAGGAGAGCCCGACAGAAAGGAAGGCTGGGGGAGTTCGGCTGGCTGAAGGGTCGGCCATCTATAGAGTTCAGCCGAGGGATGATTACTCTGGTTGCTGGTTGGTTCGGCTAAGGCTCGTCCGCTGAGGAGTTCGGCCGTTGAGAGAACTTTGTTGAAGCTCGGACGCTTGGAGTCGGTCCGAAGGAGTTCGGCCTTGAGGAGTCCGAGGGAGTTCGACCTTGGGGAGTCCGAAGGAGTTCGGTCGTGGGGAGTCTGAAGGAGTTCGGTCGCCCAGGAAGTTCGGTCTCGATGCTGGGAGTCCGGAAGAAGCTTGGAAGCTGACCAGTTCGGCCTGCTGGAAGAAGCTCGACCGTTGGGAGTTCGACTGAAGCCCACCTGCCGGAGCTCTTCTATGGCTACTGGTTACATTAAGCTGAGCGTCGGGCTGGGCTTCGGCAGGAGTGGGATTTATCCCCAACAGTAGCCCCCCCCACTTTCGAGTTCAAAAATTGAAGGAAGTACCAAAATAGGCGACTGCCGAAGTCTTCTTTTAGGCCCCGCGCTTGTTGTAGCTGAAGCTCGGGGAGGTCTCATCTCCAGCCAATGTTGACATTGAAGTTGAAGCTGAGGCTTAGGGGAGACCTCATCTTCGGTTAATGTTTGGAGTTGAAGTGGAACTCATTTCCTACGGTCGAGGTTGATGTGGGCTCTCAGGGGCGGCCTCATCTTTCGCAGCCGAGGCTTGCCGTAGACCTTGAGGCTCAGTCTCAGATCTTGCTCACGTTAGGACGAGGTTCCCCTCCTGTTCCTAACCGACTGTGGGGGCACATTCGGACCATCGTCCGTGCTTCTCCCCCCATCTCATTTTAGGTGAACGAGGCCTTCGACCTTGCTCGCGTTAGGACGAGGTTTTCCTCCTGTTCCTAACGGGCTATGGGGGCACATGGGGACCGTCGTCCTCACCTCTCCCCCCATTCTCGTTTAGAGTGAATGAGGCCTTCGACCTTGCTTGCGTTAGGATGAGGTTCTCCTCTATATCCTAACGGGTTATGGGGGCATATGGGGACGTCGTCCTCGCCTCTCCCCCATCTCGTTTTAGGTAAATGAGGCCTTTGACCTTGCTAACGTTAGGATGAGGGTCTCCTCCTGTTCCTAACGGGCTGTGGAGGCACATGGGGACCGTCGTCCTTGCCTCTCCCCCCATCTCATTTTAGGTAAACGAGGCCTTGACCTTGCTCGCGTTAGGACGAGGTTCTCTCCTGGTCCTAATGGGCTGTCGGGGCACATGGGGACCGTCATCCTCGCCTCTCCCCCCATCCCATCCTTTGTGAACGGGGCCTTTGACTTTGCTCACGCTAGGACGAGGTTCTCCTCCTATTCCTAACGCTGTGGGGGGCACATTCGGACCGTCATCCATGCTTCTCCCCCCATCCCGTCCTTTTGTGAACGGGGCCTTCGACTTTGCTCACGCTAGGATGAGGTTCTCCTCCTGTTTCTAACCGATTGTGGGGCACTTCGGACCATCATCCGTGCTTCTCCCCCCATCCCATCCTTTGTGAATGGGGCCTTCGACTTTGCTCATGCTAGGATGAGGTTCTCCTCCTGTTCCTAACCGACTGTGGGGGCACATTCGGACCGTCGTCCGTGGCTTCTCCCCCCATCCCGTCCTTGTGAACGGGCGCTTCGACTTCGCTAGGAATTCTATCGAGGGGAAGCCACTCGCAGCACATTTTCGTTTGAGGGTCGTCGGGGTGTTGTTTCTCTGAGTTCCCTCGGGCAGCGAGTCTCATCCAGACGACCTCCTCTATTACATGTTGGGCTCCTTAATTTGGAGCATGCTTCTCTTGATTTTGTCGCCGGGAGACGACGAATCACCGATGTAGCTAGCTCCTAGCTCCCTCCCGCGTGGGGTGGCGTTGATGACACCGCGAGGCGGCCGACCTTCTTGTCTTTTCTAGTTACGGCAGCGCCTTTAGCCGATCTTCTCCTTCTTCAGACTGGCGTCGGAAGAATTTATCCCGCCATCCCATTTGACGAGCTCTTCAATCTCGTCTTGGAGCTGAACGTATTCCTCAGTGTCGTGGCCGTGGTCGCGATGGTAGGAGCTTTACTTGCTTCGACCGCGCACGTTTGGGGAGGCGTAGTCCTCGAGGTCTTGGCGGCTGGCTCTTAACTTTGCCGAGAATTCGAGTTAGAGGAGTGGGTCATAGTTGCGAAAACCTTTCGGGAGGAGGATTTCTTCGCGCCCTTCTATCGGGGCTTCCTTTGTAGTGAGCTCGAGAAGTTCGGGCTTCGCTTGCGCGGAGCTTCATTCTGCGCTTCATTCCGCTTTCCCGCGAAACTTTCCGTAGGAGAACTTCATGCTTCTTTGTCCAGACTTTCTTGCTTGCAGGGAGGGGGTCGGCTTTGCTTGCCCAAATTTCATATTACCTCTAGTGAATTCGTTGCAGCGACGTACTCGAGGGGGAGTTCGGCCTCGATCGCCCCTAGGGCGGTCTCGAGCGCGGCCGAACTTCATTTGGGTGATCTGCTGTGGAGTTCGGCATCTCGAGCGCGGCCGAACTTCATTTGGGGTGATCTGCTGCGGAGTTCGGCATCCTGTATGCCGAACTTCATTTTGCGGGAGAACTTCGTTCCGCCACTGCTTGCACCAAACTTTATTATGATGGTGGAGTTTGGCCTCACTTGCGCCGAACTTCATTGATGAGCTTCAAAGGGAGAGTTCGGCCTTGCCGAACTTCATTTTGATGATGACCTGAGGAGTTCGACCTTCCATCGAACTTCATTCCGTGGGAGAACTTTCCTCCGCCTTCGTTTGTGCCGAACTTCATTCCGTGGGGGAACTTTGCTCTGCCCTGGCTTGTGCCGAACTTTATTTCGTAGGGACTTTACTCGGATGAGGAGCCTCAAAGGGGAAAGTTCGACTTTGCTTCGAGGTGGAGTTCGGCTTTCCTTGCGCTGGGAGGTTGTGGATGTTTCCGAACTTCACTCCACCTCCTTGGACGCGGCCGAACTTCATCCCGCCTCCTTGCAAAACCTTTCGAGATGGGGGTTTGGCTCGTCCTCAGCGATGAGCTTCAAAGGGGGAATTTGGCTTCGCTTTCACCGAACTTCATTGATGATCTTCCAGCGGGAGTTCGGCTTCACTTCCGCCAAACTTCATTCCGACGATGAGCTTCGAAGGGGGAATTCGAAAACGTGGGCCGAGCTTCATCCACTTCCTTTCTTCGGCGGATCTATCTAGCCTACCGATTAGCCATTTGCCGCTGACTTCGCCGTCCTTGGCCTCGAAGCCTTCCTTGCCCGGGCATAATTTTTTGACCCAAGCCAGCATGTTCGGCCAAAGTCCCTGGGAGGCTTCTTTTTCAGGAGAATAATAAGATTGTTCTTCTGAAGGCCGCTTTTTGAGAGCGGCTTATTGGCGACCGACTGGTCACGTCCCGGACCTCTAGCGCAGCAGTATTGAACCGAGAAATGGAAAGCCTTGGATGGATTTCCTCCTCTTTTCTGCCTGATGGCCATTAGGGAGTCCGAACTTTCGCGTGGGCACCGACTACTGATTTCGAAATGGCCGCGAATTATTGACTCATTTTGATCGAATGATAGATTGGTCATTCGGAAACTTGAGCACCGGAGTACCAGTTCCTAGCGGCTCCTTTAAGGGTTAGAGGAGGAAAGCTGGCACAGGGATGGCATTGGCGTTCCATGGAACAAGCATCGTTCATTCGGAAGGCTTCCAAGTTGGTCGACTGGGTCGGTGGTCCCATTATAGCTCTCGAACTATGGGAGCTTGAAGTTCGGCGGAATCGGTTCCCGCATGATTTTCTGTGAGAAAGGAGGGTCGGTTTGGATCTCATTACCGTATGAGGAGGGAGCATGGCAGAGTTCTTCGATTCGTCGGCTCATTTCTAAGAGCCTTCGATCCAAAAGATCTTCACGGTCTGTCTTCCTGCTGAATGGGTGCAAAGCTTCTCCCTCGGACGAGCTGCGGTTCGAACAAGGGCTCCCCTTCCATTGCCTTCCTTTTTTGGAGATTGGAGGTCGAGTAGCCCATGTCGATTGCCTCTGGACTGGACCACATAGCTCTGGAGAATCCTGCGCTGGTTGAACTGGTACGGCGGCCTGTTGGTGCATGGCCTGCACCGCCTGAACTGCCTCAGTGAGGCCATGAACCTGCTGGACGAGCAGGTTGAACTGTTCAGCATCCACCACGGCCACAGACCGATCCTGGACCGTCGGGGCCGGAGCGGTAGCGGACAGACCTGGATGGGATCGAGCCGTAGAGGCTGCCGATCGCCGGGCTGCAGAACGAGCCTGGGTCACCGAGGCTGGAGCAGGAGCGGACGGACTCGAACAGGATCGGGCTGCGGAGGTCGCCGATCTCCGGGTGGAGGCTCTCCTGGGGGGCATCTTTTTCCATTGGAAGGGAATTTGAATTAAGAGGAAGAGAGATTTTTCGAGCACTCCTTTAAGAACAGAGGCACACCGACTTCCTTTAAGAGGGGAATCTTTGTCGGTAGTCCCTTCTTCCAGCGCCAATCTGTTGGTGCAGAAATCCATCTTTGCCGGAGGTCGCCGGAGTCGAGGCCGCTGAGGTCGCCGTCGGGGACCTACAAAATGAAGTTCCGTCCGAAATCGGTGGGGGGGGTGGCTCCGACAGGATCCTCCGACGGTCAAGTTAGTTTCCAGCCAATAGGAATGGAGTGCTCGGAATGAGTTCCAGAGCTTAGAGATGAGGAGGAGAGCTTAGAGAGTCGAGAGTTCAGAGAGCTTAGCCTTAGCGTATGGAGGGTCCTTTGTAGGCGGAGCTTAGTTGATGGCGACAGTCATACCGTCGCATGGAGTTCGGTACGGAGAGGATGACATCGTCAGGCGGTCGGTGATGGCCATACTGATAAGTCGTGGGTCGCATGGAGTTCGGTACGGAGAGGAAGGCGTCGTCAGGGAGTGGCGTTGCCAGAGGTGGTAGCCATGTCGTCTGGTTTCGTCGCCATTCGTAGACTGATGGCGATAATTCATCTCATAGGAGAGCCCGACAGAAAGGAAGGCTGGGGGAGTTTGGCTGGCTGAAGGGTCAGCCATCTATAGAGTTCGACCGAGGGATGATTACTCCGATTGCTGGTTGGTTTGGCTAAGGCTCATCCGTTGAGGAGTTCAGCCGCTGAGAGGACTTCATTGAAGCTCGGCTGCTTGGAGTCGGTCCGAAGGAGTTCGGCCTTGGGGAGTCCGAAGGAGTTCGGCCGTGGGGAGTCTGAAGGAGTTCGGCCGCCCAGGAAGTTCGGTCTCGACGCTGGGAGTCCGGAAGAAGCTTGGAAGCTGACCAGTTCGGTCTGCTGGAAGAAGCTCGACCGCTGGGAGTTCGGCTGAAGTCCGTCTGTCGGAGCTCTTCTATGGCTACTGGTTACATTAAACTGAGCGTCGGACCGTGCTTCGGCAGGAGCATGATTTATCCCCAACAGTGAGATTCATGAATTAGAGATCAAGTTTAGGTGCACCATGATCAGAGAATCATTAAACAAGAGTTATTCACTCATTGGCTAACCCATCATCAATAACTATTAGGTGAGGTGATGAGTCAGTTGGTGGGACCGCACCATCCACTAGAAATCATTAATCATGAAGATTTTTGCATCTCTATAGAAGGATTGTAGGGATCCAAAAAAATAATGAAAGCTAATTTATTTAAAATAAAATCTTTAAATAAATTGGTCAAATTTTAATTATAATATCTAACTAAAAACTTTGACTCTCTACAGAAAAAAATGTCTGCATCCAACCCACTAGCACGTATCCTGAACACTCATAGACTGACCGGATCCAATTACAAGGATTGACTCTGAAACTTTAAAATTATTTTGGATTTCGAGAAGTTAACTTATCTATTAGACTAGGATCCTTCCATCTTACCAGCTCGTCCATCCGTCGAACAGAGATTGTCTCTTGAAAAGTGGACGAACGAAGATAACAAGGCCAGATACTACATGTTGGGCTCGATGACTGATAAGCTTCAGTGCCAAGATGAAGATATCAAGACTGCCCACCAAATGTTGGCTCACCTATAAGAGATGTTTGGTGAATAGAGTCATGCAGCCAAGTATCAAGTCACTAAACGATTTTTCAAGGCTAAAATGCATGATGGGTAGTTAGTCCAAGATCATTGTCTGATGATGATCAAGGACTTGGAAGAGCTTGAGAAGCTCGGAGTGAAGTTGGATCTGGATTTGCAGAATGATATAATTCTGTAATTCTTGACTGATGCATATGGGTAGTTCATCATGAACTACCATATGCATAAACTTCAAAATTCCCTAGCCGAACTTATGAACATGCTGGTTACCGTTGAGCTTTCCATGAAAGATTCTAAAGGCTCAGTGCTTGCTATGGAATGAACTTCTTCCAAGAGAAAGTCTTTTGGAAAGAAAAAGAAGTCTGTGAAAAAGCAGAAGGTGGAAGAAGGAAAGAAGAAAAAGACAGAGCTGAAGAAGAAGACCGCTGACAAAAGAAAGTATTTCCATTGCAACAATGATGGCCACTGAAAGCGGAACTACCCTACTTACCTGGCCACTCTGAAGAATAAGAAGGAGGCAGGTCCTTCTGGAGGTATGCTCGTTATTGTATCTAACCTTACGATTTCTTTTGCATCCAGTTGGGTGCTTGACTCTGGTTCTAGTGCTCATTTGTGCATTTCTATGCGGGGTCTTAAGAATAGCAGGAGGCTAAGAGATGGTGAGATGATCCTATGCATCGAAAATGGAACAAGAGTTGCTGCCATGGCCATGAAAACATACCCTCTTCAACTACTATCTGGTTTAGACTTAGTATTAAAAGACTGTTATTATGTACCTGCTGCAAGCAGAAATTTGAATTCTATTTCATGCCTAGCATTAGAAGGCTATGTAATTAGTTTTCTTAAGGACCATTGTAACATTTTTTATGAAAGAAATAAAATTGCAAGTGCTTTTCTTATTAACGATCTTTATCAGTTACATATTGATGTATCTATTTTTAATATCGAGCAAAATGTGAATGCCGTGAAACGACCTAGGGATAGTCCAAACGATAGGTATCTATGGCACCTAAGACTAGGTCATATAGTAGAAGATAGGGCTAACAAATTGAAGAAAATCAAGCTATTGAATCCATTGACTTTTGAGTCATATCCAATTTATGAATCTTGTCTTCATGGCAAAATGACTAAACTCCCTTTTGTAGGACATAGGGAAAGGGCCACAGATCTTCTTGCTCTAGTACATACTGATGTATGTGGCCCATTTGATGTGTCGGCTAGAGATAATTTTATCTATTTTATAATCTTTATCGATGATTTATCTAGGTATGGGTATGCGTATCTTATGAGACACAAGTCTGAAGCTTTTGAAAAGTTCAAGAAATTCAGACATGAAGTAGAAAAGCAAACTAGAAAACCCATTAAGATTCTTCGATCAAATCGAGAAGGTGAATACCTTAGTCAAAAATTTCTGAACTATTTCAAGAAAAATTTCATAGTCTCTCAATGGACTCCACCTGGAACACCTCAACTCAATGGGATTTCAGAATAAAAAAATCGGATTCTATTAGATATGGTCCGATCCATGATGAGCTTCATAGACCTTCTTGATTTTCTTTGGGGATACTATTTATTAACTACAATATACTTACTGAATAGGGTTCCTTCTAAAACCGTTCCTACCACACCATATGAGATATGGCTTGGTAAGAAACCAAGTCTGAGTCATCTCAGAATTTGGAGTTGTTCGGCTCATGTCAAAAGACAACAAGCGGACAAGTTAGACTTTAGGTTCTTTAGATCTCGATTTATAGGATATCCTAAAGAGTCATTAGGATATTATTTCTACTTTCCAGAAGATCATAATATGATGGTGAGTCGACATGCCATCTTTCTTGAAAAATAGTTTATTCAAGATAGCGGCATTAGAAAGCATATCAAGCTCGATGAAAAAGTCTCACAAAAGCAACGAGCTAAGGACCAAATGAAACCAAATCAGGTAGAGCCAATACAATCACTACCTTTTCCACCTCGTAGATTGAAAAGGATTTTCTGTCCTTCTGAGAGGTACTTAGGTATCATTTAAGAGAAAATAGAGAAAATATTCCTCGTAGGTAATGGGGTTCATGGTGATGATCCCAAAATCTATAATGAGGTGATATCGGATATTGACTTCGAGAAATGGTTAGAGGCTATAAAGTCAGAAATTGACTCGATGCACTCAAACCAAGTCTGGACCTTGGTAGATCCACCAGAAGGTATAGTACCTATTGAATGTAGATGGATCTACAAGAGAAAGATTAGTGCAGATAAAAATATGGAGACATTCAAAGCTAGATTAGTGGCAAAAGATTATAGTCAGTGCGAAGACATTGACTATCAGGATACTTTTTCATCAGTAGCTATGCTAAAATCCATCCACATATTGCTTGCTGTTGCAGCCTATTTTAATTATGAAATATGGCAAATGAATGTAAAATTGGTATTCTTAAATGGATATCTTAAGGAAGATATTTATATTGAACAGCCGCTAGATTTCACATCCAGTGATACTGATCACAAGGTATGCAAGCTGTAAAGATTCATATATGGACTTAAGCAAGCATCTCAGAGCTAGAATACTCGTTTCAATGATGTGATCAAATTATTTGGTTTTATCAAGAACGAAGAGGAACCATGTATCTTCAAAAAGTTCAATAGGAGCGCTGTTGTCTTTCTCGTATTGTACGTGGATGATATCCTCCTTATTGGGAATGATATTCTCATGTTGACCATAGTTAAAATATGGTTATCTAAAGATTTTTCCATGAAAGATCTAGGAGAAGCATCCTTTATTCTAGGAATTAAGGTCTATAGAGATAGACCGAATAGTATGCTAGGACTTTCATAGAAGATGTACATAGAGGAAGTGCTAAAGAGGTTTAGCATGGAAAACTCTAAGAGGGGTTTGGTATCCTTCAGACATGGCATTCATCTTTCCAAGAAGATGTGCCCTAGCATACATGAGAAAATAGAACGCATGAGCAAGATCCCTTATGCTTCAGCAATAGGGAGCTTCATGTATGCCATGTTATGTACACAACTTGATATAGCCCTTGCTGTGAGTATCACGAGCAGATATCAGTCGAATCCAGATGAAGAACATTGGACAGCTATGTAATATATCCTTAAGTACTTGAGAAGAACTAAGGATATGTTGTTGGTCTTTGGTAATGGAGAACTCCAAATCCAGGAATATACAGACTCGGATTTTATGTTCGATGTAGATGATCGAAAGTCGACATCTGAGAGTCTGTTTGTGTGTAATGATGGAGCTATCAGTTGAAAAAGTTTCAAGCAGACTATGATAGCAGATGTCACCATGGAAGCATAATATATTGCTGCGTTAGAAGCTACGAAGGCATTCTGGTATAAGAAGCTTGTCATAAAAATCAGAGTGATGCCATCAGATGCCATTTCTCTATACTGTGACAACAATGGTGCTATAGCCCTTACTAAGGAGCCGAGGTCTCACCAAAATTCCAAGCACATCGAGTGGCGATACCACCTCATCCGCAATTACCTCGAGAAGGATTACGTCGAGGTCAAGAGAATCGACTCCACAGACAATGTGATAGATCGACTTACAAAGCCGTTGGGCCAGTAGAAGATTGAAGCCCACCTTGAGAAGATGGGACTTAGATTTATATCCAATTAGCTTTAGATCAAGTAGGAGTTTGTTACATATATGTGCTCTAGAAGCCAGAATTGGCTGACACTTGTAATACACTTCTAGGGGCAAAATTATAATTTTGAGTATAAATAATAAAATAAATTATTTTCTATCATAAATGTGTATTTAGTGTCTATGATACATTCCTTGAGTTAATGGTAATGATAATTTTTATTTTCAAGAGTTGAAGATTTAAGATAAGAATTTTCATTATTAACTCATAAAATGCTCCCGACCGTAGGATCATCATGAGGATGGTGATTGATTTGAAAGGTTGGTGTACAATCGCTTTTTTATAGTAGATAAATCTTGAGTCTACGATGTAGAGACATCGAAGCGAGAGTATAGGTACTCATTAGAGAACAAGGGCACTGAGCGTGACCACCTTGAGCAGTCATAAGGAAGTCTTCCTTCTCATCGATGACTGACTCATAGCTGCAGTGGTGTGTTTGGTTCTTTGACCTGAGGTGCATCGGTAGTTCACCTTGAGGGTGTTATAGTTTGACTATACTATGACTCAATCTCCTATCCATTCAAAATTCTGAGGTGTATGTTGGCTATAGCATGTTCATTGTAGAAATTGGATTGCACCAAGAGAAAATTTATCTACCTCGGTGGATGAGGAGCAGCCCTATGATGATCATGAGAATCAAGTCCTTAAGCCCATGGCCATAGCAGAGTGAAATAATAGAAAGAGTTTCTATTAAGATTTTCACATCAGACTTGAATCGAATGATTAAATCATATGACAAAAATTAGGGTTTGATGAGTTCATCTTAACCCTAATCTGATCGGAGCTCGGGATAGAAAAATTTAATCATACAGGTAGCTGTACCGAGAGATTCATTTTCAATTTTGATGGGTTGCCACCATATACTGCTATGTATCACTGATGGATTTTAGGAATAATTAGAATGATTTGGATGATCGATCATTCTAGTTGTATGAATCAGAATAAGTTTTGATCCATCGAAAGGTATTTCAATGATGTCGATGATAGAGATCATGACATATCCCATTACCATATAGAACTAAATCTAACTGGATCACACAAATAATATTTTGGATCTGGATATCATCAATTGGACTAATTCAGTTCACTTGATTTGAATAAGATTTAATTAAGTTCAAGAAAATCATGCTAGCACACGATTGAGCCTAACGTTCTCCTTCTACTATCATTAAAAGTTATCTCGACTGAGCCAAATATATTTATGCTCACTCAGGTACCTTTACTTGGTCTAACTGGAGCTTGTCTAGATCAAAAAAAGGTTATCTTAATTTATGAGATAAATTTGAGACAACACCTATCATTTTCCATCATCTGCTAATTCTTGTCTTTTGACTTTGGTCAAACGTTGACCTTTGACACTTAGACATCTGCCCATGTATCATGCACCCATAGAAGAGTAGATAGGGGTTTATCCTCTTGAAAGAAATTGGAAAGAAAGGGGCACATGCTTTGGAAGGTGTGCGCCCATGGATAGGGATGCCTGGAGTCCCATATAGATGGGACTCTAGGTTGCTTCTTGGAATCAACTTAGGTAGGCATCTAAGACTCAGCTTTGACCAATCTTGATGCCACCTAAGGCTGATTTGAGGGGACGCTTATCTAATTAGATCAGATGATGTCATCCCACCAATCAGATTTAGATCTGATTGCACGAAGCAACGTGATTGGTCGGGATGATGTGACACTGCATGACGCAGTAGGGTCTATATAAACACTATCTACGCCAGGCTTTATAGAAGTTCTCCCTTAGCCCATGCCCCAAGGCTGCCCCTCTCCCTCCTCCATGCCATCTTCTGATTCTCTCTCTCCTCTCCACGCCCAAGGAGATTTGGGCTCCAGTTTGGTGCGATCCAGGCAAGAGAAAGGTGACGAGAAAGGAAGAAGGCAGCACTGTTGCAAGTGACGATTCTAGATCTTCAAAAGGAGTTTTGAAGATCCTCCAAATCAGATCCAGATTTGATATTTGGAAAGATGATAAAGAAGGAGAAGATCTCCAGATCCAGCCTAAGTGGATACCGATAGAGATCAGGTGCTTGTGTGGCTAGATCCAGAACTTCAGGCAATCAGCAGGATCATCATAGAATAATCTGATTATCCAACAAAAGATACAAAATTAAATCAAATTTATTTATTTTTATTTTATTTTATTAGATCTATAAAATTAGATCTAAAATATGTCAGATCTAATCTAAATTCAAAAAAGAAATTTTTGAAATATCTCTCTTGATCCAATCAGATCTAAATGAACTTGACCCAAAAAATCAGGATTTCTCCTTCATCAGAACTAGCTCTCCTAGCCTTCGAAGATGCGGACGAACCCAAAATGCCATGATCCGATGAGGTATTATTTATATCATCATGACCATGATCATGATATGGAAGACTATCGCCTACTCCGCGACGCTATTGAGAAGCTCATTCGGGAGGGGAGACTAGAACACTTCATCCGTAGGAGAACTCTCCTATGATGACCTCCTCCAAGCGCTTGGCAATCGCCTCATCAATCTTAGACCCAATATAGATGCCTATGCAGGAAGTGGGGGAACCAGCAACAGTTGAAGAACGACCTCTCCATGGTGAGATCCACATGATTACTGGGGGGTCATTCAAAATGATGGCAGTGAAGAGGCCAAGATGTGAGAATAGGCTTAGAGAAGTAATAACTTTCACTGAGCAGGATGTAGAGGGTGTACAGCAACCACATAATGATGTAGTGGTTGTCTCTTTGAATATTTCTGATTATAATGTACACCATGTACTTATTGATAATGAAAACTCAGTTGATGTTTTATATTTTTCTACTTCTTTTTTTATGGGATTCTCTCTCAATTGGTTAAAAAGATTCGATACACCAATCCAGGAATTCTTCAGAAGCTCCATAATTTTAGAAGAAATGATTAAGTTGTCACAGTAGGCACCCCACCTCAGCAAACAATAATATAGGTGGATTTTCTTATCGTGAAGCTTTCTTTGGCTTACAACACCATCCTCGGAAGACTTAGTCTATGGAAGCTCAGAGCTATTGTATCCAGCTACCATCTCACGATTAAGTTTTTAATAATCCATGGAGTAGAAAAGATCCATGGCAATTAGACTGTAGCAAGACATTGTTTCGCCGCCAAGCTTCAAATAAAAGATCAAGCAAGACCCCAACCCAAACTTCCAATAGGGCTGGATGCTTGAGATGATTCAACAAAAAATCAAGCCCAACCATTCGATGAGCTTCAGGAGATCCCATTAAAGGAGGAGAATCCTAATCAAATCATGAAGGTTGGTTCCTACCTCGACCAGGTAACAAAAAATCAGTTGATCGCTCTTTTGCAGGCCAATGCAGACCTTTTTGCCGGTTGGCTGCTGATATGCTTGGAATCAATCCAGAGATGATGGCCCACTATCTGAGGATAGACCTTACTTGCCTTTTGATCAAGTAAAAGAAGCGAAGCTTTACCCTGGAGCACCAGAAAGCTATCGCCAAGGAGCTGGACCAATTAATTAAAGTCGGCTTCATCAGAGAAGTGATGTACCCAGAATGGTTGGTAAACATTATTCTAGTAAAGAAGGTGTATGGGAAGTGGTGCATGTGTATTGACTTTACCAACTTGAATGAGGCTAGCCTAAAAGATAGTTAGCCACTACCTCAGATTGATCAATTAGTCGATGCTACTTTAGGATATTAGCTCCTCAGCTTCATGGATGCCTTTTTTTATTACAATCAAATCCGGATGGCTCCTGAAGATGAGCAGAAAATTGTCTTTATAATTGATCAGGGATTTTTTTGCTATAGGATGATGTCCTTTGGGCTAAAGAATGCAGGATCCACATACCAAAGGCTGGTCAACAAAATCTTTAAAGATTAAATTTGTAAAAATATGGAGGCGTATGTTGACGATATGCTGGTCAAAAGTCGAACGATGCCTGACCATGTTGAAGACCTCCGAGAAATCTTTGACATGCTTTGTCGATATCAGATGAAGGTAAATCCTATGAAGTATGCCTTCGGAGTAAGTACCGAAAAGTTTCTTGGCTTTATGATATTTCGTAGAGGCATCGAAGTGAATCCTGAGAAGATCAAGGCAATTCTGAAAATGTTGCCATTGAAAATAGTTAAAGAGGTACAGTGTTTGACTGATAAAATTGCTTCTTTTAATAATTTTGTTTCTAGGTCAATCAAGAGGTGTCTTCCATTTTTTCGGACCCTCAAGTAGCCAACAAATTTTTAATGAACCCCAGAGTGCCAAAGAGCTTTTGAAGAACTAAAGAAATACCTTAGTTCTCCACCTCTGCTCATTAAGCCATAGCCAGGCAAGGAACTCCTTCTCTATCTGGCCGTATCACCAATGGCAATTAGTGCAGTCCTTATTCAAGAAGAAGGATGGTTTTAAAAGCCCATATATTTTGTCAGCAAGATCCTCCATAATGCTAAAACCAGATATGCCAAGATGGAGAAATTAATCTTTGCACTGGTCATTATTGCAAGAAAGCTTCGGTCCTATTTCTAGACCCATACCGTGGTGTTGCTCATAGATCAACCCCTGAGGGTAGTCTTGCATCATCCAGACACTTCAGGCCGGATCGTGAAGTGGGCATTGGAGTTCTTATTGCTAGATATACGCTATCGATCGAGACCTTCTATCAAAACTCAGATCCTCATAGATTTTGTTCTCAAATGTACTGCCCCAGATGCAGAAGCCCTAGAAAAAAAATTAAAAGATAAACCGAAAGACCTTACAAGCTCAGAAGGCAACATAAACTTTGGATCAAACTCTTAAGAAACGTGGACCCTACATGTTGATGGCTCATCAAACTTGTCAGGATCAGGAGCTGGACTTATTCTATCCAGTCTGGAAGGAGATGTGGCGGCGTATGCTTTGCACTTCAAATTTTCAACCACCAATAACAAAGCAGAGTATGAAGCCTTAATTATCGGATTAAAGATTGCTCAAGAAATTGGAGCTCAATGCCTAGAGGTATCCAACGATTCTCAACTAGTGGTTGGCAAATCAAAAAAGAATACGAAGCCCGAGAAAAAAATATAAAGAAGCACCTCCAAAAGGTAAAAGATTTAATCCTATCCTTTAGATATTTTAATATCTAACAGGTTCCTAGGGAGCAAAATGCCAGAGCTAATGCTTTATCAAAGCTAGCATCTCTGCTGCTCACCAACTTGAGCAAAGAGACCTACTTCGAGGTCCTGAGAGCTTCGAGCTTAGAGGAGTCCGCTAATGTTTAACAAATTAATGAAGAACCTAGCTAGATGGATCCTATCTTAAAATACTTGAGGTCAAGAGAACTGCCCCATGATCACAAAGCAGCTTGAAAAATTAGAAATCAGGCTGCTAGATACATACTACTCGATAATGACTTGTACAAGTAGTCTTTCTCTCTACCGCTCCTAAGAAACCTGCGCTCATCTGAAGCTGATTATGCCTTGCGAGAGGCTTATGAAGAAATCTATGAAAATGATTTGGAGGGGTTGATCATTATCTTATAAAATCCTACGACAAGGATATTATTGGCCAACCATGCAATAGGATGCACAAAACTTCATCAGACGATGCGAGCAATGCCAATGTAATGATCGGATTCAACATCGACCTGCAGCGCTTCAAACCCCTATTGAAGCTCCATGGCTATTTGCTTAGTGGGGATTGGATATCCAGGGTCTATTTTTCTGAGCCTCAGGTCAGCGAAAGTTCCTACTAGTAGCAATTGACTACTTTACAATATGGGTAGAAGCCGAACCCTTGGCTCAAATCACAGAGACAAAAGTCTGAGACTTCATTTGGAAGTCAATAATTCACCATTATGGCCTTTCTAAAGTATTAATCTCCGATAATGGAAGGCAGTTCAGTGGTGCCCGACTTCGTGAATTTGTTAGGGACCACGGTATCAAACAATACTTCACTTCGGTAGGCCACCCGCATGCAAATGAAGAAGTGGAAGTCACTAATGGGACTCTCCTACAAGGTCTCAAGGCCAGATTGGACCTGATTGGGGGGTTTTGGATAGATGTACTCTATCATGTCCTTTGGGCCTATCGAACAACCTAAAGAGTCCCAATTGACGAGATGCCTTTTAACTTAGCATTTAGGATGGAAGTGGTCATACCCATAGAATTTGGACTCTTTTCTATCAGAATCGAAAAATATAGCAAAGACACCAATCCTACATTGCTCAGAGCTAACCTCGACTTGATCGAGGAGAGCAGAGAGCGAGCAGTGGTAAGGATGTCTACATATCGACAGAGTATAGTCAGATATTACAATGCTTGGATTAAAGCTAAAGAATTTTGAGTTGGTGATCTCATCCTTCATAGAGCCAAAGTCTTAAGGCTTATCAAATAAGAAAAACTTTCATCTAATTGGAAGGACCCCTATCAGGTCAATGAGATGATACGATCAGGAACTTATCGGCTAAAGCAACTCAATGGGAACCCGCTTGCTAGGCCATGGAACTTGACTAATCTTCGTATGTACTATCAATAGATCAGATGAATAAAAGAATTTATAAATTCATTTTCTCGTTCTCTCACTAGATGCTTGTGTGATAAGAAGGCCTAGAGGAAGTCAATTCAAAATTTCTTTGATCAGGATAAATCATAGTGTGTTCCTTAGATCGGAACCACTTCAATTCGAGATCTCTTTGATCGAGATAAATCACAGTGCATTCCTCAACCACTTCAATTTGAGATCCCTTTGATCAGGATAAGTCACAGTGCGTTTGTCAAATTGGAATCACATTAATTCAAAATTCCTTTGATTGGGATAAGTCACAGTACCTCAGATTGAAATCACTTCAATCCAAAATCTTTTTAATCAGGATAAGTCATAGTACGTTCCTCAGATCGAAACCACTTCAATCCAAGATTTCTTTGATCGGGATAAGTCATAGTGCATTCCTTGGATTGGAACCACTTCAATCTAAAATTTTTTTGATTGAGAGTCACAGTGTGTTCCTCAGATCGAAATTACTTCAATCCAAAATTTTTTTGATCAAGATAAATCATAGTGCATTCCTCAGATCGAAACCACCTTAATTCAAAATCTCTTTGATCGGGATAAGTCACAGTGTGGAACCACTTCAATCCAATTTTTCTTTTATCGAGATAAATCACAGTACGTTCTTCAGATCGAAACCACTTTAATTCAAGATTTTTTTGATCAGGATAAATTATAGTATGCTCCTCAGATCGAAACCACATTTCTTTAGTCAACAAAATCTTTAGAGATATGACATTAGCTTAGAACAATTCCAAAAATTCAAAGAAAAAGAAGATAATTCTTCATTAAAAAAGAATTCTTACAAGAGCAATAATGCTATTGCTTTTACAAAAAATAATAGTAAAAATTCTATGACAAAGTTACAATAGAACATACAAAATCAAGACCCTATCTATCATCTTCACTTCATTGAAAATAAAGAGACATGATCAGAAAGCCTGATGGAGTTGAAGTCACTTCCATATGGAACTTATTCCTCTATGGCTCTGAGGCTTTGGGTGCCCATAAGGGGTATCCAGATCAAGAGGAATGGCAAGCTAGAGATGATAGAAGTCCCGCCAAGGTTGAAGACTAGGTCCGCTTGGAATCTGATTCTTCCGAACTTGGAATCAGGAAATCTTCCATCGATTCCACTCCCCTTTATGAAGGTGGCACAACTTCAAGTGCCACCGAGAGAGCCATAAGTCGGAAATGATGAAGGAGATCCCATCAAGGTTGAAGTAGCATACAACCTCGAAACAATGAACTCCTTCATCAAATGTAGATACATGATAGATAATCGAGAGAATGTCTTGGGATTGCATCAAAGCACCTTTTGAAGCCTCAAACCTATGGTCTTTGATGATACCACAGCTGAGAGAGCCTTCAAAGTGTAAGAAGCAATCTTCATCAGTTCCCCCGGTGGCGGCTCAACTTCTTCTTGCTCTCCTGTGAGGGTGGCACAATCTCAGGATCCTTTAAGAAAGTCATGAAATTCTGCCCTCTCAAGGTAGAAAAATAGTGATAAAGCTCTCAGGGTCGAGCGAGAGACGATCTCCTATAAGAAGAGCAAGATGACAAAGAGCTCAGGACCAAGAGTATAAGTAGCCTGACGATGAAATATCCATCGTCGGCATCCTTGAATTGATCGAAGTCAGCCAATGCTTGCCAACCCCTTCAGTTGGATGATAGTTGCCACGATAAAGAAAAAGAGCTTCATCCCCCTCTGGAGGATTAAACAATCTTATAGGCATTTCATAAAAAGATTTTTGATACCGTAGATGGGGAAATTGACAAGCAGAAAATTGCTATAAATAGATAAACCTATCATAATTATAAAGCATCAAATCGTGCCATGTGTAAATTACAGATTAGATATTTTTGCCACCTCATAGCTGCACCCTAGATTTTGCATAAGACTCATGATTACGATGCTTTTGGAATCATGCGTATTTAATGTAACACAGAAAAATGGATACATCCTATCAAATATGTGTACAAAAAGCAGAAAGATCGATTCATAGATTCTCGAACAAAAATTGAAAAATATGTGGCCTATCAAGCCAAAGTAATGACTCCTCAGGTTAGAGTAGAACAAAAAGATAAGGTTAGAAGGGGAAAACAATAGGAAACAAAAGAAAACTTTTATTTATGAAACTTCTTCTGTACAGCAATCCCAAACGTGCCAAAACATACAAAAGCCTCTAGGAGCATCTTCCGCGTCGAAAGCAAAAGCTCTCAAAATCTTGTCCAAAAAATCCAAATCTAATCCTGAATACTTGAAAGCCACTTCTTCATGGACAACACATTTTTCTTCATCGTATGCATCCAATGCAAATGAAGCTTTCTCCTCCCTTAATTCTTCCGATGCTCGAGAATCGTCAATAGCCTTTGAAGCTTTCTCCTCTGCTGTCTTCGCCGCAAGTAAGGCCTCTACTTCGGATGCCTCAGCTTTAATAACTTGAGCCTCGAGCTCCTCGATTTCGGCCTCTAAGATCTTATTAATGTTGAGTAGCCAAACATTCTCTTCTATGAATTTTATTAATGCTGCCTCAACATCCTGAAACTTTTTCTCGATAGTTTTGACTCTATCAGAGGCTTCCCCAACCGCCTTTGATAATTGGTCCTTAGCCTTCTTGAGTATTGTTACTTCCACTTCAAAATCCACTACCTTGGATGAAAGATCAATGGTATTTTTCATAAATCTATTCAAATAATGAGCGAGCTATCAATGTATTCCATAAAATGCATGATAAACAAGCCCCACAATAAAGAGATAAAAATGGAATGGGATGATTATAGTCCTGACTTATCCGAATAAAATAGTCTAAAGCCTTTCACCTCCTTATCTTCAGAGGCTCGACTAATAGTTTGGATGCATCGACAAGATAAAAAAAATTAGTAAAGGCTTCATATGCCAGACCATAATCATCCAGAGCAGAAGCTTGAACCTCTACTCCGACAGGCGCAACTCCAGAAGTTCCGACAACTTCGGTAATACTCTCTTTGCCCAGCATGGCCTTGAAAGTATCACCTGGCATAGTTTTGAAAACCTCAGCACTCTTAATAAATGTGCTCCATCTACTGCGGTCCCGGTAGTTTCTTCTACATTAGCCAGCTCCTTTGGAAAAAGATCATAGATGTTAGGAGCCAGCAAACTCAAAATCATCTTGCTGAATAAACATTCAACAGAGGTCCCGGTAGTTTCTTCTACATTAGCTGGCTCCTCTAGAAAAAGATCGTAGATGTTAGGAGCCAGCAAACTCAAAATCATCTTGCTGAATAAACATTCAACAGAGGTCTCGCAACTCCTCTCAGGAGTCAGGGGATCCAAGCTACATGGGACCCGCATGATCTGAAGATCCTCAATGTTGCGAAGATTAGATCCTTCAATTTTGGAGGCTAGCGGCATAGGAAGGAGTTCGACCTAAGGATGAGTAGACCTGCCTCTAGTAGCATCAACCTTCCTCTTCCGAAGAACCTTCAGACCCAATGTCTTGGGCGGACTTAGACCCCGCCCTATGATCCAAAGCATTAATCGATCAGCACTAGATTTTAAAGTCTAAATAAACATTATTACAAAAAGTGAGTATGTACCCAAAGGGTTAACTTGGCTAATCCCCGTGTTGAATAAGATCTGCTTGAATAAAAGTTTCTTCAACTCCAAAATCTCGAAGCCATGCAAGGTATCCAGGTCCCGCTTCAAGCATGGGCCAAGTGGTGGATTTTTCAACAAATTTTCTTGAGGCTCTTCCCAATGAACAAAACCTCAGTCTTCATCTGAAGTATGGGAGACAAATAGAAATCATGTTTTCTAGTTGTGAATAGTGAAAGAAGCACCTCGAATTAGTGGGAGAATGCCTTTTCTAATCCTAAAGATCACGTACCACCAGCTACGAGCAATAGGATGCCTCTTAACCATGAAATGATAATGGAAGAGGATAATGGTCGGCTCTACTCTGGCTAAAAGGCACACCGCAGTGAAGCCATAAATATATCATCATGAATTCAGCACCACAGAGCAGAACGACATCTCCAAGTAATGAAAAAGAACGATAAAGAAGGAGTGAAGAGAAAGTCTCAGCCTAGCCCAGAAACAATTCTCGTATACACCTATCCGACCAGCAAGAGGACTACAAACACATTCCTCTAGCTTTGGGACTTCAAGTTGGAACTCTAGAGGAATATTAAACTAGCTGTGGATTACTATCAAATCCTCGTCCATTAGCTCTGATTGAAGAGCTAATGGAGCAAACCCAAGATTCTTGGAGCAAGCCATCTTCTGCAGAGAGGAGAAGATGAGCAAGAGCTAAAGAAGAGAAAAGACAGATAGGTGAAAGACTTGCGATAAGGAGAAAATAACAAAGCCTAACTTTTGTCTCATCTAAGCCTTATATACGAGTCAAATTGATAGGAATTTGAATGATTCATCCTCTCAGAGTATTGAATGCGAAAGATGAAGATCGAAATGACCTAAACATATGGCTACCATAGATTAGATGCAACCTCCACCATTGATATGATAAATCAATGTGGATAGCCAAAATAATGCTATGCTCCACTTGTTAAGAGGTATGCAAGAACGTGCCGTAGTAGTCAGTACGCGAATAGCAATTTCAATTCCATTCCTTTCAAATTCCTTTGAATTGTCTAACGGACATATAAAAAATGATAAAAATATGACTCAAGTTAGAAAAAAGGTCAAATAGCTTGGAACATTATGCAAAAAGGAGAAGCAAATCACTTCAGCAGAGGATGGATTTCTTTCATAGATTTTAAATACCATACATTGCTTACAAATAATAATAATAATAATAATAAATAAATAAATGTACATCCAAGATCTCTCAATGGCCTATCTCGAAAGGACCTTCTTCAATCCCTGCATGCCCAAGTCCATCTTATTCATTCCTGTAATGATATTAGATGCACTCATAAACTCGCCAAGGCAAACATGTATCACAGACCTTATGTTTACATCCGATTGATCTGTAAGCAGGAACTCGATGTCATCCCCAGAAAGGTGAGGTAGAACCATCTCTTTGCATCTACTAAAGCCTGCATAGAATTTTAGTTTGCAAGCCTTGATGATGAAATCAATCCCAACTTTCTCCAATCGATTGAGTCTCTTCCTCGCCACCTGAAGTTCAGCTGAAGGTTCTTGAGTTTTAGATCCTCTTCTGGATAAGAAAACTTTGGGCCTTCGAGATACTTCTTCTTTATGATGATCTCCACTGGAAGATCTAGGCCTTTTACTCAGTCGAATATCACTCTTGAGGAAAATAAGCTTCTGATGAAGACCCTTTGCTCTCCGCAAGCATCCTTTTTAGGTGTTTAATAACATTATGAGCCCGACGACAATCCTGATCGGCTTCAGATCTTCGCCTCTCGAGGATCTCAATCCTTTGGTGAGCCCTTCTTAATTCATCATCTCGTCAATCAATCATCTCCTAAGCCTCGAAAAGAGCCTTCTCAGAATAGTCAATTTTCTTAACTAGAGTGGGATTAGCAGCCTTCTCCTATTCTAAAAAATATTTGAATTAATCAAGCACTTCTTTCACCTCAACAAGTTCTAGAGGCGAATATCCAGAGGTAGCTCCAGGCAAAATTTGCCAAGTAGTGGCTAATTAAAGCTAAGGATCTAAAAGCACCCACCATCTGATGTTGAGCGCCCTCTTTGTCTAAGACTCTCCTATCCAAAGGAGTGAGGTGGCTCCCCAAAAACTCAGTGATAATTTTAAGACTGTCTGTGGTTAAAGAAGAAAAAGGAGCTGGTAGCACCATCTCCACCTGAATCTCTATTAGACGAACGTCGGAAGAAGGAACTTCTGGCCCCTACGGCTCGACAATTTTGATCCCTTCAACCCAACAAAGGGGACTGGCCACCTCCATAGAGTTTGCCATCCCTCTAGGAAGATTCTCTTCCATCTCTATGATGGCATGCATCAGAGAAACTACAAGAATAATTTTTATAGCAGCTTCCATCATCAAATCTGCCACCGCATCTATGACCTTCCTCGTCGAGTCCACTAGATTTTACCATCCCTCTAGGATGATTCTCTTCCATCTCTATGATGGCACACATCAGAGAAACTATAAGAATAATTTTTATAGTAGCTTCCATCATCAAATCTGCCACCGCATCTATGACCTTCCTCATCGAGTCCACTAGCTCAACCTCAGCATCCTTCATTGGATTTTAAGAATCACTCACTGATAAAGGATCATCTCCCATTGTATCAATCAAGATAGGGGGAGAGACTGTCGAGGGAGTAGCATCTGAAGCCTCAATGAAGAAGCTTTCGAAAGCCTAAAACTAAGCAGACAAAACCCTAGTTTGCAATCTTTGAGCTGAGAGCTTTTTCAATGTCATTGCCATTAAAGGATCCATCTGGTTCTAGAAACCCACGGAGACAACTCTAGAGGAAAGAATATGAAAGGTAAGAAATCCTATTCTCACAATCATCTTTCTTTTTCTTGTGCACCTTTTGGATGCACTTAAAAGAAGAAAGATGAAGACAAACGGACGTCTCTTTTAAATTATCTCCTCCAAATAATCAACGGATGGATGATCCCTATGATCATAACTAATTTTGCACCAAGGGATGATGTCATTAGCAATCAAAAGTTGAGGCACTATCAGAAATAAAGGAGTAAATTGTTCGATCTGAAGCATTGCTTGAAAATAGTCCTTTCATCTGATCCTCAGGCTCAGCACTAGGGGTAGTGTTACGGTGATAACATGAACACCTTAGATCATTTGATTGGTATCTGAAATACTTTGGCTCGATTGGCATTCATTAATGTTTTGAGGGCAAGAAAGTAACCATGATGCTGTTAGATATATGTGCCCTAGAAGCCAGAATTGGCTGACACTTGTAATACACTTCTAGGGGCAAAATTATAATTTTGACTATAATTAATGAAATGGGTTATTTTCTATCACATATGTGTATTTAGTGTCTGTGATACATCCTTTGAGTTAATGGTAATGATAATTCATATTTTCAAGAGTTGAAAATTTAAGACATGAATAATCATTATTAACTCATAAACAGCTCCCGACCATAGGATCATCACGAGGATGGTGATTGATCCGGAAGGTTGGTGTACGATCGCTTCTCTTTAGTAGATGAGTCTTGAGTCTACGGTGTGGAGACACCGGAGCGAGATTATAGGTACTCGTTAGAGAACGAGGGCACTGAGCGTGACCACCTTGAGTAGTCATTAGGGAGTCTACCTTCTCGTCAATGACTGACTCGATGCTGCAGTAGTGTGTCTGATTCTTTGACCTGAGATGCATCGGCAGTTCACCTTGAGGGTGTTATAGTTTGACTACACCATTACTCGGTCTCCTAGCCATATGGAACCCTGAGGTGTATGTTGGCTATAGCATGTTCATTGTAGGAACTGGATTGCATCAAGATGGGATCTATCTACCTCGGTGGTAGAGGAGCAGCCCTATGATGATCATGAGAATCAAGTCCAGAAATCCATGGCCATGGTAGAGTGAAATAATAGAAAGAGTTTCTATTTAGATTTTCACATTGGACTCGAATCGAATGATTACATCATATGACAGAGACTAGGGTTTGACGAGTTCACCTTAACCCTAATCTGATCGGGGCTCAAGATAGAAGAACTGAATCACACAGGTAGCTGCACCAAGAGGTTCGCATTCAGCTCTGATGGGTTGCCACCATATACTGCTAGGTGTCACTGGTGGATTTTGGGAGCAATTAGAATGATTTAGATGATCGATCATTCTAGCTGTTCGAATCAGAAGAGTTCTGATCCATCGAAAGGAGTTTCGATGATGTCTATGATAGAGATCATGACATATCCCATTACCATACAGAACTGAACCTAACTGGGTCACACAAATAAGGGTTTGAATCTGGTGATCATCAATTGAACTGATCTAGTTCAATTGATCTGAATGAGATTCAATTAGGTTCAAGGAAATCATGCTAGCACTCGATTGAACCTAACGTTCTTCTTTTACTATCATAAATAAGTTGTCCTGACTGAGCCAAAGGAGTTTGTGCTCAATCAGAGGCCTTCATATGGTCTGACTGGAGGTTGTCCAAGTCAGAATAGGTTGTCTTATTTGTAAGACATTACCTGCCATTTTTGGTCACCTGCCATTTCTTGTTCTTTGACTTTGGTCAAAAGTCTACCTTTGACTGGTCAAACGTTGACCATTGACCCTTTGACTTTTGACCACATGTCATGCACCTATTGGAGAGCTGGTGGGGGCTTGTCCCCCTGCCAGAACCTGGCAAG
This sequence comes from Cocos nucifera, assembly GCA_006176705.1. NCBI lineage: Eukaryota > Viridiplantae > Streptophyta > Magnoliopsida > Arecales > Arecaceae > Cocos > Cocos nucifera. The sequence continues at coordinate 1,134,006 of QRFJ01000431.1, forward strand.
GAGAAGGGCGCACGCCAAGGGTGGCGTGAGCCCAAGTAGGAGGCGCCTAGGAGTCCTTGTTGGACAAGGACTCCACCTCCCTTTAGGATTCCAATTAGAGTTCTACTAAGAATCCAGTTTGACTGGTCTTAGGCGCCCTCTAAGGAGGAATCCAGGGGTCTCTTTTTCAACCAATCAGATTTAGATCTGATTTCACAAAGGGTTGTGATTGGTTGAAAGGAAGAGGAGTTGGATCACGCTTAGTCTATAAATAAGACCCTGCGCCCAACCCTAATTCCAAGTGTTTGAATGCTATTAGATACGCCCCAAGGCTGCCTCTCCCCTCCTTCTCCATGCCATACTCTCTTCTCCCCTTGCTCTCCACGTCCAAAAGTGTTTTGGACTTAGTTTGGTGCGATTCAGATCAAGGAAAGGCGATCAAAAGCAAGAAGGCTGCGCTGCTGCAAAAGGACGACTGCAGATCTTCAAAAGAGTTTTGAAGATCCTCCAGATCAGATCCAGATCTGATTTTTGGAGGTGTGATAGAGAAGAAGAGGTTCTCCAGATCCAACCCGAGTGGATATCGGTAGAGGCCAGGCGCTTGCGTGGCTAAGATCCAGAACCTTCCGCTGCAATCAGGATCATCTACAGGGTAATAGGATTACCCAAATCAGGTAAATTAAATTTGATTTAATTTATCTTATTTTATTTTATTTGTTAAAATAATAATAATCAGATCTAAAATATATCAAGATCTGATTGAGATCAAGAGAAAAATTTTTGAAATATATCTCTTGATCTAATCAGATCTGAACGAACCTGGACCGGGAAATCAGGATTTCCCTTCAGATGCCCTCCAAACTGATAGTCGATCTTCAGAAGGAGATCTGAATTATTTTATCCAAAAATAGTTTGAATAGCATTTGTAACTTATAAATTGCCTCGGATAGACAGTTCATCTACACCCTCATCGGCTTATCTCATGGGTTAATGGCAATATAGTTATGATCCAGCCATGAACAAGCTATCTCCTACTCGATCTCAATTATCAGAAGTAGATAAGGCATCCCAATCCTCCTAATAACATGCTTCCATTTAGGAAAGATGCCCTTAATCTCATCATAACAGAATCAACGACTCAAGATTCATGGAACAGCAAAATGGCCCCTTGAAGCTTCCTTATAAATACCACAAACCTCAAGGACCTAGGTAAGCAAGAAATTTCCCTCAGAGAATCTTGTTGTTGCTTCTTCATTCTCTGTTAACTTGAGCATCGGAGGATCCTCATCCGAGTCAAATCTTTCGGCCTGGACTTATTTTGCAGGTCACTCCAGCACCTCTTGCAAGCAGCCGATCATTCCACTTCCAAAGCACATAGTTTTCAGCAGTAGCAATGAACATTTTGATTTGGAATATTTTGAGCATTTTGAACTTTAAACATAATGAGCATTTTGAATTATCTATAAGCATTGAATGCATTACCTATGAACATTGAATACAAATGCAAAGGTGAGTAATGATGAAGGAAGCAATAGCATTAGCATTATGATTTTTAATTAATTTCAAACATAAACAAGTATCATGAATTTTGACATGAGTTTGAGCCTTGATACATTCCTTATCCACTGAATATGAGCTTTGCGCATATAAATTATGCAGTTTAATAAAATGATTCATGCTTGATATATATCAAAAATATTGGTAAATCACCGCTCAAGTGAGCACATGTAGTAATCTTAAATCTGAGCATAAACTAAGGAGGAGCTAAGTATGAAACTATGAAAAGGCTATACCTTAATTATGTTAAAAATATCTTTTGAACCTAACATTGATACATTCATATTATATGTCTCTTGCTTATATACTCAAAGTTTTGTTATCATCAAAAAGGAAAAGATTGTTAACCTTAAGGATTGATTTTGATGAGTAACAAAATGTTTGAGTATATGTTTAGACTAATGAATTATTAAAGATCATGTTTAAAGATGAATAATAGAGTATCAGGAGAAAAATCTTAAAAAGTATATTTAAGAATTGATAAGGAGAAGTTGGAAGCTTTTGAAGTATGAAACACATCCAAAGCAAGGCCGAAAGAGGGTATTTCAAGACCAAAGTTGAAAAAAAAAATTATTTGATTAAAGTTAAAATTTTTAGCATAAGAGCCATTGAGTCGACTCCAAAAAATAATTATTCAACTCGAGTTGAAACAAGAAGAAAAAAAATCTAGCATGCAAAAATTTCAGTCGACATGCTCTCAAGTCGACTCATGATTGAGTGCAAGTGGACTTGAGTGAACAGTGGCAAAAAAAAGATTTTTTTTAAAAAAAATTATTCTCAAGAAGAGGGCTCAAGTCGACTCAAGTTACTTGAGTTAAGGTCTTAAAAAAATATAGAGAGGCTGATTTTCAGGACAAAGTTCAGGGACAAACTCGCAGGACCGTCAAGTCAACTCGAGAGGATTGATGAGTCGACTCGAGCTCCAACGGTTAGTTTTCTATAGAATATTTAGAACCGCACAATCCACCTCTAAATAGCTATATTCAGATTCTCAACGGTCAGAAACCATTCTCCAGCCTACCAAATATTGAAAAGAGCTATAAAATACTTGGAAGAAGTGACTTGACATATCAATTATTTAGAGGAATCAAAAGTGAAGTGAAAAAATCTAAAGAGTATTGAAAAGAGAATATTCCATTCCCAATTCCTTGAAAGATCAATTCAAGAGATTTCTTCTAGCAAGAAGATAAACTCATCTGCTCAAAAGCTTCTATCAAAGAAGATTTTAAAGCTTCATTAATATTCTTGCTCATTAAAAGAGCTTTGTATTTTTAGTTCTTATTGCATCTTTTGTATTTATTGTATCTAGCTTCAATAGGATTTTGAAGCTCAAGAAAAGGCCTATCCAAGCCTTAGAATTAGATTGTAAGCTAAGGGTTGGCTTAGAGATTGGTTGTGGTTAGTAATCTTATATAAAATCAATAAAATTTTGGATAGTGAGTTTAGAAAAACTATTTAGTTGTAATTTTAGATAGATTATAGTAAAATTTTTAAGTAGATCTTAGAGAGTGGACATAGGTGCAGGAGGCACTGAACCACTATAAATTCTTTGGTATTGTGATCGTTCTTGTCTCTTGCCTTTTATTGTATTTACATTTCTACATACTTAATTACATTAGATTACAACACACTTTAACACCTCACTAGTTTCAAAAATAGCATATAACTCGCTTGAATTTTAAAAAATCCAATTTACCCCCCCCCCCCCCTTGGGCAACAAACTTTAATGGCCATTGAAAGCAAAACTGTCCAACTTAACTGAAGACTTTGAAGAATAAAAAAGAAGGTGAACCTTCTGGAGGGAGCTCATCATAGAAATAAATATAATAATTTCTTCTACATCTAGTTGGATGCTTGACTCTGGATCTAGTGCTCATTTATGTACTTCTTTATCGAATTTTGAGGTTAGCTGGAGGCTGAGGTATTGCAAAATAATTCTACATATCGCAAATGGAGCAAAGATTGCTGCTATGGTCATGAAAATATATCCTCTTCGATTACCATTTAAAATTATTTTTTTGCTTAGACACTGTTATTTTATACCTACTGCGAGTAGGAATCTAATTTCTATTTCTTCTTGATGCAAGATAATTATGTAATTAGTTTCTTTAAGGACCACTGTAATATTTATTTTGAAAATAATAAAGTTGGTAGTGATTTTCTTTTAAATGATCTCTTTCAATTATATATAAATATTTCTATGCATTATGTCGAGCAAAATGTGAATGCCATAGATTCTAAACGACCTCGAGATAGTGTAAATGAAAAGTATTTATGGTATCTAAGGCTAGGTCATATTGAAGAAGATAGAATTAATAGATTTAAGAAAATTGGACTATTAAATCCATTGACTTTCGAGTCATTTTTGGTCTATGAATAATGTCTTCAAGAAAAAATAATCAAGCTATCCTTTATGGGACATGGGAAAAGGACCATAGAATTACTTGCTCTGGTGTATTCAGATATTTACAGCCCATTTGATGTGCCGATCAGAGAAGATTTTTTTATTTTATTATCTTTACTAATAATTTTTCTCGGTATGGGTATGTGTACCTTATGCATCATAAGTTTGAGATCTTTGAAAAGTTCAAAGAATTCAAACATAAAGTGAAAAAATAAATCAAAAAATTTCTTAAGATTCTTCGATCAAATTGAGTAGGTGAATACCTTAATAAAAAATTTTTGGACTATCTTAAGGAACATCGCATAATCTTATATTGGACTCTATTTGGAATACCTCAACTCAATATGATTTCAGAATGAAGAAATCGGATCTTATTAGATATGGTCTATTCTATGATGAGCTTCATAGATCTTTCCATTTTTCTTTAGGGATATAGCCTTTTGATTGCAATCTATGTACTGAATAGGTTTCTTCTAAAATCGTTTCTACCATACCATATAAGATATAGCATAATCTTATAATGGACTCTATCTGGAATGCCTCAACTCAATAGAATTTTAAAGCCAAAAAAAAAAAGAGGGGAAGCTTGAGATGAATGGGAGTCTTCTTCCTCCCATGTTCGATTAAAACTAGGACTTCTAGGGCTTTCTAAATCCTAAGAGATCTTCTATAAAGCCTTCCCCCCTTTCTTCTCCAAGGCCATCGAGCAACTAGAGTCCCCCTCTTTCTTTCTTCTCTCTCTATTTTTTTGTTGAAGCTGCGAACGCCTTTCTTTGTGCTCACCAAATTACTTTGTCGGAGAAGCCATTGGAGCCCAAGGTAAGCTCGAATCATCCTTCTCTCTTCCTTCTCCTTTCTATGTCTTTGTGCATGACCATCGGCCATCGGATCCATCGGATAAAGCCTCACAGATGAAGCCTCTATTTTCTTCTATTTTAACTGAGTCCTGGCTCACGAACCCCCCTTGCCAGCAACCTTCCTAGAGTTTTGGGCCACCGGCGATCGACTGAATAACCAAAAAAATTAAAGAAAAGGGGTGGCCTCCTATTTTTTTGAATTACTTTTATTTCTTTTGATGGTCGGCCACTTGCCATCGGCCACCCTTTGCACTGCCACCATCGACCACCCACCGTCGGACCTATGGCTATGCTGCCGCATCCTGCTTGAGCACTAGCCACCACGGACCACTGCCCTTTCCCTATTTCGACCAAAGAAAAGAAAATAGAAAAGAAAAAGAAAAGAAAGAAAGAAGGAAGAAAGAAAAAAAGAAAAGAAAATAAAAGAAAAAAATGAGAGAGAAAAGAATTTTCTCTCCTCTCTCTCTTCTTCTCTCTCTAGGATCTTTCTCTCTCTATCTGATTCATGAACCTAGATTTAACATAAGATGAAATCATGATGACTGAAGATTGCTCTGAAATTCATGCAGTAGATCAGATCCCAGTCCGATTTTTGTCATAAATTTATAGCTTTTTGATCATGAACGATCTCACATTGAGTTATCCTGATATGATCCCTAATGAACCTAATCATGATGGCATTTTTTCTTCACTTTCTCTTTCTACTTTCTCTCTCTTGATCGATTTTCTTTCTCTAAGAAGATCTATGAATCTTATACCGAGTCATGCCTTTATCTTCTAGGGACCCATGTTGACTCCAAATAAGATGATCTGAAGTTGCTTTAAAATCCATGCCTTATGTCAACCCCACTTCGACCATGTCTAGTATCTTAAGAATCCATCATTGATGAATCCTGTTGATTGATCTTGGCTTTGATTCGATTGTTCTTCATGATTTTTTGATCAAGTTGCTTAAATCTGGCCCTTGACTAGGAGACCCTGAATTCTTCGGTGTGTGGACGGTCTGTCATATCCAATCAATAGTCCTCTTTTTTTATGATTTAAATCTTATTAAATTTATTAAATAAAAAATTAATCATATTTTTGATATTTTAAATAGGATCACTTATGAAGTCTAAGGATCTAGGACGAATAAGGTAAGTGGAATCTTACGTTCCTTACTTATTTTAAATTATCATATCTTTTTATGCATATGAACTATTATTATAAATTTATATTTTTCATAAAATAAGGATCAGCATATGAGATATGAAAAAGCATATTTTATTATGATCATTGATTTCATGAATATGTTTTATGAAAATGACATATTTTATGATGCATGAATTTTAATATTTTTTCATCTAAATATATATATATTTTAAGAAAGGATATATGAATTTCAAAAGCTCTCAGCTATGAATGAATTTTTATGAAAAAGTTGACATTCGGAGTTAGCATCCATAAGAAACATGACCCCACCAACGAATTTTAAGTTGGCACAAGAAATAAGAATCCTATCGATTAAGAAATATGATCCTATCATGGGTACAATAATGATCTTAGCATGAATATCTGTGAGCAAAAATTTGAAACATGATATGAACTTATGATCAAAAATGGTTTACGAATTATGTTTATAAAACTTCGTGATTTATGCATGCATGAATGATTTATGACTTATTTTATATTATACTCTATGAAATATTTTATTTGTAATATCTGCTATTTTCTAAATATTGCATAATCATGAAAAAATTTATGTTTGATCCGATAAGGAAGCATAGATTTTACTTACTGAGCTAGCGTAGCTCATATCTTTTTTTTTTTTTTTTTTTTTTTTTTTTTTTTACAGAGGATTAAGATTAAGAATGATAAAGAATCTAGGCTTGAAGATCTGTATAGCAAGTTTGGAAACTTTGGTAGCTAAACTTAGTTTATTAAATGATCATGAACTTGTAATGTATTATTTAAAATTTTAAGATATGGGTTTGGTGTTTATTTTTAGGATTTAGATGCTCTGGATCAATATTGGTTTAATTACTTAATAAATAAAGAAATTAAGTCTTTATTTATATTTTATTATAGTGGATTTTAAGTGATTATGAATGATAGACTTCGTATTATCGAGGATAGTACCCTTCGATAATATGGCCATGTTATGTCCCAGATATGGAGCATGACATTTTATGGTATCAGAGCAAAGGGTTCGATAATAAGTAGAACTTAAAGTATAGCATTAGGTTCGATCAAAAGTAGAACATAAGTTTAAGATTGTGATTCATAAGAATGGGTAGATAAAGAATATAGAAGAATTGATTAAAACTAGAATTGTATAATAGAGAGGTTAAAAAAAAAAGATTTTGGACCAATAGATATTGTGATAGAATTTATGAATAACTGATGAGTTACATTTTGGATATCAATAAGTAGGATGACCTAAGTTAAAGAAATATTGACCTTTGAATGTGGAATATTATATTGATAGATTATGTTATGATATGAATACCTGTTCCATTATTATGATTTTGAAAAATCTAAATTAGATATGGATAAAGGTCTTGATGACTTTTGATGTTGATTATTTGATTATTATAATTTTAGAAAAGAAGCTATTTAGGATGTGACTTAAGAAAGAATTGCATTGTATAGAGAAAAATATTTTTCAAGCGTCGAACCTACAAAAGGATCATGTATGAAATTAACATATAAATAAAAAATATGTTTGATTCTATTGATAGATTGGATTTTATTACAGGAGCATGACATATATATTTTGAAATTTTTTTTTTAATAATTCACATTACTATCTATGGATTGAATTACTTCATCTTCCTTTTGTTGTTGGAAATAATGAGATATATTAATTATTTTAAGTCAAAATTTAGATTTCTAAGCTAATTTAAGGTATCTTGCTATTCTTGAATTTTTTGAAGACTTAAATGAGTTTTAAAATGTAAAGGGTAAGGTTTCATGTCAATTTATTGATGGATGCTAGGAGCCATAATGAAGAAAGTTTTAAGATAAATAATTGAGTTGATTTTTCATGGGAATATTGACTTGAGATTTTCTAATTTGTTGGAGTTGAAATTGATCTTTTTACAAAGAATTGTTAGTTGTAGCTATCTAATTGATCGTTAGGTGAATCTATGGATAACTCATACCTATTAGTTTTAGACTTATGAGATTTTAGATGAGTCATGGAGTCTATGAAAAGACTTTAAATATAAAAGTAGATCAAGATTTAATTTTGATGAGATAAACTTGAGATATAGTAAGGGATTGAGAAACTAAAAAAATTTGCTTAAAGTCTATCAAAAAATTTGAAAGGTGGATCTTTTGAGATTCTAATGTAAAACAATATTCCTGTCAAATTCATTTGATAACCCTAAAGAATTTGATAAATTTAAATCAAAATATGCAGTAGAATTGTGATGGTTGAACTGATTTGAAATATTAATTCTTTGATTCAAAAGATATTATGATGGAAAATATTAGTTTTCATGTAAGGAAGGACATTATTGATAATGAAAGGACAATTCTATTGATTCATGACCTAAGCTGGACATCTCAAGTTTATTATTAATGGATTGATGGTTTTTTTTTGATTAGACTCAAACTTAGAATGCTTTAATATAGATATTATTTCTTTTCAAGATTCAACATTGTTACTCCATATGGTTGTAAGGGCTTGAGATTTTCCTAAGATTAAAGGTTTAGTCATTAAATCATGGAAGGTTTAAAAAAAAAAGAAGGAAAAAGTAAAAAGAGAATAATAGATCACGGAGAGTGTTCGATGTTCAAGTCACCTTCTGAACCATTTAGAGTATTTTGGGCTAAACATGATTTGTATATAGAGTTAACCAAGAGCAATACATTTCATGGGCAAAGAATTATATACTTTAATCTAAGGTGGAGATATTAGTTCTCATTTGAAAAAGAGATCGAGATGACCAGATATGTATTATTGTTAAAAGAATTGTTGATAAAATGCCATAAAATTTTGTTTAATATAGAGAGTTTATAAAGCAAGTAAGGAAGATTAATTGATAGTTTAAGAATGACACAAAGAATTAAATACTTTCAAAATTTAAGTCCAAAATATGCCAAGTTTTGAGGACGAAACTTTTTTTGAAGGAGGATAGAATGCGATAATCAATTTTTTTTGCACAAATCTAAAAGCAACCAAAAAAAAAGAGGGAAAGCCTAAGACGAATGGGAGTTTTCTTCCTCCCATGATCGATTAAAACTAGGACTCCTAGGGCTTTCCAAACCCTAGGAGATCTTTTATAAAGCCTTCCCCCCTTTCTTCTCCAAGGCCATCGAGCAACCGGAGTCCCCCTCTCTCTTTCTTCTCTCTCTATTTTTCTATTGAAGCCGTGGATGCCTTTTCTTGTGCTCACCAAAATACTTCACTGGAGAAGCCATTGGAGCCCAAGGTAAGCTCGAATCATCCTCCTCTCTTCCTTCCCCTTCTTCCTATGTCTTTGTGCATGACCGCCAGCCATCGAATTTGTCGGATAAAGCCTCACGAACAAAGCTCCTATTTTCTCCTATTTTAACCAAGTCCTGGCTTGCGACCCCTACCTGCCAGCAACCTTTCCAGAGTTTTGGGCCATCGACGATCGGCTAATCAAAAAAATTAAAGAAAAGGGGCGGTCCCCTATTTTCTAGAATTACTTTTATTTTTTTTATGATCGGCCATCCTTTGCACTGCCGCCATCGACCATCCACTGTCGGACCTCCGACTGTGCTGCTATATCCTGTCGGAGCACTAGCCGCCATGGACCACAGCCCCTCCACTGTTTTGGCCAAAGAAAAGAAAATAGAAAAGAAAAAGAAAAAGAAAGAAAGAAGAAGATGAAAAGAAAAAAAGAAAAAGAAAAGAAAAGAAAGAAAATGAGAGAGAAAAGGATTTTCTCTCTCCTCTCTCTCTTCTTCTCTCTCTATTTGATTCATGAACCTAGATTTAATATAAGATGTAATCATGATGACCGAAAATTGCTCTAAAATCTGTATAGTAGGTCGGATCCTAGTCCAACTTTTGTCAGAAATTTATAGCTTTTTGATCATGAACGATCCCACATTAAGTTATCCTGATATGATCCCTCATGAACCTAATCATGATTGCATTTTTTTCTCCACTTTCTCTCTCTATTTTTTCTCTCTTGATTGATTTTTTTTCTTTAAAAAGATTTATGAATCTTATACCGAGTCATGCCTTTATCTTCTAGAGACCCATGTTGACTCCAAATAAGATGATTTGAAGCTGCTTTGAAATCTATGCCATATGTCAACCCTACTTCGGTCATGTCTAGTATCTTAAGAATCCATCATTGATGAATCCTGTTGATTGATCTTGGCTTTAATTTGATTATTCTTCATGATTTTCTGATCAAATTGATTAAATCTGGCCCTAGACTAGGAGACCCTAAATTCTTCAGTGTGCAGACGGTCCATCACATCTAATCAACAGTCCTCTTTTCTTATGATTTAAATCTTATTAAATTTATCAAATAAAAAATTGATCATATTTTTGATATTTTAAATAGGATCACTTATAAAGTCTAAAGATTTAGGATGAACTAGGTAAGTGGAATCTTACGTTCCTTATTTTAAATTACCATATCTTTTTATGCATATAAACTATTATTATAAATTCATATTTTTCATAAAAGAAGGATCAGCATATGAGATATGAAAAAGCATGTTTTATTATGATCATTGAATTTAAGAATATATTTTATGAAAATGACATATTTTATGATGCATGAATTTTAATATTTTTTTATCTAAATATATGTATATTTTAAGAAAAAATATATGAATTTTAAAAGCTCTGAGATAGCTATAAATGAATTTTTATGAAAAAATCGACATCCAGAGCTAGCATTCATAAAAAACATGGCCTCGCCAATGAATTTTAAGTTGGCACAAGAAATAAAAATCCTATCGATTAAGAAATATGGCCCTATTGTAGGTATAATAATGATCTTAGCATGAATATCTGTGAGCAAGATTTTGAAATATGATATAAACTTATGATTAAGAATAGTTTACGAATTATGTTTATGAAACTTCATGATTTATGCATGCATGAATGATTTATGACTTATTTTATATTATACTCTATGAAATATTTTATTTACAGTATCTGCTATTTTTTAAATATTGCATAATCATGGAAAAACTTATACCTAATCCGATAAGGAAGCATAGATTTTACTTACTGAGCTAGTTTAGTTCATATCCATTTTATTTTTTTTTTCTTTTATAGAGGATTAAGATTAAGAATGATGAAGAATCCAAACTTGAAGATCTGCGTAGCAAGTTTGGAAACTTTGGTAGCTAAACTTAGTTTATTAAATGATCATGAACTTGTAATGGATTATTTTAAATTTTAAGATATGGGTTTGGTGTTTGTTTTTAGGATTTAGATGCTTTGGATCAATATTGGTTTAATTACTTAATAAATAATGAAATTAAATTTTTATTTATATTTTATTATAATAGATTTTAAGTGATTATGAATGATAGGTTTTGTATTATCGAGGATAGTACCCTTCGATAATATGGCCATATTATGTCTCGGATTTGGAGTATGACAATGTACTGAATAGGTTCCTTCTTAAATCATTTCTACCATACCATATAAGATATGACATAATCTTATAATGGACTCTGTCAGGAATGCCTCAACTCAATAGAATTTTAGAACAGAAAAATCGGACCTTATTAGATATGGTCAATTCTATGATGAGCTTCACAGACTTTTTCATTTTGTTTTTGGGTCATAGCCTTTTGATTGTAATCGATGTACTAAATAAGTTACTTCTAAAATCGTTTCTAGCATATCACATAAGATATGGCAAGATAAGAAATCAAATCTGAGTCATCTCAGAATTTAGAGTTGTCCGGTCCATGTCAAAGATAATAGGTGGACAAGTAAGAATCTAGATCCCTTAGAGCTCATTTTATTGGATATCCTAAAGAATCATTAGGTCATTATTTCTATCTTTTAGAAAACTATAATATGATTATGAGTTGACATACTATCTTTCTTGAAAAATAGTTTATTCAAGATGGAGATATGAGAAGATAGATCAGGCTTGAGGAGAAAGTCTTTAAAGAGCAACGAGCCTTGAAATCTGAAGAACCAGCTCAGTTTGAGTTAATCCACACACTTCATCTCGTAAGTCTAGTAGGATTTTTCATCCTCATGAGAGATACTTAGGTATTATCTAAAAGGATGTAGAGAAAATATTCCTCACAGAAAATGAGATACATGAAGATGACCTCAAAACCTATAATGAGACGATATTAGATATTGACTCCAAGAAATAGTTAGAGACAATGAAGTCAAAAATTGACTCAATGCACTCATACCAAGTCTGGACCTTGGTAGATTCACCTAAAGATATTATACCTATTGGATGTAAATGGATCTTCATGAGAAAGATTGGTGTAGATATGAATGTAGAGACATTCAAAACTAGGCTTGTGATGAAAGGATATAGTCAGCGCAAAGGTATTGACTATTAGGATATCTTCCCGTCTATAGCTATGCTTAAGTCCATCCACACATTACTTACTATTGCAGCATATTTTGATTATAAAATATGGCAATTGGATGTAAAAATAATATTCTTAAATGGATATCTTGAGGAAGATATCTATATGAAATAATCGCTTGGTTTCACCTCCAATAATAATGATCACAAACTTTGCAAACTGTAAAGATCCATTTATGAACTTAAGTATCTCGGAGCTGGAATACTCATTTCAATGATATAATCAAATTTGATTTCATCAAGAATGAGAAGCTATGTGTCCTTAAAAGGATCAGTAGGAGCGTTGTTACTTTTCTCGTATTATACGTGGATGACATCTTCCTAATTGAAAATGATATTCCTATGTTGACCTCAGTCAAAATTTGGTTATCTAAGAAGTTTTCTATGAAAGACCTAGGTGGGGCATCTTTTATATTGGGGATCAAGATCCATAGAAATAAATTAAGAAGGATGCTAGGTTTATCACAGAAGATATACATTGATGAGGTGCTGAAAAGATTCAGCATGGAGAACTCCAAGAGGGGTTTGGTATCCTTCAAACATGGCATTCATCTCTTCAAGAAAATATGCCCCAACACATCGAAAGAGATTGAACGGATGAGCAAGATCTCTTATGCTTTGGCTATAGGGAGTCTCATATATGTCATACTTTGTACACGATCTGATATTGCCTATATTGTGAGTGTCACAAGCAGATATCAGTCGAATCCAGATGAAGAGTATTGGACTTCTATAAAATGTATCCATAAGTACTTAAGAAGGACTAAGGATTTGTTTTTGGTATTTGGTAATGAAGAACTCTAAGTGTAGGGGTATATAGATTCAGACTTCATGTCTGATATTGATAATCGAAAAATATTAGAAAGTATATTCTTGTGCAATGGTGGTGCTGTTAGCTGGAAGAGTTCCAAGCAGACCATAATTATAGATTCCACCATGGAGGTAGAATACATCACCGCATAAAAAGCTACGAATAAGGCTTTCTAGTTTAAAAAGTTTGTTGCGGAGCTACGAGTGATGCCATCCCTCTCTAATGTGACAATAATGGTGCTATAGCCCTAGTTAAGGAGCCGAGGTCTCACCAAAAATCAAGCACATTGAGCGGCGGTTCCACCTCATCTGCAATTACCTTAAGAAGGAATATGTCAAGGTGAAGAAAATCGACACCATGGACAATGCGGCTAATCTATTGACAAATTCATTAAGCCAGCAAAAGATTGAAATCCACCTTGAGAAGATATGACTTAGATTTGTAGCTAATTGGCTTTAGGTCAAGTGAGAATTTGTTAGATATGTGCCCTAAAAGCCAGATTGATCGACATATGTAAAACTTTCTATAGAAATATTTTATAATATTTAATTTATTAATAAAATTTAGATTATTTTATCATTCATATTTGTGTTTAATTATCTGTGAATTGTCTATTGGGTTAACGGGTATGATAACATATATTCTCAAGAGTTGAGAATTTGAGATGTGTTATTATAATTAACTCAAAAGCCACTCTTGATCTAGGATCATCATGAGGATAGTAATTGATCTAAAATATTGGTGTACGATCGCTTTCTTCAGATAGATGAGTCTTGAATATACGGTATAGAGATACCAGAGCAAAAGTATAGATACTTGTTAAGAATAAGGATACTAAGTGTGATCAATTTTGAGCAGAAAGTCTACCTTCTCATCAGTGACATACTCGTTGCTATAGTTGTATGTCTAACCTGAGGTGCATCGACAGTTCATCTTAAGGGTGCTATAGTTTGACTACACCATAACTTGATCTCCTAGTCATATGAAATCTTGAGGTTTATGTTGGTTATAGTATGTTTATTGTGGGAATTAGATTGTACCAAGATGGGATCTATCAATCTTGATGGAGGAGGAGTAGTTTCATGAAAATCATGAGATTGAGTTCTAAAGTCCGTGGCCATGACAGTGTGAAAAATAAAATAAAATTTTTATTAGATTTTCACATCAGACTTATATCGATTAATTCTATCATATGATGGGCATGAGGTTTGATAAGTTAACCTTAATCTCGATCCTATCGGAACTCACGATAGAAGGACTGAATCAAACAATAACTACACTAAGAGGTTCTTTTTCAGTTCTAATGGATTGCTACTACATACTACTAGATATCACTAGTGGATTATAGGATCATTAGAATTATATTGATGATCGATAATTCTAATTGGCTGAATTAGAAAGAGTTTTGATTCATTGAAAAGAGTTTCGATAATGTCGATGATGGAGATCATAATATATCTTATTACTATATAGAATTGAACCTATGGGATCACATAATCAAGAATTTTGGTCTTGAATTTTTCAATTGAACTCATACGGTCTGATTGGATTAGGATTTGATCCTATTGGGTTCAAGAGAAATATATTAGCACATATATAATTGAATCCAATTTCTCCTGCTTTGGATTTCCTATTAGATAATGCTTAGCCAAATTGGATTTGGTTTGCAGGGATACCAAGAGTTGGTGTGCCTTGGATCTCCTGATTGGATAAGGATGAGGAGGTGCCAAGTTTGGACCGCCCCCCTCCTTTTTCTCTTTCTTTGTGCACAGATGAGAGGGGTGCATGCCCCCTAGTTTTTCTCTAGGAGCATGTGCTATCAGAGAGAATAAATAGGTGCACACCCCTTGGTTCTATCCTGGCGTGTGCCCCTTATGGATAAGGTTTTAGTTTGAATAAGTCTAATCTATTTAAATTTGAATAGGTTGTTTGGATTTAATTCAAACTAGGGGAGGAGAATAGATGAGGCACCAACCACCCTTATCGAGATAAGGGTGGCGCACACCTCATATTATTTTATTCGACAAAATATTCATGGAAAAGAGGAGGGGGTGTCAGATCCTTCGGGAGTCCTTCTGCTTTAAGTCTTTGACTTGGTCAATGACTTAAAGCCCCAGGACTCTTAGTTTCCTATTTTTATAAATAGGAAACCTACTAAATAGTTTAGTATTAGAGTTTTTAGAAATTGCTAGAGCCCTGTTTTTCTTCTTCCATGCCTCCTTGCTCTCCTCTCCACTTTCTCTCTCTCATGCCCAAAGGAGTTGGGCTGATCTTGTATCGGATGCTATCAGCCCTACAGAAGAAGGAGAATGCGATCAAGCATTGATTGAGTTGCTGCCGGCAATCAGATTGAAGGTATATTCAAGAGATTCAGATCTAACTTGCTGGCAGATCTAAGTTAGAGAAGATATTTAGATCTAAATCCGAGTAGATACTTGTAGAGATTGGGCACGTATGCAGCTCAATAGTAGGCCTCGATCAAATTTTGATCATCGGACTGTGGATATCGTCTACCCACACAAAGGTGATGTGATCACCTCTTAGTATACATGATTATATGCTTTATTTCGATTTAGATCTATGAACTGCATACTCGATTTGATTCAAAAGTTTTAAATTCCGCTGCATTTGATCCGATCTGATTTGGCACATTGCACTGTTCCTTCAATTGAATCACTACATAATTTCAAAATCATAAAGCAGTTGTCATATGGTTGGTCATAATTCCGATTGATTATGAGAACAAAAACACATTAATGTTTGATGTAGAAACTACAAACTAGAAACCAAAGAAACTATGTGCATAACCAAGCGAACCAGTCATGTGAAAATGAATTTAATAGGAATCTGGAATTGCTAGAAGAAAGTTGGAGATAATTATATGGCCAGAAAATGCAGGATGTGATGTTACCGTGAACATTTTCCTACATGACCATTTCCCACATCTTCCAGGCAGGAATTTTAACCAACATACTGACTCGCATTGTGAGAGCAGAAATAGCACCACCACCAACAACAACTTTAATCTCATCTAAGATATAAACTTTCAGGCAGATTTTTTTTTTCATTGGTTCAAGTTGGTAAGTCTCACATTTACAAAAGTCATCTGCCAGAAATTTTCTTTGGAATTACAAATGCCTCCCTATGGATTGATTACGAGCACTTGTGAGCATCCAGAATATCTTGACAGAATCACAATATTAATGTCAGGTAGCCAATATATATGAAAGCAGTTATTATGCCTCCGCCGACAGTCTTACTTATGCCATCAAGGGCATAGTATTTCAAACCAGCACTTCCAAAGGGAAAAGGCTTTTGCATCAGATCGTGAGAGATTTGTGTTTAAGACGTATACCATTTCACTCATCAATTAGCTTGCACTATAAGTTATATGTCACACTGATCCTAAATTTAGAAACCGAGGACATGAACAATTGCTACATACCTACAGAGAAGTGTCCCTAAGGTATTCGACCTGACAAGCCTTCATATAATATAAAAGATAATATACTTTTCACACAGATAGTGGTATTATTAGAATAACTAACTATTATACTTAGTATTTCCAACTTTAACATTTATAAACTTCCACATCATTCTTATACAAAACATCACTATAGATTTATTAATCCAAGGAGCTATCCACTTTCTACACATCGGCCTCGCCTCTATGCACAAACCTAAAATGCTAATGCTTGCTCCCAAAATTAGATCCCTGAATATGAAAACATCAGATAAAGATTTATGAGCTTGATGGCACCGTAAGTAATAGATACACTTATAAAACTAATTTAAATCATAGTAAAATATAACTTAATTTCATTATATAAAATATAATACCATTCTGTTTAGTATCAGTACACTCATGCAATTAATGATATTCAAAACACAGTCATATGCTAACTTTTCTATAATATTAGCATAAAGAATTAATATAATATCAAAGTCCACTATATATATCCAATATCATAATACTATAATTAAATAGGATATCTAACTCTTTTTAGCTTTACAGCTCCTACTATGGCGTATTTATGCCCTTATAGCTTAGTTATCATCATGATTACCCTGTAGTGGGGTCATCATGATGTCCCCCATGGTAGGGATCACTATGATCACCCCCATGGCAGGATCACCATAACATAAATTGGTGGCTGGATATCACCACAATTACTCTCATAGTGGGGATTTTAAGTACTCAAGTTTGGACATCAAACACGTTAAAACTGAGAGTCAAGTGATATATATATCATCTATATATTTCTCTTCATTTCGATACAGCTTCAGTATGGCTTTAATACAATTTCAATATAACTTCGATATAGCTTTGGTATAATTATGATACATATAATTTAATAGGTAATAATCAAAATTTTGCAGGACTGATCCGATCATAATATGTAATACCTCTCATTTCAATTTATAGAATTCAAATCACTAATCAATTATTCATAGTTATAAAAATTCCATACAAAATTTCATGCACGATTAAATTTGAATGTAATCATGACAATTATATTATTTCAAAACGATAAGATAAATTTTTATTTAATTTAGATTAGTTACTTTAAAATGTAAATGTTACTTACCTTGCAATTAGCCACCTTAGAATCTCTGATACTTTACACCATTCACTTTGAACATAACAATTCAAAATCATGCATCATCATGAGATTAATGCTGTATTATTGCCTTATAATAATTTATAGAATTCCTTAAAAATTCTAAAATCCCAAATTTCTGGTTATTCCATTTCCTTACATAACAGCCCCATTCCACAGTTCATTTACCCTAGAAAATATCATCCAAAAGTTTCCAAATTTTGTCCTCGAGTTGACCCATGAGCTAACAATCCCCCATTAAATTTTCAGCTTAAATTATTCATCCATTAGAGCATTAAAAATCATAGATCATGACAGGGCAAAGTCAATCCACCCCGAAAAAAATTTGCATCAATCTTCCCTTAACCTCCTTTCTTCCCAATTCCTTTCTATCTCAACATTCTAAGCTTTTAGCCCTCATCTCCCTTACTACCCCAACCTATCAATGATTAACTCCCAAGTTAAATCAATTAAATATAAGAAAGAGTTTAGGACTTACCTACTTGATGAGAGAAAAACAAGGCAGCATGCAACACCAAATAAGAGAAGAAGAAGAAAAAGAGTCCAAGGAGAGGAGAGAGAGAGAGAGAGAGAGAGAGAAGAGAGAGAGAGAGAGAGAGAGAGAGGAGAGAGAGAAGAGAGAGAGAGAGAGAGAAGAAGGAAGGGAAGAGGGAACTTGATTTTGGGAGAAAACAGAAAAGGGGATCCCCCTCCCCGCCCCTCTCCCCTAACTCTTTCAGTGTCAAAAGAAACGGGCACCACCTAATAGACATGCTCAAAGATGGGTTGACTAGCTGAAAAATGAGTTGGCCAACTAGCAATTCAGGGTCTCACATACTTCTCTTCTTAAATAAAATTTCATTATCAAAATTTACATCTTCCAAAGCTCAAAAGTATTTCACATCACAAATCTACAATTGCCAAGTCCATTCTACTAATCACAGGCTCTAATAACTAATTTTATTATCACAACCAATAAAAGATCTAACCTTGTCATAAATTATTCCTTAAGTTATTTCTTAAATAAACAAAAGTAATGCTCAAATGCTAGACTTTGTCTAAAATCTCAGTCTTTAGGATACTTTCAAGATCTCTAGTCTTCATTGACTAATATTTAGCATGGATAGTCGACATTTTTGCGAGTCTTCAAGCTTATTACTCCATATAAATTTTCAAATATACTTGTAGATAGTTGGTATTACGAAACTCTATATCAACTTTCAAAGAACAAGAATCATTGAGCACCTAAAGCTTAGTATGAAAAATTAGAATTCCTTTTTATGATCATGAGGGTCTCTTAATTATAACCTAGCCTCGGGCATTCTTCATACCTCTTGTAATTGGGGTGTCAGATAGAAATCAATTCAATATATTACTATAGTCTTCCTCTCCTAACATTCATAATTCCAATTCTAGCAATTTTCTTTTAATATCAAATTTCCAAGAACCTATTGATCCTTTTCTTCTTCCTTTTTTTTTTCTTTTTCCTTTTTTCGCCACCCAATATGCTAAAATCCAAGGGTACCTTTTATTTAACTACTTGTATCAATATTTGTTTATCTGCACACTAGCACTTGCTATTTTATTTTATCGAAATCTAGCCAACTGGATGATATCTGAGAAGTTCATAAAAATTATTTCCATCACTTGTAACTCTATGTATAATGAGCATATCTGTTCAAGTATCAAGTCCTTAGATTCATGGATGGCATAATTCCTAATAACTTTAATCCTTCCATAAGGATGGTTTCATAATAGTCTCACTATATATAGTGTTTTTCTTTAACATTTGCATTTGCTTAATTTAAATACTGGAATTAGGTTTCAAATTCAAAATATATCATTACAAGCTTTAAATTCAATTTTGATGTTCTCATTTCAAAAGTTGTATTCTGAATTCTAGCATGTTTTTTTTTTTTTTTCCTACTTGATATACTTGCAATATTTATTAGACTCTTTTCTTTTCTTTTCATAGCATAACTTTAGTCAGCATACAATCAATTTCTTCTAGAAAATACTAATTTGGTTCTTAATCAGTACATATCTCAATCATGGTCCAATGATTAATAATTTTTGAATTTCAAAATCAATAGTAAAATTAGACCTAATTTAATTTTAAATTTTATCAGCAAATAAACTAATATTCAGAATATCTCCAACTCTATTACTTGTATCAATAGTTGCCGATTAGAGCATGAAACACATATTATTCAATTTGCATGCCATTGGAGAAATTTTTACCAAATATGGTTTCAATCCTTTGTAACTATATACTACTTTTCATGCAAAGAATTATATAAGGCAATAGAATTTAATTAATTTTTAGTATATTACTTCCAATTCAGATCCATTTCACTATAAAACTACCCTCATATGTCTTCATTTTTCAAGTCCATTGAGAATACTTGATCAACTATTAATTTCTTAAATTTATGGATATTATCTTGAATTTTCTCTAAATCATACCAAGATATTCAACTAATTATGAAAGTTTTCAATAATATAATTCAAAATTGATCAACTATCGAGTCCTCCAATACAAGATAGAACTCGAATAGAATCAGACCAAGTATTTAGATATCAAGTATAATATAAACTTATTCTATGCAATAATAAATTATTCCTTTTTTTGGTTCATCTTATCTCCCCCACATCAATTTTCTCCTGATGAAAATTCAGTATCTGGAGGGAGTCCCTATTTAAGTCTTCTTCATGCTACAAAGCAAAACATTCATCTATATGTCTCTGGTTCTTATCTCTTAGTCTATTATAATCCCATCTTAATTATTGAAGTTCTGCTCTCACAACCTCATAACCAGCATTTACTCTTCAATTGATATATTTATAATATTCCTTATTTGAGTAATTTATATCTCATACTTTCAGGTTAAATTGATACTTCAGAGGTATAAATCGCCACTTTCTCCTCAAATTGTGCTTGCTCCACCCCTGAAGGGCTAATTATTTTTATAACCTCATGGGGTTGGTCTCCTTTACTAACTATTACATCAACATATAATCCAATATATTATCCCTCGTCAATATCTGCTCGATATATATAATCTGGCAATCCTAAGTTTCTTGTCACCTCGGCTAGAATGACCTTCGGGGATAAATTAATTGCCTCCATTATCTATAATTAACACCATAAAATTAATCACTTATATAAAATAATTTTTATCAAAGATGAAATCCAACTAGATGATAAACATACAATTGATTATTTTCTTCCAGAATTGTTCATCATAAGATCATATATTAAAAATTTTCACATGTGAGTTACAACACACTACTCACCTACTATATTGTTCTAATCCTTTCATTTTGCTAAATATCATGTTTTATAAAAATCCTTCCATTTATTTTGCTTAATATTGTGTTTAAAATAATCTTGACTGGTGCAATAGGAGACTGGAATGGCTTTTGTAAAATGTAACATTTAGCAAAATAAATGGATTATAATAGTATAATAGGAAAGTAGTCGGTTGTAACTCACAAGTTACATGAAAATTTTTAATGTATGATCTTATGATGAACAATCCTCGAAATCAATTATATGTTTATCATCTAGTTAGACTTTATTTTTGATGAGAATTATTTTATATAGATGACCAAGTTTATGGTGTTAATTGCAGATAATGGAGGTAGTTAATTTATTCCCAAAGATCATTCTAGCTGAGATGACAAGAAACTTAGGACTACGAGATCCTCTATATAGAATGGATATAGACGAGGGATAATATGTTGGGTCCGATGTTGATATAATAGTTGGTAGAGGGGACCAACCCCATGAGATTATAAGAATAATGGTTCCTTTAAGGGTGGAACAAGTGGAATTTGAGAAGAAAACAGCAACTTATGCCTTCAATGCTCTAAAGCGCCGATTTAATCTAGAAGTGCGAGATGTAAGTTACTTAGATAAAAAATATTATAAGTATGCCTATCGAAGAGTCGATGCTGTTTATAAGTCATAAGAGCAGAACTTTAACAATCAAGATGCGATTATGATAGACTAAGAAATAGGAATTATAGACATATAGATGAATGTTCTATTTTGCAGCGTGAAGTGAGAAGACCTAGGCAGGCACTCCTATCTGCACAAACCCAAAATGCGGTGCTCCTGAAATTAGATCTCTGAATCTGAAAATATCAGATGAAGATTTATTAACTTGGTGGCTTAATAAGTAACATATACACTTATAAAACTGATTTAAATCATGTTAAAATGTAACTCGATTTCATCATAGATATGATAGCAATCTGTTAAGTATCAAACTCATACAATTAATGATATTCAAAATACAGTCATATGCCAACTTTTCTATAATATCGATATAAAAAATTAATATAATATCAAAATCTGCTATATATCTAATATCATAACACTATAGTTAAATACGTTACCCAATTCTTTTTAGCTCGATAGGTCCTATTGTGGCACATTTATACCCCTGCAACTCAGATATTACCACGATTACCTCTATGATGAGATCATTATGATATCCCCTATGGTATGGATCACCATGATCACCCCCATAACGGGGTCGCTACACCATAATACTACTATAAAAAAGGGCTACGATAGCGGTTCGTAACCACTACCGTAGCCCAAAAAATCGTTGCCATAAGCTATGGCAGCGGTTAGATGCGGCCGTCGCCATAGCTCTATGGCAGTGGTTGTTTAAACCACTGCCATAGATGACCTATTGTAGCGGTTTATAAACTGCTGCAATATATAACCGCTGCCATAGATTATCTATGGTAGCGGTTACATAACCGCTGCCATAGGTAATCTATAGCAGCAGTTTCTTAACCGCTACTATAAGTCTAATGCAGCAGTTGGCATCATTAGCACCACAGACCTATGGCAGCGGTTGGCACGAATATGACAGCTGTTATAAAATCGCTATCGTAGATCTTTTTATAATTAAAAAAATTAAAATTTTTATTTTTTTAAATATTTTATCTAATAAATATAGATATATAATACAAGAAAATATAATAAACACAAAAATTATTCTGAAATGCTAAAATTGTATCATCGAATAAAATTTATTATAATATTTTTTTAAAAAAAATAAAATACGTCAAAAATTTTCTAAATCTACATCACCGGAGCTGGAGCCAGAGTCGGAGCTGGAGCTGGTGCTAGTGCCGGAGCTGGAGCTGGAGCTAGAGCTTGAATGCAGGCCAACATATCCTCGAAGCCCGTGACTCCAAAATGCATGCTGAGATGGACGGAGTATGCTCCGACTGCTCCTCGGATGCTGAACTGTGCGTAATCCATCGAGGAACAGGGGTGAAAGCTAGATGACGTTTTAGTGCCATCGTGACCTGCAATGTTAATGAACATTAATCAATATAACATATTGAACAATAATATTAGTATAGCATCAATAAATAGTCTCTAATATTTATACCAGATGGAGGTTCTTTTAGTGGTCGGTATGGCATGGCACGGCACGGCCTATCGGCATGGCACGATCTACCGGCATGGCACACATTTTTTTTAAGCTTCCTAAGATTAGAAGAAAGAGAGCTCTTTGACCAAAATAAAAAAAAAATAAAAAAAATTTAAATAAAAATTAATAATTAGACTCTAATAATTTATACCAGAATGTTGAAGTCATCGTCTAGTGGCATCTATAATATGGACATCACCATTGCTCCTGACAAATGTGTCTGGGACCTCGATAGTACAAGATAAGTTTTATCCTAGAGGAGCGCTTTGCATGCATGGTCCAACATCGTCATCAACTTTGGTATCATAAAAAATATACCTAGATACTATCCTTACAACAACACCCCATTGAGGCTCCAAGGAATCACTAACGTAGAAGACTTGACTAGCTTGGGAGGTAAGTATATACGGTTCTTCAGTGTGGAAATAATGTTGCATGTTAACGAAAGTAAAATCACACTCATCAATCTTCATCTCAGATTGTGATAAGATGTCAAACCAATCGCACTTCATCAACGCGATCCTTCCTTTAGAATAATAGTCTAAGATGACTATCTTCTCCACCACGCCATAATAGTTCAAATCCTCTGTACGAGGCTATAAATCCCTCGAGCTAGCATAACACCCAGTGGTGGCACTTAACATGATGCCACCATTTTGTGTTACCATATTTACGGACCTGCCGTGAATATTAAACTTGTAGCCATTAATGACGAGCTGTTTATACTCATGCATGGTATGATTAGGGCCCATTGAAAGAGCATGCACTTCAGGGCTCCCATCACTGAGCGGCAATCTCTACACCTAATTAAGGAGATGACATCTAATTAGTAAACATGTTCTAATAAGTTATACTAGGCAAGAATATATAATTGCTTACATGATCTTTGAACCATTCAGGAAACTCATTGCTATGCATTTTCTCTTTCTCCCGCATACTTAGAGAGCCATATTTTACTCTTATGACCTCCTTATGTTTGCTGCATGCACAAAGAATAAATTTAGGTATAATTGGATATTTTTTTAATTATTATGAAATAAATAATGCTGAGCGACTCATCTTATATACGGCTCAATGACATCACAGTTGAAGAGCATGTAGCAGTATGTCTTATCCCTTTCCTCAATGCTCAAATTAGTGAGGTAGTATGAAGTGAAAAGTCCACTTGACTGTGGAATGAACTCAAATGCAGGCTCAATTGACTCATACTAATCATCCTGATTCCTTATTGACCGATTACGATGTGTCTCGAGCTTGTTTAAGTATATGGTATAAAAATTCATATACTCTTGACCCAAATAATCTTCTGCTATAGATTCCTCCGGGTGATTCATATTTCTTACATAAGATTTCAGAGTTTGAATATTTCTCTTAGTAGGATACATCCATCGGTAGAACACTGGGCCTCCAAGTGTAACTTCCCCTGCAAGGTGCATGGTGAGATGCATCATAATCATGAAAAATGATGATGGAAATATCTTCTCTAGATCACATAATATAGTCACCGTCCTTACCTTCATTTTCTTCACATCTTTCTTAAGCAACCTCTTTGCACAAATATCTCTATAAAAGTTGCAAAGACGAATAACCGCCATTCTAATATTTTTTAACAATACACGGTGAATAGCTATTGAAATCAATTCCTGCATCAGTACATGATAATCATGAGTCTTCAATCCCTCAAATTTGACATCCTTACCATTCACACGCTTTGATATGTTGCTTGAGTATCTATCTGGGACCTTTATGTTCTCCAACACATGAAGAAATATGGACCATTCGGAGGCATTCATAACATAGCATGGATGAGGAAGCCTCCACTATTCTCCCCTGCTAGCTCTGGATGGAGTGATATTCTAATACCCCATTCTTTCAAATCAAGTCGGAAATTTAAGTCATCCTTGGTCTTATCCTTGATATTCAAGATTGTTGCCAAAAGGAGCTCGCACATTCTTTTCAATATGCATTACATCTAAGCAGTGGTGCAATAAGTTTGTCTTCCAATATGACAAGTCAAAGAAGAAGCTCTTTTTTCTTCAATTAAAGTGTGTGACATCTTTCTTTGATCGACGCTTTCTTTTTTTATCACCAATTGGATCACCTTTCCTAAATTCAACACTGAGACCATCCAACTTTCTAAGTACTTCACTGCTAAACATCTGGTCAGGCACCTCACCTTCTTCAACAATACCATCGAAGGAATGTACATCCCTTCTGTATGGATAGTTTTGATGGAGGAAACGTCGATGCCTCATATAGCTAAAGCTCCTTTGATGTGTCAACCTTCTAGACCAGATATTTCTTTCACAGATCGGACATGCTAGCTTACCTTTGGTGCTCCAACCTGACATTAGGGCATAGACTGAAAAGTCATTTATTATCCATAAAAGCGCTGCATGCATGGAGAATGACTCATTCAGCAAAGCATCAAAAGTTGGAACACCTTGAATGCTCCATAACTATTTCAGCTCAGTAATAAGAGGCTGCAAATAAACATCAATGTCATTACCTACCTCCATCGATCTAAGGATGAGCACTGTCATGAAAGCAAAGAATTTTTTTATACACATCCATGGTGGAAGGTTGTAAAAATGAATAAATACCGGTCATACACTATGGGCAGTATTCATATGCTTGAATGGGTTGAAACCATCGCATGACAAGCCCAACCTCACATTACATATCTTTTGTACGAAGTTGGGATGTAATTCATTAAACTTCTATCATGCCTCTCCATCGGCTGGATGCCTCAATGTATTATCTTTTGTTCGGTCCTCTTCATGCCATCTCATATCCTTTGATGTCTTTGCCAACATAAATAATTTTTATAGTCTCAGAATCAAAGAAAAATGCCACATCAACTTTTAAAGTACACGAGTCGATGTGCCATCTTTATTCTATTTCCATCTTGATACACTGCACCTCGTGCACTCATTGTGGTTGACATCCCCCTCCCAATAGAGCATGCAATCATTGGGACATGCATGTATCTTGGTATAAGTAAAGTCCAGCTGTTCAATAATCTTCGATGCCTCATAATTATTCTTCGAAATTCATGTATCATCCGGAAGAATGTCTTTCAAAAGCTCTAGTATGCAGTTCACTCTATTATTACTGAACTCGTTAGAGCATTTCGTATAATATAATCAGATTAAGAACTCAAGCTTCGCCATTTTTTCACATTCGAGATACAATGGAATATTAGCATCCTCCATCAACTTGCGGATCTTCTCCATATCCTCACTGTTTGTCATTCGACCAATCACAGGATCAGACATGGATGTAGATGCACCATCATTATGGCCAATAAATAAAAAATATCGCGAACCATTTATTTCAGTCCTCCTTCAGGTTGATCATCTCTTTATGGCCTACTCTCACCATGTTGGTCCCAACAAATTTTATAATCGATTTTAAAGTCATAAATAATGAGATGATCATTGACATCTTGATGAGGTAGCCACGGCCCACCCATATACTTTTTACAAGAACATTGGATCAGTCCATGGTTCCCAAATTTTTCTATAGCATAATCAAAAAATTTTTGAAGTCCAGCCTCATATTTTGGCGAGAGCCTACTAAACTTCATCCATCCCTTATCCATTTTAAAAATGATGATACTGCAAGTAAATCATGTATGAAATTTAGATTAAATATCATTTTTAGATATACAATAAATATACCCTATCATCAACTAATAGGTAAAGATAGATCCTATCCCATTCAGAAATTGCATTAATTCTATAGGTTCATTATGGTAATCAAATGATATGCAACAGGGATCGAATAAAATTTTGACAGCATTTCTTCTTAATTCTCCCATATAGGGAGAACAAAAGAAAAATACTGTCCAAAATTTTATTCAAAATTCTTAGCATACCATTTAATTACTGTAATTATCTATAGAATTATTTATAATTTTTAAATTATCCATATTAGACAATCAAATGATTATTATACATAATTCTCTAATCCATATAATTACATATAATTGTATGGATGCCGGAGATTATGTACACTAATCAATTAACGAATCTATCGTTATGCAATGCAATAAACAAAAACAACAAGATATAAACATCCAGAAAATGTTATGCAATAAATTCTACAATATGAATTATATTCATAAATAATTAAGGATGAGCAATAGTCGTAGATCTGATCTCTTGCACGAACCTTGGTGTTAATTCAAAAATCAAAAAGAAGAACAAAGTAGATGATGGTGGCACCTTAGGGCTTAAAGTTAGAACCTTAGAGAGATATATCAAATTCTATTCGCTTAAAAGCCGACCAGCTCCGTGCCTGAGACAGCCAACTCTATGCCTGAGACAATCGGCTCTGTGCCTGAGACATCCGACTTGGGTCCTCCAGTCAGCTCGATCACGGCCCGAGTCAGCTCGATTGTGTATCTGAGCTAGCTCGGCTGTGTGCCATCCCCTCGATCACTTTCTCTCTCTGTCTCTCGATCTCTCTCACCGACGACGGCGGCAAGGCCGAACCCCTCTCTCTCAGCTTTTTCATCTCTCGATCTTCCTCTTTCCCTCTCTCGATCTCCCTCGCCGGCGAGGCCAAACCCCATCCCTCCCTCTCTCACTCTCTCGATCTCCCTCATTGGCAAGGCCGGACCCCATCCCTCCTAATGATGCCGGCAAGGCCAGACCCCCTCCCTCCCTATCTTTCTCTCGATATCCCACTCTCCCTCTCTCGATCTCCCTCACCAACGAGGCCGGACCCTCTCCCTCCCAATGATGACGGCGAGGCTAGATCCCTCTCTTCCTCTCTCAAGTACAGATCCGTTGGATATTCGAGTTCGAATCCGGTACTAGTAATTAAAATTGGGTTTGGATCTGAATATTCAGATTTCGATCCAAATCCAATCCATTGACAGATCTAGTCCACAGCCATTGACATGGCACAGTCCAAGGCTACCGTCATGACACGATCCAAAAACTACGGCATACAGATAATTATAATATTTATAATAAATATTTATAATTTTTATTAATATTTTATAAATTATTATAAATATATATGATTAATAAATAATACTATAAAATTAAAAAAAAATATACCTATGGCTATAAAGAGTGGGTCGTATTGAAAGCTCCGAGGATCACTGGCAACAACGTTGGAGGTGGATGACGACACTAGAGGTAACCTACGAAACAAAAGCAAGATAGTGAGATAGAGAAGAGAGAAAAAGAGGAAAGAGAAAGAGAGCAGGGGCAACCGAGGATGGGGGCCCAAGAGGTCGAAAGGAGGCTTCGCACTCGATCAGAAAAGGGTCAGAATGGTGGTAGTAGTGGGGGGGTGGGGTTTCGCGGGGGTTGAAGGAGGGCGGAGGGGGGCTCGTCGGAAGGAGGTTTGGTTTCGCATCGAGGTCGGAGGAGGATAGAGTGTGGAGAAGGGGTTTCATGGGAGGCCGATGGAGGGTCGAGGGTGGATGGGGGTTCACCGAAGGGAGGGTTTCATAGGAGACCGAGGGAGGATCGGATGGGGTTTCGCCGAAGGAGGGTTCACTGGGGGCCGAGGGAGGATCGGATGGGGGGCGGGGGGGGGGGGGGTGGGGTTTCATGGGGGGCTGAGCGAGGGTGGAGGGGGGTTCGTCGGAGGGGGGTTTCACAGGGGGGGGCCAAGGGAGGGTTGGATGGAGGTTCGTTGGAGGAAAATTTTCGCTGGGGGCCAAGGGAGGGTCGGATGGAGGGGTGGGGGGCTGGGTGGTGGGTGGCGGGTGGAAGGGAGGGGCGGTCGGAGATGGGGGGCCGGAGGGGGAGGGGGAGGGGGAAGGAGGGGCGACCCCGGTCGGATGGGAAGGAGCCTCATCGGAGACGAAAAGAAGGGGAAGAGAGAGATCGAGCATGTACGGAAGGAAAAAATATATGGAGATTTGTAATCTAATTTACGGCAGCGGTTATTGAGCCGCTGCCATCAATCTATGGCAACGATTATTGTAGATTTATAGCAGCGATTTTTGATAACTACTACTATAGATTGAAAATATTTTTTTTAAATATTATATAATTTTAAAATTTAATGTCCATCTTCACTATTCATTATCTAAATAATTATCATTAGAGTATCGTCACAAAAGATCGCTTCGATTTGATGGCCTTAGCTTCATCGATCAGAAAAATTTAATTTTGATAATCACGAATGATGATGCGATGATCTGATAGATGAAGATCTTCAATGGGTTCAAAAATCTGCAACGATGATCTCGATGATGTTTGTAGCATATTATCAAAGTTTTACTTCAATCGGATATTATTATCATGGTCAATTTAGTACAGAATGATTTCGACCGTTAAATTAAAAACAAGGGATCAAAGGATTAAACAGCGTTCGATTATGAGATAATTTTTTAGTTAAATAATTTTTATTATAATTTTAAATATTTTATACAGTGATGATTGTAAAATTCAAATCATTTTGGTATAAACTATTCATATTAAGCAGATATTGCAAAAGCCTGAGTATAACAACCAGTGAAGTTTTAGAATAGTTATCAGAAGATGTATAGTTTTAGATCGTTCTTCATCTCACAAATTAAATTTTATAATCACCACCATAAAAAATGATTAAAGTAGTAGCCAAGATCATTTATAAAAATAATTATCTCATAATCTGATATCGTTTGGTCCTTTGATCACTCGTTTATCATTTAACGATAGAAACTAATCTATACTAAATTGACTAAGATAACGATATCCAATTGAAGTGAAACTTTGATAGTACGCTACAAACATCACTAAGATTATTGTTGCAGATTTTTGAATCCATCGGAGGTCTTTATCTATCAGATTATCGCATCATCATTCATGATCATCAAAATCGAATTTTTCTGATCGATGAAGCTAGGGCCATCGGATCGAGGCGATCTTTTGCAACGACACTCTAATGATAATTATTTAGATAATGAACGATGAAGATGGGCATTAAATTTTAAAATTATATAATATTTAAAAATATATATATATATGGCAACGGTTATAATTAACCACTGCTATAAATCAGCTTATAGCAGTGGTTCCTAATAACTACTGTAGGTCTGACTTATGCCAGCGGTTACAATGAACCGCTGCTATAGGTCGACCTATAGCAACGGTTTTTAGGAACCACTGCTATAGGTCCGACCTATGACAGCGATTTTCGATAACCACTGCTATATATTGGACCTATCGCAGCGGTTACATAAACTACTGCTATAGGTCCGATCTATGTCAGTGGTTAACAAAAATCGCTGTCATAGTATGCGCTGCCATAAACCATTTTTGTAGTAGTATAATCCGATAGTTGGATATCAACATGATTATCTCCATGGTAAGGATCTCAAGTACTCAAGTCTGAACATCAAACGTAATAGGACTGAGAGTTGAGTAATATATATATATATATATATATATATATATATATATAAATTTATGTATTTCTCTTCATTTTGATACAACTTTGATATAGCTATGATACAACTTCGATACATGTAATTCAATAGGCAATAATCAAGATGTTACGAGCTTGATCCAATTATAATATGTAACACCACTCATTTTATATATATATATATATATATATATATATATATATATATATATATATATATATAATTTATGTATTTCTCTTCATTTTGATACAACTTTGATATAGCTATGATACAACTTCGATACATGTAATTCAATAGGCAATAATCAAGATGTTACGAGCTTGATCCAATTATAATACGTAACACCACTCATTTTAATTTATAGAATTTAAATTACTAATTAATTTTCCATAGTTATAGAAATTTCATACGAGATTCCATGCATAATTAAATATGAATGTAATCACAATAATTATATCATCTCAGAGGGATAAGATCACTTTTTATTTAATTTTAATTAATTATTATAAAATATAAATATTACTTACCTTACAATTAGCCACCTTAGAATCTCTGTTTATACCGTACACTCTGAGCCTAACAATTCAAAATCATGCATTACTATGAGACTAATGTTGTATTATTATCTTATAATAATTTATAAAATCCCCTAAAAATTCCAAAATCTCAAATTTCTGATTAATTCCTTTCCTTAAGTAACA
The DNA here is from genome assembly GCA_006176705.1 of Cocos nucifera. NCBI lineage: Eukaryota > Viridiplantae > Streptophyta > Magnoliopsida > Arecales > Arecaceae > Cocos > Cocos nucifera. Next base: position 1,165,309 of record QRFJ01000431.1, read on the forward strand.
GCCTCATTCCATAGTTCATTTACCCTAACAAATATCATCAAAAAATTCCCAATTTTGCCCTTGAATTGACCCATAAGCTAACAATCTCTCATTAAATTTTTAGCTTAAATTACCCAACTTAAATTACCCGAGAATTAAAAATCATGGATCATGACGTGACAGGACAAAGTCAATCCACCCAAAAATAAAAATTAGCGTCAATCTTCCTTAACCTTCTTTCTTTCCGATTCCTTTCTATCTCAATATTCTAAGCTTTTAGCCCTTACCTCCGTTACTACCCCAACCTATGAATGATTACTCCCATGATAAATCAACTAAATATAGGAAGGGGTTTAGGACTTCCCTACTTGATGATGGAAAAACAAGGCAGCAAGCAACACCAAAGAAGAGGAAAGAACGAAGAAGAGGAGAAGGAAGAAGAATAAAAAGAGTCCAAGGGGGAGAAAGAGAGAGAAGAAGGAAGGGAAGATGGAGCTCGGTTTGGGAAAAAACAGAGCAGGGAATTCGTCCCAAAAATAAAGAATTTGCATCAATCTTCCCTTAACCTTCTTTCTTCCCAATTCCTTACCGTCTCAACATTCTAAGCTTTCAGCCCTTACGTCCCTTACTACCCCAACCTATCAATGATCAACTCCCAATTTAAGTAAACTAAATATAAGAAGGGGTTTAGGACTTACATGCTTGATGAGGGAAAAACAACAAAGCAAGCAACACCAAAGAAGAGGAAAGAACAAGAAGAGGAGAAGGAAGAAGAAGAAAAGAGTCCAAGGGAGAGAGGGAGAGAGAGAGGAAGGGATGAGAGAGCTCGGTTTGTGAAAAAAACAGAGCAGGGGATTTCCACCTGTTCGGTGCCAAAAGAAATGGGCACCGCCTAAGAGACGGGTCCGGGGATGGTTGGCCGGCTGGCAATTCAGCGTCTCACGTTATATATTGCTCGGTCTTGTCTTGTGCCGGTGCCTCCCTGCGACCATGCTTGCCTGCTGGTCAACCGGAAACAACACATGTACATATGCACAACAAAATACCATTGCACGCTTCAATTATTTCGTTTTGGAGTATAACTGAGTTTTAGCCATCCAGTCTGTACCAAGATATGTTAGGGACTAGTTTTGAACCATTTTAGGTTTGTTGAAAGCTATCATCAATTTGATTTCAACCAAGGATCTGCATTAAGGGTTAGTCTAAGAAAATATTGGTTAAGTAACTACAAGGATAATACATCATTATTCAAGGCATTAACCGTGAATATGCACTCATCTCCAGAGCAAACTGGAGTCCATGTGGAAACCAGTATACTGCTACTTGACAGACTTAGCATTGTCCATCTTCCACTAATTCTTTTATTTGCCTTCTCCATTAGTTTTTGGAGTCAGTCGACACATCACAGACCTCCCCATATCCATATTCAGCTGTCTCCCACATTGCCATTAGTTTTTTCCATTAATTTATTCAGGTTTCACATCATCAAATTCCACATCAAGTTTTTATGGACGTTAAGTGTATGCGTTCCATGGTGGATTTTAAAGGCTAACCTAAGCAATTTAAGCAAACAGTATACTTATCTTTGTTAAGTCAAATAACTTCTCAAAATCTCACTTCTTCAACAAACCGAACATTATAAGATTCATAACGTTTTTCTACAAACTTATTCTGAATTGCAACCATGCAGGAAGTCATTTAAGCATTCAAGCCAGCCCATTCCAACAGTTTTTACCCTTCCCCACACAATTCTGTGAAGTTTGTTCATCTCACCATCTAAGTAAATCTCGGTCTCAATTACACATCCTTCAGTCATACAGGTAGGTTCCTCTTGTAGACCCAGAAACCCCGTTCCTAAATGAATAAAAGAAAAGGTCATGCTACATGCTTCTCAACATAGCCAGCACAAATCATAGAATTCAAGGATATCCCTTCTGTTTACAGATTATCTAAAGAATGGGGAAACATCCACAACCAAAGTGATTGATATCCATGTGGGTGTGGCTTACACTTCCAGAATTAACCGCATAAAAAACCTTTCGTTTTTTGGAAAACTAAAATTGAATTAGTAGATTCCAAAAGCACAGTCAACATGGTTTAAATGAAAAGCAATGCATCTAAAGCACTTCATGTGTACCTTGGAAGTATTAATTTTTTTCATTTTAAGATCGAAACTACTAGTAAGATCCAAAAAGCAACTGGTTTTGGAAGTTGCTTTTGAAGCTCCTAGATCCACACTTTAGTTTCATGCATCGCAGCTATAACGTGATGAAGTTACGAACATGCATTTTGAGTTCGTATACTCTGCTTGGAGAACAGCTTTTATCATCCTTTTGAGGCTTTTTCTTTAAATTTTGTCATGTAAGTACACTGTCATTCCCAGCAATCTCTGAATGAGGAGGAGATGATTTCTTAGGGATCGATTGTTCAGAGTCTTCTGCAGTATCATTGCTTGGATTAATCAGAAACTCGAGAGCAGTTACAACATCGCCGATTAGCGGACGAGAACTTGCTTCTTTGTGAAGACACAGAGCAGCAACTGCAAGTGCTTGGTATAGACCCTTTATGGGAAATTTACCCTGAAGCAATGGGTCAGCAATTTGTGCAAACTTCTTCTTATCTCTCAAGAGTGGCTCTGCCTGCACAATTGTTCCAAAAGATGATATCATGTTCGGACTTGGTGTTGAGAAGTTAAACTGTTAAAATTAAGCCATCAAAAGAAATACAATCATTAACATACATGTATACATGCCTATATATATATATATATATAACTCTTATTAGAGATGGTACATCATATCAAAAAGCTCGGATTAGAATCCATCATCCAATTTACACAAGAGTGCGACACCTATATAGGAGTTACACTAGGTTGAGCTTGTACATACATGCATATTGTGATGTTGCAATCAACATGGAAGAATACATCAAGTTATAAAGAAAATCTCCGAATGGTGTCATGATTCATCCTAGTTCTTAAGACATAATATTATCTAGTTTTCCTTCATGATTAAGCATATATAAAACGGTGGTGGTGCAAAGGAGAGTGGATTTAATATTTAAAGTTACCAAGCTCTCTGAGAATCTAGTGCCTCGGTGAGCATCAAACTTGAAGTTAAGCTAGCTTTAATTAGGCGATTGATTGAACTAAAACAAAGCACGTTTTAACTTCTTATGCTGCCAAAATGCATGCAATGTATATATATTTGGTAGAAGCCCCATGAGGTAAAATTAATCAGATTACAAGACATACCCAATGAACAAGGTGTTGCTCATGCGTTGGCTTTCTGATGTCTATGGCTCTCCTTCCAGTGATGAGCTCCAAAAACACGACCCCGAAACTATATACATCCGACATTTTTGTTAACTGGCCTGTTAATGCATACTCTGGGGCACAGTATCCATAAGTACCCATCACTCTTGTAGAAACATGGCTCTTATCTCCAATTGGACCAAGCTTGGCCAGGCCAAAATCAGATAACTTTGGGTTGTAATCTTCATCAAGAAGTATATTTGATGCTTTTAAATCGCGGTAAATCACAGGTGGGTTGGCTATATCATGCAAGTACTCAAGGCCTTTGGCTGCGCCGACTGCTATTTTCATTCTTGTATACCAATCCAGTGGCTTCTTATTTGGTGATAGATCTGTAGGTGATCAAGTAAAAACCGAAGGTTGATTGGAGAAATCTTGGCTCATTGCACGAAGAAAGGAATTGACAATCAAATGAATTATACCTAGGAGATGATCTTCCAAAGAACCCAGTGGCATGTATTCGTATACTAGAATCCTTTGGTCACCATCTGCACAGTATCCAAGCAAGTTAACAAGATTCTGGTGGTGCAGGAGACCGAGCATTAGTACTTCAACAAGGAACTCTCTGTTTCCCTGAAGTCCATTCCTATCGAGCTGCTTAACTGCTACAACCTGAGGAAGGTATAAACATGGAAATTGGATCAGGCTCCTTCCATAGTCTATAGCAGAAGAAAGATAGCTAGAAATGGCGTTACTTCATTCGTGCCTTCAAGGCGTCCTTTATACACTCTTCCAAATCCACCTTCACCAAGTAGGTTTGAGGTGCTGAAGTTTTTGGTAGCTGCTGCCAATTCTTGGAATTTGAATACCCGGGCTGCAATATTTTCATTGCCAACCCGTAAAATCTCCTGAGCTGCAGACCTATGCTTGTCACTGTCTGCAAACATAAATTTTTTTTTCCCTCAGAAATGAAAAGTGGATCTAACTAGAATTGTAGTTGGTTTGCTTTGACAAAATGAAATATAAAGTCTTCATTCAATCATTTATTGAAATAAAGAATGAAGGAAATGATTATTTTTATATGGAGGTAAAATAAAGAATATATATATATATATAAGCTAGCATCCTGCCAAAGTTTTTTTATTTAATATGCTGGCCTATTTGCATGTTTGCTTTGTCCACTATGGCTGTAGGTCATGTATGGGGGAAAAATTGTTTAGGACTTGTCCCGCCTCTTGGTGAATATCCTCTTAGGTGGAATGGTTGTATATGCCTTAAAACGACTAAATTTTCCACTTGTTCATCTATAAGATATTTGGTTGGAAGCTTTTGAATAAGATTAAGTTATCAGGAGATTTTAAAACTTTTCTCCTTTTTTTTTAGAGGAGAATTTTATATTGATATGATATTTTTTTCTTTATTTTTGTCTGTGAGGGGAATGATTGGGCATATTCTGGTACGATATTCAGTCATCAGAAGATACAAAATCAATTACAAACACATACTTTTATTGGCGCATCTCGATTATTCCAAGCTAAATCTATCCTAATATACCACCAAAATATGACATCGAATGTGGAAGGAAAATCTAAATGGGGGCACATATTTTCTTAAACATTCTATTAAGAACTGTTACATGAAATAAACTAATAAATGATGCAAAATTAAAAAGTTATCAATGTCAACAAATTTGATGCTTATATATTGAAGCAAAAAAAAAAAAAAAAAATACTATCATTTCGATTGCGATAATTGTTGGCTTTATAAGATAAAAGCTCCAAATGAAACCATGATACATTACATCAAAGCAAGGAAGAAGGTACATACTGGATCTGAAGGAGATGTTACCAACAAGGGACTTAAGTCCATTTCCTTTCTTCTTTCTTCCTTTCCTTATCTTCCATGAACACTTTGTCTTCCTCTTCTTTGTTTGCTTCTTATTCTCGTCCGGCGACTCCTTACAACAGGCACAACTCATCATCATTTTTCCCCTCCACTTCGGACAGCTTAATATCCCCATGATTAAATATTGTGGATCAACCCAAGAGTGAATCAATACACTCTCAAGCCGAAACCACAAGAATATAGATTGAGGATTATAATTTTTTTTTGAAAATATTACAGAAGAAATCTGGGATTTTTGAAGAAAAAAGTTCCATATGGTTTTTTGGTTTTTGATTTTTGCCTCTTTCCAGTGGACAGAAATGGCCGGGTTTGTTTGGCTTGATGGTTGGACACAGGGCGTGGGCTAAATTTAGATTCCTTTTCCTTAACTTTAACCATGAGTTCAATTTTTTTTCCTTATTTATTTAATTAATTATTTAATTTTATTTGAGAATTGAGCTGGCCTGTGATTTCGGTTGGGAAGAAACTGACAAGAATGCAGGTGGAGGGATGAAAGACTTCTTAAGGTCTTTTGTATTTCAGACATCCAGCTCAAAAATCCCAGAATTTTGTTTGGTGCAGTCCTTGATGGAAGAGCGTAGGCTTGATGGCACATTCTTTACCTCTTCAATATATTCAATATAGCTGGGGGAAGCTTCCTCCATTTTACTTCAAAAAAAAAAAAAAAGAGCGTAGGCTTGATGGATAGCTGTAAGCCATTGGAAGTTCTATCGGCCCATCTAGGGCATATCAAAGATTTTCTGGGCATGGAATGCAGTACTACCTCGAATCGATTTAGAGCATACTGAACCAAATCGATAAGAAACCGAAACAATTCTCCCTATCATCTCAATGCTCGGCAAAACAGGCCTCTTATGCATGCCCAGATTTGTCCCATGAGTCTATTTTTAATAGAGTAATTCTTTGCACGCCGCATCTAGTATAGAAAAAACACACCATCCCTTCTGATTGGGCTATATGGCTTTCCAACACGCATTTAATACTTGTAGTTCTATCTTTTCATTTAAAATTTTAAATGACAAAAATAGCCATACACTTCTGAAAAATTATAACATCCTGTGGCTATATTATGACATCCTGTAGTCAAATTATGATCGATTGAAATGTTGGACAGTGTTGTCTGATTAATCTTATTTTATCTTGTTAATTTATCTCTCTACTTGATTTGTGAACCTAGTGAAGGGATCCTAGCTCTATTCCTTTGAATCTAAGTTTACCTTATAGACAAACTTTGAACCATCCTATTGGTCGAGTAACATATCCACACTATCTAAGTCTTTATCGAACATCTAAGATATAATCTTTATTAATCTTTATCGAGACCTTACATCTTAAGTAATTTTGATTAAATGAAGTTATTTGATGGAATTGATATCTAATTATTGGATGGCATGCTGACCTCCATTTTGACTCCTGTCGGATACTATTGATTTGATCATACTCGATTTCTATTGAACTACTAATATTCTAATATGATCTTGATTGGATTAAGTTATGATAATTGAACTGACTTGAAACATTAAATATGACTATCATCAATCTTATCTTTCTACAATTAATCATATCCTTTCTGATTATTAGACTTGATTATATATAAAGATAAAGTTGTCTTGACAAGTAGATGTTTAATAGTGAAAAGTTATGATATGATTTATTAATTAAAGATTTTGATAAAAATTCTTAGAATTATTTGAATTTATTGGAGTATGTGTGAGGTAAGTAATGTAACTCTTTTTCTGAATTTATTGATGAATCTTATAGTATTTATATCATTTAAGTTTGAGATATATTGTTTGTGATTTATGAATATGAAGTATGATATTTATTTGTTAAATTTATTTAAGTATAGAATATTGTTTAATGTATTATCGAATATATTAATTCTATTATGGAGTTATGATTGATTGATTTTGATTCCAAATTATTTAATGTATTATTCGATTAAAATATAAAACTAATTTTATTAAAAAGAGAGATTTAAATCGAGATAGATCTTGACTCATATCCTGACTATATATCAAAATCCTGTAAATAGGAGGTTGTTGGCATATCGATACACTACCAATAGGAGTTATATACTGATACCAATATCTTATTAGTGGAGATTATGTGTTGATATATTAATATTCTGCTAGTAGGGGTTGTGAGTTGGTACATCAATACCTGTCAGTAGGAGTTAAGTGTTGGTATATCGACATCCTACTAGCAGAAATTATGTGATGGTATATCGATACTTGCTAGTGGAGGTTATACATTGGTATATCGATATTCTACTAGTAAGAGCTTATACATTGGTACTTTGACTATTTTGAGTTCATTCTAGCCTAGCCGTAGGGTATAAATATGATCATAGTTTATGGCTATGCAAGTGAACTAGATATTTTAAAAAAAATTAAGTTATAAATAAAAATAAATTTTAAAAAGATTGATTTTGCATAGATCTTATTTTGACTAGTGGAGCACATTTTGAATTGGTTTTGAATTAATGTGCTTTACATGCTTATTTTCAATATATTATTATTGCTGGATTTAATCTAGTTGAAGTATTCATTACTTACTAGGTTATCTAGTTTATTATTCTATATTTTACTATTTTTATAGATTCAGAGCACTAGCTTAACTTAGGGATTCATTATGGAAAAGCAAATGAAAAATATATTTGATATCTTATTTTGGATCAAGATTTATTAAAGTTGATGCAAATCTATGGAATATTATTGTCATATCTTGAATTCAGCATCTGGATCAGGCATGTGATGGCCGCACACTTTTTAGGACAAGGCTCTAAAAAATATGCAGGGCCTACCTTTTATCAATACATAATTACATCAAATCCAACTCAGTAATGGTAGCAAAAGTAAATCTCTAATTTTATTTATTAAAATATAGCTCATCAATATCTCATCATAATCAAGATCAATATTTATTCAAAAATAAACTAAGCTAATATCCTCTAAGATTTTATGCTTCTCACTGCTCGATTTCAAGTCCTATAGAATCTTCTAAATCTAAAAAAAATAAAAAAGAGGAGATGAGCTTTACAGGCTCAATAAGTTACCAATATCTCTGAGGGATCAAGTCTAATTAATTTTTTTTCAAATATAGCAATAATAGATGCATAAACCTATATAATTTTAATTTTCAAAATATGCCATGTGTAACAATAAAATTTAAAATTCTCTCTCAATCTTCGATGACTATGGCCATGATCAGCCTCATGACAAGGCCTAGGAGAGAATAGCCTCAAAATATAGAATATCTGATCCATCAGCATGTACCAGTGATTAGCTCCACTAGCTAGGTCCAGAAAAAAATTAGTTGATAAGTGATAAAAATATACTAATAAAAATATTAAATTATAAAATAAATTATTTTATTTTTAAAAATTGATACTTCTATTGATCTTATGTTGAAAAGAAAGTCACCAATGTAAAGAGCTTAATTTTCTGGTTCAAACAAAATAAATTTTAAGCAAAATGGATTTTCAATGAGCCCGGAATCAATTTTCAAAGAAAAAAGAAAAAAAATGTAAAGCCGGCTAGTCCAGATCAAATAGGTTCGAAAAATTAGCTCGGCCTAATTGCATGAAAAACTGGCCCTGCTGATGCACTACCAATGTCAGAAAAATTGTGAGCCACCATGAACCGCTACAGTAATGCGGCCAGGGGCAAAGTCAGGATTTCACACGGCAGCACATGACCTGATTGGCTGGAAACTAAGCAGTCCATGCAAGACCGCGGTCCACGCGCATCTACCCAGGCAAAAGCTTGATCAAACGGTCGAGGGCACTACGGTTTTGATCCAGCGGCTGGGATTTAGGTGCTAACGGACGGGTGAGGTTCAAGCTGGTGAAGATCCAATGGTGGAGTCGGGTTTATGCTTTGATTAAGCATCCAAAGGTTTCTTTTGCACAATTCGATGGCCCAGGTTCATCCAAACACATGATTCGATGGCTGCTATTTAATCTGACTAAATTGGAGAGATTAAGATGGATTTTTAAGCAATTTTTCTTCTGTTTGATGCACATTCAACAGCCAGAATGCTCCAAGGTCTTATTTGAGTTGTTCTAGGAGTTATTAATCCTGATTTCATCAGGATTCCTCATAGATTTGACCCTCTAGCCTCTATTTAACCCCTGCTACCGAGAAGAGCTAGAGAGCAGTAAGAGAGAGAAATAGAGAATAGAGGAGAGGAATAACAAGGTTTTTAGAGAACAGAACAGAGAGGCTAAGAGGCTATGATCAGAGAGAGAGAGAGAGAGAGAAAGAGAGTTCTTTTCTTTTATTTTTTTCCTTCTTTCTTTCTTTTCTTTTCTTTCTTCAAGATCAAGCAAGCAGCTTTTTTCTTCATCAAATTCTCTACACCAATAGAATTGACGGCAAAATACAGCAATAAGCAAATTTTTGTTTGGATTTTGTCATGCCTTTTATTTTAATTATTATTTTTGTTCTTTTTACTATGAACTAAATTTCTTTTATTAAGGCTAAGTTATAGCTACTCTTTTGATGCAATATTTAGTATAATTAAATTTTAGTATTATTTTATTCATGAGGAGTATATAAATCTATGCTTAGTGCTTTTAGATTACTAACCATCTTTTAATTATTTTGATGAACATAGATGATACGGATCAAGTACATCTATATTATTACTTATTGATTTATATACCTTGTATTGTGAATTAAATTAAAATTTATATGCATGTGAAAATTTTAGTACACTTTGAACATAGCATATTTTAATTAGAAGATTTCATAAGAATTAATACATCGGTATTTATTTAAATTATGCCTGGACCAAAGGATAGTTAATAAATATTGATAGTTTTACTATGCCTAGATCAAAGGATAGTGAATATCCTAGGAGACTTCTCCATCATATGAAATAAAATTAATATAATTTACTTGATTATTTAAATATTATATTAATTGAGTTGGTGAACCAATTGTCTTAGTATCCTACTGCTTTTGAATTCAACTCTAATAATTATATCCTCTTTATCTTCTTATAATTTATTAATTATTTTTTTATTTCTTCTTATTTTCTTTACTTCTTATAAATCAATTCTCTAAATAAAGTTCAAGAAAAAATTTTTTAGTACTTATTTTTCAATCTTCTAGGGATGATACTTTACTTATATATTTTATTACTTGATTGACTGGTGCAGTTGCCATAGCGATAAATTTACACACATCAAGTTTTTGGCACCATTACCAAAGATTGTATCTAAAATAATATTAAAATTTTGATCCTTTCTTTACTTTAGAACTTAATTTTTATTTTTATTTTATTTTTAGGTTCATGTTCAGTGCATGACATGCACTACACATAGTGACCTACTACCTTTTGATCTCAAAATAGAGAGGAAAATCAGAAGATTAGATCAAGAAAGAAATATGGTAGCCGAAGACCCTAACGATATTAATTTGGGATTAGATATGGTAGCAGAGGGATGACAAGAAGCTATTCAAGTGGCTTATCATCCATTAAATGATTACATCATATTATCTATAGCCAATGCAGCTTCGAGCATCAGGAGACTGCCTGTGCAAGCAAATAATTTTGAAATAAAATTGATGATGATCCAGATGATTTAATCAACTATCCAAATTAGTGGACACATGCAAGATGATCCAAATATCCATATTTTTAATTTTTTTGAACTCTATGATACTTTCAAAATTAATGGGGTATCGGATGATGCTATTAGATTAAGATTATTTTCTTTTTTCTTACGGGATAAAGCTAAAAGTTGGCTTTATTCTCTTCCTACAGGTTCTATCACTACTTGGAATGTCCTAATTCAGAAATTCTTAGTCAAATACTTTTCACCTTCCAAGACTATAAAGATGCATAACGATATTACTTCTTTCGTACAGATGGAGATGAAGATACTGTATGAGGCTTGGAAGCATTTTAAGAAATTATTGAAGAGATGTCTACACCATTAATTACCCATATGGCTTCAGGTATAAACTTTTATAATGGTTTATCTCTTACTAATTATTCTATGATTGATGCAGTAGCAGGAGGTACTATTAATCGAAAAATGGGGGAACCCTTTGATCTGATAGATGAGATGGCATCAAATAGCTACCAGTGGCAAACAAATCGCATGATACCGAGAAGACCAATAGCCTTGCAAGGAGTAAATTGCATTCCAGCCTTATTAGTTGAGATTGCAGCCCTTAGAGCTGAAGTTAATAACATGAAGGGATTAGCTATGCAGATACAGAGCATCACATGTGAACTATGTGGAGGAGAACATGATATAAGTGACTGCCAGATAGATAATTCCTTTGCTAAAGCCCCTGATACAGCTAACTATCTTAGTAATTTTTTTAGGCTATAGTAAAATAATCCCTACTTCAATACATACAACCAAGGGTGGAGGCAGCATCCAAACTTTTTATGGAGTAATAAAAATACAGCATAATAGCCACCCTTGGGATTCCAAGCACATGAAAAGAAGCTTGATATGGAGGAGCTGATGGCTAAATTCATGCAAAATCAAAAGCGACCATTCGAAACCTAGAAACCAAGCTTAGGCAAGATCAAGCAGTAGCAATTCAAAATCTAGAGATGCAAGTGGGTCAAATGGCCAAGTTAACCTCTAGAAGATCGTAAGGATCCTTGCCTAGCAACATGGAAACCAATCCAAGTGAGCAAATAAATGCTATCACACTGAGAGTGGTAAAGAGCTGGAGGAGCCGCATTAGGATAAAAAGACTGAAGAGAAAACTACAAAACAACCAACCAAAATTCATTAATCACCGAAACAATCAGTAGATGGATGGTCCTCGAGTATAAAATTTACTGATCCAAATGTAAAGTCCTATGTGCCGCCACTACCATTCCTAGAGAGATAAATATAGCATCCAGATAAGAAATTCTCAAACTTTTAAAGAATTTACATATTAATATTTTTTTTGTAGATGCTATCACTTAGATGCCCAGGTATACTAAGTTTCTCAAAGAAATTCTAACCAATAAGAAGAAGTTGAAGGAGCATAAGATAGTCAACTTAGATGAAAAATGCTCAGCAATACTTCAAAATAAATTATCACAAAAGCTAAAAGATCCAGGGAGTTTTACTATTCCTTGCATTATTAGTCATTATAGTTTTGATAAAATTTTATGTAATTTAGGAGCAAGTATTAATCTCATGCCTTTCTCTATTTTTAGAAAGCTAGGTCTTGAAGAACCAAAATCTACCACTATCATTCTTCAGTTAGTAGATAGATCCATTAAATATCCAAGAGGTATAGTGGAGGATGTCTTGGTAGAGGTAAATAAATTTATTTTTTCTATTGATTTTATTATTTTAGACATGAAAGAAGATTATGATGTACCTTCTTATCTTAGAAAGATCCTTTTTAGCTACTGGAGGAGCTTTAATAGGTGTTCAATAAGAAAATTAATTCTTAGAGTCTAAGATGAATAAGTTACTTTTAATATTTTTCAAGCTATTAAACATTCTAATGATAATTAAACTTATTTTAGAATTAATGATATTGATAAATTAGTACATTAGTATTTTCTAGAAAATAGGTTTGAGGATCCTATTGAAGCTTGCATTGTCCAAAGCAAATAGAGTGCATAAGATTGTTGGAGGCTAGGCCATATATTCTATGCACATATAGACCATGTTTTGAAGAGCTAGAAAGATCATCTACTCCTCTCCCAAAGCCATCAATTGAAGAGCCACCTACTCTTGAACTCAAACCTCTTCCTTCTCATTTAAAATATGTTTTCTTAGAAGATTCCTTGCACTTATCTATTATTATTTCTTCTTCTTTGACAGGTTTAATAGAAGAGAAGTTGATAAGAGTACTAAAGAAACACAAGAAGACGTTTGGATGGACCATAGCAGATATCAAAGGAATTAGTCTCTCAATTTATTTGCACAAAATCCTCATGAAGGATAATTATGAGCCTATGGTCTAATCCTAAAGAAGACTTAATCCAAAGATGCAAGAAGTGATCAAAAAGAAGGTAATCAAGCTACTCGATGTAGGTATTATTTATCCTATCTTTAATAGTTATTGGGTGAGTTTTGTTTACGTAGTTCCTAAGAAAGGTAGAATTACTATAGTTCAAAATGATAATAATGAATTAATTTTCATTAGGACGGTTATTGGGTGGAGAGTATGCATGGATTATAGAAAATTAAATGATGCAACTAGAAAAGATCATTATCCTTTTCCATTCATAGATCAAATATTAGAAAGATTAGCTGGACATGATTTTTATTGCTTTCTAGATGATTATTCTGATTATAATCAAATTACCATAGCACCTGAGAATCAAGAGAAAACTACTTTTACATTTCTTTATGATACATTTGCTTTTAAGAGAATGTCATTTAGTTTGTATAATGCACCAGCTACTTTTCAATGATGCATGATGGCTATTTTTCATGATATGATTAAGAATTTTCTTGAAATCTTTATGGATGATTTTTTTTGTTTTTGGGTCTACATTTGATAAGTGCTACCATAACTTGTTTCTTGTTTTACAAAAATATGAGGATACTAATCTTGTCTTAAATTGAGAGAAGTATCATCTGATGGTGCAAGAAGGCATAGTCCTAGGCCACAAGATCTCATATAAAGAAATCAAAGTGGATAGAGCTAAGGTTGAAGTAATCGAAAAATTGCCTCTACCGACCTCAGTAAAGGCTATTAGAAGCCTTTTAGGGCATGTTGGATTTTATCATCAATTTATAAATTTTTTTTTCTAATTTCTAGATCTCTGTCTAATCTATTATGTAAAGATATCTCTTTTTATTTTACTGATGAGTGTTTGCAGGCATACAATACCCTCAAGAAGAAGTTGGTCACAGCATCTATTGTAGTAGCATTAGATTGGTCCTTATCTTTTGAGCTGATGTGTGATGCTAGTGATACAGTCATAGGAGTAGTACTTAGTTAGAGAAAGGATAATATTTTTTGAATTATTTATTATGCTAGCCACGTCTTGAAAGAGGCCCAACAAAAATATGCAATTATAGAAAAAGAGCTCCTAGTAGTAGTATTTGCATTAGATAAATTTCATTCATATCTTATTTGATCCAAAGTTATTGTGTATACTGACCATGAACTCTAAAGTATCTTCTTGCCAAGAAAAATGCAAAATCTAGATTGATCAGGTGGATTCTTCTGCTACAAGAGTATGATTTAGAGATTAAAGACAAGAAAGACATAGAAAATTTAGTTACTGATCATCTTTCAAGATTAAAAAATGTCACAGAAAAGGAATTAGATATTTGCCTTATCAAGAAGGAATTTTTGGATGAATGCCTTTATGCTATATTAGGTAGGACATTTCTATGGTATGCTGATATTGTAAACTACCTAGTTGGTAAGGTTCTTTCATTTGATCTTTCTTTTCAACAAAAGAAGAGGTTCTTATCTATTGTTAAATATTATTTTTGGGATGAACCCTTCTTGTATAAGTGCTGTGCAGATAAGTCATTAGAAGATGCATCCAAGAGAAAAAGATGGAGAAAATTTTGCACCATTATCATGACCGAGAGCTAGGAGGACATTTCAGCCCAATTAGGATAGCTTATAAGATTCTTCAATCAAGTTTTTATTGGCCCTCTATATTTAAAGATGCTCATTCTTATGTCTCTTTTTGTGACCGTTGTCAAAGAACTAGAAATCTTTTTAGAAGATATGAAATGTCTTTAAACAATATTCTTGTGTGTGAAATTTTTGATATTTGGGGTATTGATTTCATGGGACCTTTTTTTAGTTCTTTTTCAAATCAATATATTCTTGTGGTTGTAGATTATATTTTAAAATAGATAGAAGCAGCAACTTTTTCAACTAATGATGCTAAGGTAGTTGTTAAATTTTTGAAGAAGTATATTTTTACACATTTTGACACTCCTAGAGCAATCATTAGTGATGGAGGCACACACTTTTATAATAAATAATTTAAAATTTTTTTAAAAATATGGTGTCACTCATAAAATAGCTACTCCATATCATCCATAAACTAGTGGTCAAGTAAAGGTGTCTAATAGAAAATTAAAAAGAATTTTAGAAAAGATGGTAAGTGTATCTAGGAAAGATTATTCATTAAAATTAGATGATGCATTATGGGTATATAGGACTGCATATAAAATATCCATTGATATGTCTCTATATAGGCTACTCTTTGGTAAAGCATGTCATCTTCCTGTTGAACTAAAACATAAAGCATATTGGGCTATAAAAATTCTTAACTTCGATATACAAGATGTAGGAAAGAACATGTTGATACAGTTGAATGAGATGGAGAATTTTGTCACGATGCCTATGCGAATGCTAGGATTTATAAAGAATATACTAAGAAATGGCATGATGATCACATTGTAAAAAAAAAATTTCATGAGGGATTGCAAGTTCTTCTGTATAGTTTACGACTATGTTTATTTTCAGAAAAGCTAAAATCAAGATGGACAGGTCCCTATATAATTACTAAAGTTTTATCGTATGGAGCAGTGGAGATCTCTAACAAATCAACAGGTATTTTCAAGATAAATGGTCACAGGCTAAAGCATTACATTGGTGAAAGTTTTGAGAGGGAGAAAGAAGCCCTCAAATTACAAGACCCAGCTTAGAGCTCCAAGAAAGTCAAGATGAATACTATAAAACAGGACTACTAGATAGGTTGTTTCTTTTTCTTTTAGTTTTGATCCTTTTCTTTTAT
Source organism: Cocos nucifera (assembly GCA_006176705.1). Taxonomy (NCBI): domain Eukaryota; kingdom Viridiplantae; phylum Streptophyta; class Magnoliopsida; order Arecales; family Arecaceae; genus Cocos; species Cocos nucifera. The sequence continues at coordinate 1,181,147 of QRFJ01000431.1, forward strand.
TTTTTATAGTTTGTTATTGCTCTTTTATGGCTCTGGTGTGTGTTTTCAATTTTTTAGAGAAAACTAAAGGAGAATTTAAGCTAGTTTGCAAAATTTCAAAGAACCAGTTTGGACTGAATCAGATATATTCTTTCCTGTCTCTTGTTGCACCCTTTACTTTTTCTTTCTCCATTGATACAATTTCGATTAAGTTAGGAGGTAAAAAAAAATAAGAAGAAAAAAGTGTTAAAAAATAATTATTAATTAAAAATTTTTAAAAATTAAATTTAAATAATTTTAAAAAAATAAAAAAAATAAATAAACCATGTATCTAGAAAGAAAATCTTAAGTAAGATAGACTAGGAGGAGTAATAAAGTTAGAAAGTATTTGCTAACGAATGTAGCAAGTTAAGAAGTAGATCAGTTGGTCAAATTTTTAGTGGCCTACTTAGGTTATTTAAAGACTATTAGCACTCCTAATTGCACATGCACACTAATAAGGCAATGTAGGTGTTGATTATAAGGCTAAGTGAGGATTCAATTATCACTGAAAAATTGGTAATTAATATACATTCCAATCAAAGAAACTTGAATTTAAGAAAAGAGCAACCTGCCTATAAAATAAAAGTGTAAAACATAGAATATATATGGATTGCCTGAAGCTTAGTAACTGGGTCTCTACACCTAAGTCAAGTATGGAGGTTCACATCAAATGGTGGAGGAAAGGCCAGGATGCTTAGCATAAAAAAAAAAAGGCAATGTGAAAGCTACCTTAATTCTTGAGCTTAACTTAAGAGTATATAGAAAATTAACTAAAATAGGTGATAAGAAAAGACACCTTTATTCTTTAAATTAACATCCAAATGCTAAATTAGTTTTCATAAATATAAGTGATGTAGATCTTTAGATGTACTCTAAGAAAGTTTCTAATTATACTGACTGTAAAATTTACTTCTGAAACTCAAAACTTAGTTAGTGGTACTTCTTAAATTTTTTTATCTTTAATCCTAGTTCTATTTTTTATGATGGAGGATCTTATTGAAATATGGGGATGAATTAATATTAAATAAAGTATTGCTAAAGGACAAGCAATGATTAAGTTGGGGTGTGTGATAAATGATAAAAATATACTAATAAAAATATTAAATTATAAAATAAATTATTTTATTTTTAAAAAATTGATGCTTTTATTAATCTTATATAGGAAAGAAGGTCACCAATATGAAGAGCTTAATTTTTTGGTTCAAACAAAATAAATTTGAAGCAAAACGGACTTCAAATGAGCTCAGAATTATTTTTTTTTAAAAAAAAAAAGCTGACTGGTCCAGACCAAACCAGTTCGAAAAACTGGCTCAGCCGGCCCGACCCAACCGCACGTAGAATTGGCCACCCTGACGCCTTGCTGATGTCAAAAAATATTGTGAGCCACCATGAACTGCTCTAATAACGCAGCCAGGGGCAAAGTCGGGATTTCACATGGCAGCACATGACCTGATTGGCTGAAAACTCGATAGTCTATGCAAGACCGCGGTCTACCTAGGTGAAGGTGTGATTGGATGGTCAAGGGCACTATTGTTTTGATCCAGCAGCTGGGATTTAGGCACTAATGGATGGGTGAGGTTCAAGCCGATGAAGATCCAATGGTGGAGCTGGGTTCCTGCTTTGATTAAGCATCCAAAGATCTCTTCTTTGCAATCTGACGGCCCAGGTTCATTCAAATGAGCGATCCAATAGCTACTATTTAATCCAACTAAATTGGGGAGATTAAGATGGATTTTTAAGCAATTTTTCATCCGTTTGATGCACATTCAATGGCCAGAATGATCCAGGGTCTTATTTGAGTTGTTCTAGGAGTTATTAATCATGATTTCATTAGGATTCCTCATAGATTTGACCCTCTAGCCTCTATTTAACCCCTGCTTCTGAGAAAAGCTAGAGAGCAATAGGAGAGAGAAATAGAGAATAGAAGAGAGGAATAATAGGACTTTTAGAGAATAGAGAGGCTAAGAGTCCGTGATCAGAGAGAGAAAGAGAGTTCTTATTTTTAATTTTTCTTTCTTCTTTCTTTCTTTTTTTTTCTTTCTTCAAGATCAAGCAAGCAGCTCTCTTCTTCATCAAATTCTTTATGCCAAGAGCAACTGACGGCAAAATTCAGCAACAAGCAAATTTTTATGTGGATTTCTTCATGCTTTTTATTTTAATTGCTGTTTTTGTTCTTTTTACCATGAACTAATTTTTTTTACTAAGACTAAGATGTAGCCACTCTTTTGATGCAATATTTAGTATAATTAAATTTTAGTATTATTTTATTTATGAGTATATAAATTTATGCTTAATACTTTTAGATTACTAATCATCTTCTAATTATTTTGATGAATATAGAAGATACGGATGAAGTACGTTTATGTTATTGCTTCTTGATTTATATATCTTGTATTTTGAATCGAATTAAGATTCATATACATGCGAGAATTTTAGTATGCTTTGGATGTAGTATATTTTAATTAGAGAATTTCATAGAAATTAATGCATCAGTATTTATTGAAATTATGCTTGGACCAAAGGGTAGTTAATAAATATTAATAGTTTTGCTACGCCTGAGCCAAAGGATAGAGAATATCCTAGGAGACTTCACCATCATATGAAACCATTTTAATCTAATTTATATAATTACTTGAATATTATATTGATTAAGTTAGTGAATCGATTGCCTTAGTATCCTACCGTTCTTGAGTTCAACCATAATAATTATATCCTCTTTATCTTCTTATAATTTATTAATTATTTCTTTATTTCTTCTTATTTTCTTTGTTTCTTATAAATTAATTCTCTAAATAAAGTTTAGAAAAGAGTTTTTCAATACTTATTTTTCAATCCTTTAGAGATGATACTCTACTCACATACTTTATTACTTGATCGACTGGTGCACTTGCAATAGTAATAAAATTGCACACATCACTAGCTTTAATTCACATGTCCATGATTTGCCTCATGATAAGACAAAGATATTAGTCTTAAAATAAGAAACATACAATGCATCAATGTATGCCAGCGATTAACCTCGACTGGCTAGGCCTAAGAGGACTAACTCTGCAGACGATCAGCCCCGATTGGCTAGGTTTAGGAGAAATATATTTCTAATATATGACCAACGATCAGTTCCATTGTCTAGACGTAGATCATAGCCTAAATAAATTTTTTTTTAATGATTTTACCATAATTAATTTTTTATAAATAAAAATATTTATTTTTATAATAGTATCAACTCAATATTTATATAATCCAAAAGAGCAATAAAAATAATTTTTATTTAAGATTTCATACATTAATGAACATATATAATTTTTGTTTCAGAGATCATGTAACATTAATACAAGAAAATCATCTCTTTCAAAATTGTATTACACAAAAGAAACATCATGCTTGATCCAACTTTTCTAAATTATTTTTCATAAACAAATACATAATTTTAAATTTTAATAATTTTTAAGTATTTAATATATAAAATTTAATTTTTAAATATATAAATATATATAAAAATAAATCTAAAGATAGGAGAAAAATTATAATCAGTTGATTCTAAAAAATCACGTACGATCATATGGCCTAATCCTCAGATCTGATGCTCAACTGATATTGATGGCTCTAATTAAATAATCTAAAAATATTTTAGACTTTAATCAAGGAGGATTTAGAACAAAGAGAGAGAATCCTGGTCCAAGTCTTAGTTTAGATCAGATCATGAGGTGAATTTAAATATCTCAGCTGATCTAGATCTAATCAGATTGGGGTCTATGTGAGCTCAGAAGTGACGCTCTCAAGTCTTGGGAACATGAGAAGAAAGATCATGAAAAGATGGAAGCAAGCCAAAGAAGACATCATCCTGGATAAGTATGGTACAGGAACTTAGCTGACTTATCTTAAGACTGAGTCGGCTAAGTTGGAAGTTGAGTCGGCTCAGTTCAGGACTGGATTGACTATGTCTTAGAGAAAATTCAGATAGAAAGCAATATTTTTGAGACTACTAGCATGGTACATAATTAGGTTGGCTCAGTCTCTAACTAAGTCTATCTAGTCGTAGGTTAGCCAGCTCAGTCTAAAATTGGGCTGGCTTAGTATCATGGAATTAGTTTTGTGTACATGGATTATTTGGATTTAGAAAATTTTTTTATGAGCTTGAGGCTTGACCCTTTTATAAAGTATTTATACTGAAAATAGGTTAAGAATTATAATGATGCTAAAATTACACTGAATAAAGCTCTTTTCTCTTAGAAAACTCTTCTTCTCTTTTTCTCTATTCCCTGAATCCAGTGATCATGCTTTTGCATAAATCTCTAGGGGAAGTTCATTCCTTGTTACTGGCTGATCACCAGTGGCCATGCCAGTTTGTGTGAGGAGATCTTATTTCTCCAACAATTAGTATTAGAGCGGTATTGTGTGGAAGGAAGGAAGGCACCTAAGATTTCTACATTCAAGATTTGTTGCACCAGATTTTATCCTAAAGTCTTCTAGCTAGTTTTCTTCGTGGTTATCTTTAGATTGAGGTATAGAGTTGTTGCACGAAAGAAAGGTAATATAGAAGATTGGAAGGAGGATCTAGGGCCCATAGATCTTCATTGAAGGGTAGTGTTGCTAGTGTGCGATTGTAAAAGGATATTAGAATTTTGTTCTTGACTTGATTATAGTTATGGGATCAAGTAGACTTAAGGTGGATTTTGAAAAGTTCAACAGCAAGAAGAATTTTACCTTATGGCAGCAAAGAATAAAGAATTTATTGGTTCAGCAGAGGATCTACAAGATCTTGATAAGAGAAAGACCAAAAAAGATCAGTGTTGAGGATTGGAAAGAGTTGAAAAAAATTATTTTTAGCATAATCAGAAAATGCTTGGTCGATCAGGCATTGCCTGAGGTTTATATAGAGACCACAGCAATGGAGCTCTGGACGAGACTGGATAACATATACATGGAAAAGAATATGACCAATAAGCTATGGTTGAAGGAACAACTTTACAGTCTGTAGACGCTCGAAGGTGGAGATCTCGTTGCATATATCTAGAGGTTCAATTTGGTGTGTTCTGAAGTGATAAGTTTGGATGTGAAGATCGACGAGAAAGATCGGGCATTGCTACTACTATGTTCTCTATAACATCCCAAACTAGCAAAATAATAAATTAAAAAATTATATTTATGTATGTGTGGTATAGTAATTCATTTATGGTATATTTGGACTATTTAAGCATAAATTATGACTATCTATTATTTTAAATCTTGAAAATTTTTAAAGTCTTAGAGCTAGCACCTGTATGAAAAGCTATATGAATTATGGATTTTCTTAAGATCAAAATTAGTGGTAATTAATTTTTAGATATTGATGAGTCGCAGAGTGATTTTTAATGAATGTTGAGATCCTTTAACCTATTCATTCTGAAGGAGGAAAGTTTTAAAAATTTTGGATTTCAAAAATTTAAGCGAGAACCCAAGTTTTGATATCTTATTCATGGAATTTTGATTTTTCTGATATTTTTATTGATTCCAAATAGAAAGGTGTTCCTTATTTATATTTATATTTTAAAGTTAATGGATATTAACTTAAAAAAAAAAAATATAAATAAGTAGAGTATTGAGTAAAGCTGTGAGCAGAATATGAAACTAAAATTTTTGAAACCCAGAAAGAGGGGTTGATACTTCTCCATAAGGTGTCGACACTGTCTCAAGAAAATAGAGAAAATTTTGGAAAGATCGGTGATGGTATACCTTGGGGTCGACCTATTTTGGTGAGGTGTTGACATTTTTCTTGAAGGGTCGACCTATGAGATGACCTATTTGAGGAAAGGGCTAATTTAGGGGCTGACTTGTGTGCAGGTGTCGACACTTATTTTAAAGGTATCGACCCCAATCGCAAAAATTTTTAGAAGCATGTTTTAATCGAGAGAGTTTTAAGTTGTAATTTTAAAATAATTTTTCATGGGATGATAAAGCAGCTTAAGGGCATTAACTAATAGTTAGAAATTCATCAGAGAAATACCTATTTAGCTAAGAATTGGGTGGAATTCTTTTGGGATGACACCTATCAAGGCTTTTTCTAAATTATGTTTTCTAAACCTTAAAGCCACTGGTTCCTTAACTGTTGTTTCAATTCTTAAATTCTTGAGAGAAGATAGGGAAGGGAGGAGAGCTGAGGTGAGGTTCTGTTCTCAGTTTAAAATCAAAAGCAAATCAATTAGAAAGAGGTGTTCTGGGTGGAGAGCTGGACTAAAAGGGAAAAGTAGCTAAAGTTGAAAAGAAAGGAACTTGTTTGGCTGACCGTAGTATTTTAATTTCATTGAGGAAGGGGAAAAAGGCTCTCAAAGGGTCCTTTGAAGGTATCAAATGTCAAGGTGAATTAATAGCTAGTTAGAGATGAGTGGATTTCCATCTATATATAGTGTTTCCAAAGTATTTTTGCTATGTAAAAGGTGTATTTGAAAAGCATCGTAGTTTTTTAGTATTTCACAATTCACATATTTGTAAACAAGCATGGATAGAACTATGGTTTCTAAATGGTCTTTATGTATTGCATATGTAAATAATTATGTATATAATTTTGATAGCATGACTTTAATAATTTTTAATAAGTTATATAGTGATATCTATTATGGTTTCATCTTTTACATAATTTACTTTGTTTGTGTTGTGGAGGCTTATTGATAATTATGATATTTGATGGAACTGTTGTTGTGAAAATTAATTCTACACATGGACCAGCGTGGCCGCTAGTGATCAGCCAAGCAACAAGAAAAAACTCCTTAGAGATTATTGCGGAAGCATGATTAATGGATTCAAGAAATAGAGAAGAAGAGTAGTAGAGATTTTTCGGAGAAAAGAGCTTTATTTCAATGAATTCAACATCATATACAATCTTGATGTATTTTCAGTATATATACTTTACAAAAGGGTCAAGCTCAAGCTCATAGAAAAACTCTCTAAATCCAAAATAACTCACGTACACAAAATAGACATGCGAAAATTGAGCCGACTAACCTGCAATTAGATTGACTCAATTTCAGACTGAGCCGATCCAGTTATGTACCATGCCAATAGCCAAAAAATATTGCTTTCTATCTGAGTTTTTCTTTGAGATATAGCCGATCTAGTCCTGGACTGAGCCAACCCAATTTCCAACTTAGCCGACCCAGTCTCAGGGTAAGCTGGCTAAGTTTCTGAATTTTACTATTTAGGCTGATTTCTCTTCCTACTCGCTCCAGTCTTCCTAAGACCTATCTTCTTATATTTCCAAGACTTGAGAGCACCACTTCTGAGCTTACATTCTTCATCTTGGTGCTTCCAAGTTTATGTGAACTCATCTTTTCCTTGCAAACCCATTCATGCCACACACATGTGAAAACTATCTTTGGAGAGTACCTTCATGAGTATATCAGACTGATTCTTTTTTGTATGGACTTTCATCAGTTTCAATTCATTTTTCTCCACCAGCTCTCTGATCTTATGGTACCTCATATCTATATGCTTTGTGCATGCATGATAGACTGGGTTCTGTGCAAGCAGCAGAGCACTCCGACTGTCACTGTATAGTTTAACCTTGCTTGCTCCATCCCCATCTCAACAATCAGTCTCTTAAGCCAAAGTGATTCCTTTGCAGCCTCAGTAATACCAATGTACTCAACCTTTATGGTAGACAAGACTGTGATTGATTGAAAGATTGATCTCCAAGATACCGATCTACCATACATACAGAAGAGATATCGAGTAGTAAACTTTCTCGTATCAAGATCATCTGCATAATTCGCATATACAAATCCTTCCAAAGGACCCAAACCTCTATCTTCAAATTCTCTTGGCTACCCATCAAATACCAAACCATAATCTCTTGTTTCTTGTAGATACCTTAATATCCACTTCAATGCTTTTCAGTGTTCCTTTTTAGGATTAGCCATGTATCTACTAATCGTGCTCACTACATGTGCTATATTTGGTCTATAACATATCATAGTATACATCATACTGCCTACAGTATTTGCATAAGAGACTCCATCCATGTACTCTCTCTTCTTCTGACTGGGGGCTTTGATACTTAGAGAGAGACATATGGTCGGCAATGGTGTCTCTATAGGTTTGATCTTCTCCATCCCAAACCTTTCCTAAACTTTCTGGATATATCCTTCTTATGATAAATGGAGCACTCCTTTGCACCTATCTCTATAAATCTCCATTCCAAGGATTTTTAGTGCTGGACCCAGGTCTTTCATCTCAAATTTAACTGATAATGCCCTTTTCAACCCTTTCACAGCCTTCATACTCCTATTGGCTATGAGTATATCATCAATATATAATAGCAGGTATAGGACATCCTTCTCATCTATATTTGTGATATAGACACAACTATCATGTTCATATCTGACAAATTCCAGGCTCAAAATAAAGCTATCAAATCTATGATACCACTGACGAGGAGATTGTTTGAGACCATACGGTGACCTCTTCAGTAAAAACAGCTTTTTCTCCTGTCCAATCTCCATAAAACCATTTGGCTGCTCATATAGATTCTTTCTTCCAATGTGCCATAAAGAAATGCTATCTTCACATCCATCTATTCCAACTCCATGTTGTACTGTGCCACCCATGATAGCAAAACATGAATAGATGTATGACATACCATAGGAGAGAAAACTTCTATGTAATCTATCTCTTTTCTTTGTGAGTATCCTTTTGCTATCGGCCTTGCCTTGAATCTAACTCCACCTCGTTCTAAAGGTGCTTCCTTCTTTATGAATATCCACTTTGAGCCAATAGATTGAGCACCTTCTGGAAGATCCACCAACTATCATGTCTTATTTTTCTTCAGTGATTCCATCTCTTCCATCATGGCTTGCATCCATGAATCATGATCCTCACTCTCCATGGCCTCTACATAGTTTTTTGGATCTCCATTAGTAGTGATGAGTGTATAGGAGATAACCTCATCAGTGCCATATCTGACCAGTCTTCTAACAGTACACTAGAACTTGTGCAAAGCCACTCGCACTGGTATATTTTTGCTTAAAATTTATGACTAATCACATCCATTTGAACTGCTGGCTCTCCATACTGATTTTTAATCTGAGATAAAATTTTTCTACCCAGCTCCACCTCAATAGGAATACTTCTGTAAGTGGTTGTAACCTGCATGCTATCATTCTTTGACTAGCCACCGTTGTTCATCTTTATTTTTTTAGTTGCTCCTGTACTTTCAGGCCTCTCTAAGATGCTTTTTTTATCAAAAATGATGTTCCTGTTGATCACTACCTTTGGTGCTTCAGGATTCCATAGTAGGTACCCCTTTACTCCTTGTGGATATCCTATGAATGTTATCTTTTGAGATTTAGGATCCAACTTACTCCTCTCGGTTGCCTCCATATGTGCATAGGTTGTGCAACCGAAGACCTTTAGGCAGCTAAGCTCCATCTTCTTTCCACTCCAAACCTCCTCTAGAATGCCTCGATTCAACTTCCAATGAGAGAATCTATTCATAAGAAAATAAGAGAAAGTTAAAGCATCACCCCAAAAGGATTTTGAAAGTAATGTCTGCAGCCTTAAACTCTATGCCTTTTCGATCAGTGTTTGGTTCATCCTTTCCACGACATCATTCTACTGGAGAGTCATCTTCATTGTGTAATGGTGTTTGATACCATTTTTCTTACAGTACCTCCTGAACTCTTAGCTTGTATGCTCTCCTTCATTAACCGACCTTAGACACTTCACCTGTCTTCCTGACTCCTTCTCAACTTCAGCTCTCCAAGCTCTGAACCAAGTAAACACTTTTGACTTTTCTTTGATCAGATAAACCTACACCTTCCTTGAGAAATCATTAATGAAAGTGACAAAATATCTTGCCCCACCTTTAGCTGATATAGGAGCTAGTCCCCACATATCTAAGTGCACTAAATTCAGTATCTTTTTGCTGCGCTTGGTACTTTTGGCAAACTTCATCCTATGCTGTTTACCAAAGATGCATGGCTCACATAAATCTATACCCTCCTTCTTCAGGGCTAGGATCATCCCTCTTCTACTAAGTTTAGTGAGCCCTCGATTACTCATATGATCCATCCGATAGTGTCACAATCGATATAAAAGCTGCTCCTCCTATGCCACTGCTAGCACCTCTACACTATCATTTACCACTGAACCTTCCATTCTATAAAAAATATTACTCAGTCTTCTACCTCTCATCACCACCAAAGCTTTCTTAAAAATTTTTAGACATCTACTCCCAGCTTGGCTACTAAAAGCATAACCTTGCTCCTTCAAGTAGCCCAAAAAAATTAATTTTTTTTAAAAATTTTGGTACATACTTGATATTTGATAATATACGAATGATCCTATCGTACATCCTCATCTTGATTGAGCCAACTCCAGCTACTCTGCATAGGTGATCATCTCCAAGGCTGACACTTGCTCCATCGATCTTTTGATAGGTAGAAAATCACTCTTGATGAGAAGTATAGTGATGAGAGCATGTTGAATCCAATATCCACATAGTATCATACTCTATAGACCCATCTGATACAATTAGTAGGTCTTCTCCATTGCTCATCGAAGCTGTATCATTAGTCTTACTGGCCTTCCCTTTTTCTAACCTCAAAAGAAAATAATCTCTCCTCAGGTGTCCAGACTAATGATATTTATAATATTTCAATGTCTTTCTATGATCCCGAGTCTTTGACCTATCTTTGAATTTTTTTCTTATGTTCTCCTTTGATCTTTTCTATCTTTCATTCATAGCTAAGATCTCAAACTTGGGATCTCCCTTGCAAATCTTTTTCCTCTGCTTATTCGATCTAAAAAAGTTGTTGGTGTGCTCAGACTTGGGATCTCTCTTGTAGATCTTTTTTCTCTGCTCATTTGATCTGAGCACACTAATAACTTTTTTATAGTTTAGGATCTCCTTTTCATAAACTAAAGTGGTTATGAGAGCATTATATGAGCTTGGGAGAGAACAAAGCAGTGGCAACACCCGATCTTTCTCGTCGATCTTCACATCCAAACTCATCACCTCATAATACACCTAATTGAATCTTTGAATATGTACAACAAGATCTCTACCTTTGGGCATCCTCAGACTATATAGTTATTTCTTGAACCATAGCTTATTTGTCATGTTTTTCTTCATGTATGTGTTCTCTAATCTCGTCTAGAGCTTCTTTGTCGTGATCTCTATGCAAACCTCGGGTAGCACCTGATCGGCCAAGCACATTTTGATTGTGCTAAAAGTAATTTTCTTCAACTCTTTTCAATTCTCAGTACTGATCTTTTCTATTTTTTCTCTTATCAAGACTTGATAGATCCTCTGTTGAACCAACAAGTCCTTTATCTTTTGTTACCACAAGATAAAATTTTTCTTTCCATCGAACTTCTCAAAATCCATCTTGAGTTCACTTGATCCCATGACTTTAAGCAAGTCAAGAACAAAACCCTAACACCCTTTCACGATCACATACCAACAAAACTATCCTTCAAAGTAGATCTAAATGCCATAGATTCTCTTTTTAATCTTCTATATCACCATTCCTCTGTGTAACAAATCTCCACCTTGATCTAGAGATAACCACGAAGCAAACAAGAAGTTTTTATGGTAAAACCTGGTGTAATAGATCTTGAATGTAGAAATCCTAGATGTCTTCCTTCCTTCCATGCAACACCGCTCTGATACCAATTATTATGAAAATTAATTCCACACACGGACCGACATGGCCACTGGTGATCAACCAAGCAATAAGAAAAAACTCCTTAGAGATTATTATGGAAGCACTATTAATGGATTTAAGGAATAGAGAAGAAGAATAGTAGAGATTTTTGAAAGAAAAGAGCTTTATTTTAATGAATTCAACATCATATACAATCTTGACATATTTTCAGTATATATACTTTACAAAAGGATCAAGCCCAAGCTTATAAAAAAATTTTTAAAATCTAAAACAATCCACGTACATAAAATAGACTCATGAAAATTGAGCCGACTCAGTAGACCCACAAAAATTGAGCTGGCTTAGTTTCAGACTGAGCCAACTAATCTGAGACTAGATCGACTCAGTTTCAGACTGAGCCGATCCAATTATATACCATGCCAATAGCTCAAAAATACTACTTTCTATTTGAATTTTTTTTTGAGACATAACTAACCCAGTTTTGGACTGAGCCGATCCAGTTTTCAAATTAGCCGATCCAGTCTCAGGGTGAGCCGACTAAGTTTCTGAACTTTGCTATATAGACTGATTTCTCTTTCTGCTCGCTTCAGTCTTTCCATGACCTATCTTCTTATATTTTCAAGACTTGAAAGTGCCACTTCTAAGCTCACAATTGCCGATATGAGAGTGTATCATCTGCTTATATATGGTTGTGATGGTGGTATATTTTTTCTATATAAGAGTGTATCATCTGCTTATATGTAGTTGTGATTATGGTATGATTTTTTTGATATGAGAGTGTATCGTCTGCTCATATGTAGTTGTGATTATGGTATGCTTACCCATATAAGAGTGTGTCATCTACTCATATGTGGTTGTGATTGTGGTATATTTTTTTTATATGAGAATGTGTCATCTACTCATATATGGTTGTGATTATGGTATGCTTATCCATATGAGAGTGTGCCGTCTACTCATATGTGGTTGTGATTGTGATATGATTTTTTCTATATGAAAGTGTGTCATTTGCTCATATGTGGTTGTAATTATGGTATGCTTATCCATATGAGAGTGTGTCGTCTGTTTATATGTGGTTGTGATGGTGGTGTATTTTTCTCCTATATGAAAGTGTGTTGTCTGCTCATATGTGATTGTGAATGTGGTATGCTTACCCATATGAGAGTATGTCGTCTGCTCATATATGGTTGTTATTATGGTGTGATTTTTCTTATATGAGAGTGTATCGTCTGCTCATATGTGGTGGTGATTATGGTATACTTATCCATATGAGAGTGTGTCATTTGCTCATATGTGAATATGATTATAATGTAATTTCTCCTATAAAAGTATATCATGAAACTGCTCATATGTGGATATAATTATGGTATGATTTTTTCTATGAGAGTGTATCATGGGACTGCTCATAGGTGAATGTGATTATGATTGTGGTGCAGTTGCTCGTAAGAAATCCTATGGTGATCAGTGGTTGTGATACTATCAGTGGTAAGCAAAGATATGTGTTTAGTTTGAAAGAAAGATATTGTGTGATTTATTTATATTGGTACATTTATATTTGAAAGTTTATTAGTAATAAGTTATGCATGATATTATAAGAATTATAGCTATCCTATTTTTCATATTGATATTTGGATATGTACTCACTAAGACTTCCCCAAGTCTCACCCCTCACTCTTTTTATCTATAATTTTAAAGTAGCTAGGCTTGGAGAGTTGTATCAGCTTGTGTATCAACAGTTACCATATATGAAGAGTAGAGCATGTATAGCAGAGGTAGAAATATTTGAGAGTTGTGAGTTATGTCATATTCTATGCTTATAGTTAAGATAGAGACTATTATATGTATATGTGTAAATGTTTTAAAATAGTGTGTATAAAAAGGATGGTTTAATGAATAAAATATGTGATAAGGTATGGTTTGTTAGTGAAACCCTAAGTTTGTTTATGTAAATTATTAAGTTAAATCAAGCTCTGTGCTTTACCAGATTGAGAGGTTAAATTAAATTATATATGTTAATTATGGAAGTAATTGAGAGAATTATTTGAAGCATGTTTGAATGTTAATGCAGCTTAGTCATAGTTTAGAAATCTCCTTAATCTTTAGATAAGGGTGGGGTGTGGCACCGTCATCCAGATTTAGGGGTAGGATGTTACATTCTCTCTCAAGTTTTTATGATGGTCTCATAACAACTTTAGTTTATGAGAAGAAGATCCAAAACTATGAAAAGGTTATTGGTGTGCTTAGATCAAATGAGCAAAGAAAGAAGATCTGCAAGGAAGATCCTAAGTTTGAGATCTTGGCTGTGAATGAAAGATAAGAAAGATCAATGAAGAAAGCAAAAGAAAAATACAAGGGCAGATCAAAGTCTCAATATTAGAAAAAGATATTGAAGTGCTACAAATTTTATCAGTCTAGACACTTGAGAAAAAATTATCCCCTTTTGAGATTAGAAAAAGAAAAAGCTAGCAAGAGTGATGATACAGCTTCGATGAGTAGTGGAGAAGACCTGCTAATTGCATCAGATAGATCCATAGAGTACGATTCTATGTGAATGTTAGATTCAGCATTATCACACTACTATACTTCTCATCAGGAGTGGTTTGCTACCTACCAGAAGATCGATGGTGGAAGTATCAGCCTTAGAGATGATCACCTGTGCAAACTAGTTGGAATTGGCTCTATGAGGGTAAGGATGTATGATGGGATCATTCGTACGTTATCGAATATCAGGCATGTGCTGGAGCTAAAAAAAATTGATCTCTTTGGACTACTTGGAGGAGCAGGATTATGCTTTTAGTAGCCAGGCTAGGAGTGGATGCTTGAAGATTTTCAAGGGAGCTTTGGTGGTGATGAGAGGTAGAAGACTGAGCAACAATATTTATAGAATAGAAGGCTCAGTGTTGAATGATAGTGCAGAGGTGCTAGCAGCGGCATAAGAGGAGCAGCTCTTACATCGATTATGGCACTATCGGATGGATCACATGAGTGACTGTGGGCTCACAGAACTTAGCAAAAGAGGGGTGATCCCAGTCCTGAAGAAGGAGGGCATTGATTTATGTGAGCCGTGTATCTTTGGCAAACAATATAGAATGAAGTTTGCCAAAAGTACCAAGCATAGCAAAGGGGTGCTGGATTTAGTGCACTCGGATGTATGGGGACCAGTTTCTATATTAGCTAGAAGTGGGGCAAGATACTTTATCACCTTTATTGATGATTTTTCAAAGAATGTGTGGGTTTATCTTATTCGAGAAAAGTCATACGTGTTTGCCCGATTCAGTGCCTGGAGAGCTGAGGTAGAGAAGGAGTAAGGAAGATGGGTGAAATGTCTAAGATTGGATAATGGAGGGGAGTCTACAAGTCTGGACTTTAGAAGGTACTGTGAGAAAAATGATATCAAACGTCATTATACGGTGAAGATGACTCTCTAGTGGAATGGTGTCGCGAAAAGGGTAAACCAAACACTGATCGAGAAAGCATGGAGTTTGAGACTGCAGACGTCACTTCCAAAATCTTTTTGGGGTAATGCTATAATTTTTTTTTATTTTCTTGTCAACAGACCCCCTCACCACAAGCTGAATGGTGGCATTCTAGAGGAGGTTTGGAGTGGAAAGAAGGTGGAGCTTGGCCACCTGAAGGTATTCGATTGCCCAGTCTATGCATATGTGGAGGCAGCTGAGAGGAGCAAATTTGATTCAAAATCTCAAAGGATATTTTTTATTAGGTATCCGCAAGGAATTAAAGGGTATCTGCTGTAAAATCCTGATGCACAAATGTCAGTAATCTGCAGGGATATTATCTTTGATGAGAACAGCATCTTGAAGAGGTCTGAAAATATAGTTGGAATTGGAGAAATCAAGATGAACAGTGGTGGCCAGTCAGAGACAGATGACATGCAGTCTACATCCACTTATAGGAGTTTTTTTATTAAGGTGGAGCTAGGTAGGAGAATAAATACTCAAATAAAAGATCAGCATGAAGAGCCAACTATTCAGGTGGAGGTGTGGGATTAGCCACAGACTTTAAATAGGAGTGATGTGCCAGTGGGAGTGGCTTTGCACAAGCCCCAGTGTACTATCAGAAGATCGATCAGATATGACATTGATGAGGTTATCTCCTACACACTCATCACTGCTAATGGAGATTCAGAGAACTATACAGAGACTATGGAGAGTGAAGATCATGATTCATGGATGCAGGCCATGATGGAGGAGATGAAATCACTTGAAAAAATCAGACATGGCAGTTGATGGATCTTCTAGAAGGTGCTCGACCTATTGGCTCAAAGTGGGTGTTCATAAAGAAGGAGGCACCTTCAGAATTAGATGGAATTAGATTCAATGCAAGGCTGGTAGCAAAGGGATACTTACAAAGAAAAGAGATTGATTATATAGAAGTTTTCTCTCCTGTGGTGCGTCATACATCTATTCGAATTTTGCTGTCACTAGTGGCACAGCATAACATGGAATTAGAATAGATGGATATGAAGATTGCCTTCCTTCATGAGACTTTGGAGGAAAGGATCTACATGAAGTAGCCAAATGATTTCATGGAGATTGGACAGGAGGAGAAGGTATGTTTACTCAGGAGGTCACATATAGCCTGAAACAATACTCTCATCAGTGGTATCATAGATTTGATAGCATTATTTTGAGCCTGAGATTTATAAGATGTGAACATGACTACTGTGTCTACATCAAGGATGCAGATGAGGATGATGCTCTATACTTGCTTCTGTATGTAGATGATATGCTCATGGCCAATAGAAGCATGGAAGCTGTGAAAAGGCTGAAAAAAGGCATTATCATCTGAGTTTTAGATGAAGGATCTGGATTGATAAGTATCATAAATTTATCAATAAAAGTATTAATTTATCAATTAATTTATATTAATTTTTAAGAATTAATGATCAATTTATATATATTTTTTAGAAATTAATATTTTTATTAAAAAAATTAATTAAAAATTAATAAAAATTAAAAAATAAAATTTTATTATCAATAGAAAGAGCTCATTTTTTTGATCATAATGAAATAAGTTTCAAGCAAAATAGAGCTAAAACGGAGAAGATATGAATTTTTTAAAAAATAAAATAAATAAAAATTAAATAAAAAAAGGATAACGACTCAAGCCGTTGCGTCAAGCCAACCACATAAGCTGACTCAGCCATGGAAGCCATCAGTTGGTTCACGATCCAGGCGTGGACCACCAGCTCAGCAGAATCCGACGAATCATGGAGCGATACGTGGTGGACCTAGACCTTTAAGGGTTCATAAAAAATCCATCGCGGTCTATAGGATAAAAAGATAATTTTACATCAAACCAGTAAATGCTGATTGGTTGCGGTGTATGGTGCAGCCGGCCTACGTGGTCCATGGCAACAGTAAAGGTGCGATCGGATTGATTTGGTTGATTGCGGTTAAGATCGGACGATGGTGGTTATTTCCAGGTTTGATTTGAATTCCATCAGCGATCTAGCATGATCTGAGGGCCAAAAAACTAGCCGATAAAGATCCAACGGTCCAGAAAGCTTGCGGCGGTGATTAGGACTCCCAACATGTGATTTGCAGCCAAATTTTCTCCATCAACATGCGATCAGACGACCATAATTTAATCCAACCTGATCTAGGCTGATACACATCCGATTTTGATGATTTTTGGTTCATTGGATTCCTATTAATGGCCAGATTTCATCTAGAGTAATAGAATTCATCTAAAACTTTTTTTAATCTAATTTTCACTCAGATTTCTTCATATTTTGATGATCAAAGAGCCCCTTAGTCCCACATTGTCTAGAAGAAAACTCTTCAGCCCTCCTAGCTCTATAAAAAGGAACCCAGGCCTCCAAAAATCAACAGATTTAGTGAGAGGAAAGCCAAGCTCAGGGTTGAAGATTGTTTCAAAGCTACAATGCTAAGAAGAAGAGTCAGTCCTCTACGCCATCTCCATACCTACGCTGATCTGCGATCTCCTTCTAGTTTTTTTTCTCTTTTTTTTTTTTTAATTTCTTGTATTTAAATTCTGCATTTGAGTATTAATAAAGAAAGCTTTATTACTTTTCTCAATTCTAGCTCTTTAAATTAATTATTCTTTATTATTCTTTAATTGTAAGTAGCCGCTAAGATCTAAATAATAGATCTTAGTTCCATGTTTATTTTTTCATAATTTAAATTCTATTTTTATTTATAAATATATTTTTTACTTTAATTTTCTTTTCAAAAATCTTTTTTTTCTTTTATAAGAAAAAAATTAAAGACTTTAGAACTAAATCACTCTCTCTTTGTGGATTCGACTCGACTCACTACTCTCTTCATAACTTTTAATTTTAAAAAAAAAGTCAGATTTAAACTGATAAACACAGTGTCTTAACGACAACATCGCGTTCTTATCAAGTTTTTGACGTCATTATCAGAGAGGCATAAAAATTAAAATTTTTTTATTTCTTTGATTTTTTTTATTACCTACTAATTATTTTTCTTATTTATTTTGTAGAAAAAATAAAAAAGAGAAAAGAACAAAGAAGATTAGGACACGAATAAAACTTTCAATCCTGTTTGATGAGATCATTCCTAAACCCTAAATCTCTTTTCTTATTTTTAATATTTGCTTTATTTTTAAATTAATTAAAAATTACCTACTTAAATCTAATTAAAAATCTCATCATAAGATTAAAAATTCTAATTATTTAGAGCATCCATCATATCTATTTTATTTTATTTTATTATTTTTTTTGGTGATTACTGGAGGCAAGGTAAGTCCTTCAGAATTCAATTAGTTGCATACATCTAGTTTAAATTGCATAAAACCTTCTACTTGAAAATCTGAATATCCATATCATATTGAATCAATTCAAGGGCATAATCCATTAAATAAGATAAGATGGGGATTTGATCACCCTTCCTTGGCCCACAAACAACCAACCCTCATATTGCATTAATCCAAACCTTAACTCTTAAAATCAATTAGACATCGACCCTTAAGGATATTCAAGCTCAATAGGATAAGAAAACCATAGAGTTGAAATGGGTTAGGATTAATCAATTTAACTGATGTCTAGGAAAGTGATTCAGGGATGACTGGATCCGAAGAAAGGTGATTACTTAATTGATTCCGTTCACTTACCTGATCAAGCATAATTAGTGTCTAAGGCAAGCAACGAAGGGAATCCCACCAACCTTACACTTACCTGGTCAGTTGATTGGCTGATCCTACACTTGGAGTGCTCAAAGGCTGACTTGGAACAGTTAGGAGCTGTCTAGGTCTAGGCTGATCTTAGGTTAGAATTAATTTATTTAAAACTTATTTAAAAATAGGTATTTTCAATCTCTATTGTCCTGACATAAGGTTGCCCTGACATAATGGAAAGTTATATTGCATGGTTGTCCTAGGGTATGAAAAGGATGAATTAACTTAGAACTTAAAAAAAAGAGAGTTTAAAAAATAAAATTAAAAATTAAAAAATTAAAAAAAAAGATTGAGGATATTGAGAATATAGTGAATTCTCTAACACCCATGTGGAGAAGGATTTCAGATCGATTAGTCAAAATGGATTTAGTTCCTATTTCAGATCCTATAACCTCAATGGATTTAGCAAATCAGCCTCATCCTCAAACCCTGAAGAACTTGTATTATCCAGTTGGTTCTGTCCAACCCTCTTGTATCAGGTTGCCCCAACCCATAGCAAACAACTTTGAAATTAAACCTCAAATCATTAAAATGCTTTCAAAATTCACGAGAATAGAGGATGCATATATATTCATTAGAGAATTTGAAGAGATTTGTGTAACCATGAAACTACAATAATTATTGGAGGACAAAATCAAACTGAGATTAATCAATTTTGCCGTTAAGGATAATGCCAAAAAGTGGCTTTATAGTCTTCCAAATCAATCTATCATGACCTGGGAGGGCTTTGTGAGAATATTCTTAAAAAAATATTTTTTTCATCATAAAATAGCTAGAATTAGAAAAATAAATCAATTCTATCAACTAGCTAGTGAATTATTTTGGAAATACTTTGATCGATTCAAAAACCTCTTGACCCAATGCTCACACCATGGAATAGAAACTTGGAGACTATGTCAAATAATTTATGAAGGATTAGATTCAAATTTCCGAACAATGCTAGAGTCCATGTGCCAGGGATAATTTATGTACAAAGAACCAAATGAAGCCTGGCAATTTTTAGAAGACCTAGCTGAGAAAAGCTTACAATGGAAAACAACTAGAAAATCAAAAAAATCCATACCTTCAAGAGGTAAAATATACCAAATTCAAATCTTCCTAGCTGCAAAAGCCAAAATTGCAACTTTGACACGTAGGCTAGAGGCCTTAGAACTTCAGAGACCAGCCAATGTGAATCAAGTGTCTGTACCCATGTACAATAGGTGCAATACACCAGACTATGTCCTTGAGAAATGTCCCCTCGTTATGAACCAATTAGATAATGGATGTGCACAAGTGAATGCCACATATCAGAGACCATTGAACAATCCCTATGCACTCACCTATAACCTAGGTTGGAGGAATCATCCAAATTTTTTATGGTCACAAAACCCAAATGTAGGCAGTCTAAGTTTCAATCAACAGAACCTAAGGCCTAATCCTATGATAAACACCCTACCACCACCAGCTTTAATATTAATGAAAAGAAAATTTATTCTTTAGAAAAAAGCCTAGAAGCCCTAGCCAAATCTAATACTGACACCAATACCACCTTAAGCAATTTCATGCAAACCATGGGCCAAATTTTAAATTCAAATTCTCAGGCCATAGCCTACTTAGAAATGCAAGTGAGTCAACTAGCATCTACCATAAGTGAACGTGAATGAAGTAGGCTACCTAGCCAACCTGAGCCCAACCCAAGAAATCAAAATGGTAGACCCCAAGGAAACCAAGTTAATCAAGTTAATGCTATTCATGCCTTGAGATCAGAAAAATAAGTGGATAATAAGGTAAATAGACCTGACACTAGAGAAGACTCGAGTGCTAAGTCTGTTGAGCTGTTTAATGAATAATCTACCTTACAAACTCAAGCTCTTGAAACTGATAGTGCACCAAACCAGATGCCCATAGTCTCTAGAGCTCCTTTTCCAAATCGATTAAACAATCAGAATATTTAGACAAAATGTTAGAGATATTTAAGCAAGTTCAAGTAAACATTCCTCTACTAGATATGATCCAATAAGTTTCGACTTATGCTAAATTCTTAAAAGACCTTTGCACCAAGAAAAAGATGACTAACATACCAAAGAGAGCTTTCTTAGCAGCAAGTGTGAGTTCATATTTGTTAAGTCATATGCCTATAAAGTATAAGGATTTAGATTCTCTAACAATTTTATGTATCATAAGAGAAACCCACATTGAGAAGGCGTTACTTGATTTAGGGACTAGTGTAAATATTTTGCCCTATTCAGTTTATAAGCAATTAGGATTGGAAAAGCTTCAGCCAATAGGGATCATATTATAATTAGCAAACCGATCTTTTAGAATCCCTAAGGGAATAGTAGAAGATGTTTTGATTAAGGTTGGAAGTTTTATCTTTTTAATTAATTTTATCATTTTGGAGATTGAGCCAATATCAAATCCTAAGGGTCAAATCCCAGTGATTTTAGAAAGACCATTCCTAGCTACTGCTAATACTGAAATTAATTATCGGAATGGACTTATGAAACTATCTTTTGAAAACATGACTATCAAACTAAATATTTTTAATTTGAAATAGGAATCTACCAAGCATGCTAATGTAAGGGTAGTCCAAGATAAAATTTATAAATCTATAGATATTAGCGATGAGAAAGTCGATCTTGAATCTAGTATCTGGCCAACCCATGAATATGAGAACCTAAATAAAATACTTGAAGATAATAAAAATGGCTAGAGATAGGAGCCTCCCACTAAACCACCCATAGAAATGACTAAACCATTACCTGAGTCATCAAAAGAAGAGGCACCCAAAGTAGAGTTAAAACCTCTTCCTAAGCACCTCAAGTATGTATATTTAGGTTCAGAGAAAATTTTGCCTATAATTATTGCATCAGACCTGAATCCTAACCAAGCAGAGGAATTATTAGCAATCTTAAGAGAAAACTGAGAAGCAATAGGCTGGACCATGGCAGACATTAAAGGAATAAGTCCTTCTATAGTTCAACATAGGATACACCTAGAGAAAGAGGCTAAACCAACTTGAGATGCCCAAAGTAGATTGAACCCAGCCATGAAGGATGTAGTCAAAAAGGAAATTCTGAAGTTGTTGGATAATGGAATTATTTATCCCATTTCTGATAGTTCATGGGTAAGCCTTCTACAAGTGGTACCAAAGAAATCTGGGATAACAGTAGTCCAGAATGATGCTAATGAACTTATCCCAACTGAAACCCAAATGGGATGGAGGGTCTGTATAGATTATAGAAAATTGAATGCAGCTACAAAAATAGATCACTTTTTTTTGCCATTTATTGATCAAATATTGGAAAAATTAGTCGAATAAAAATTTTACTATTTTCTAGATGGATACACTGGTTATAATCAGATCCCCATAGCCTCTGAAGATCAGAAAAAGACCACATTCACCTATCCATTTGGAATCTTTGCTTATAGACGTATGCCTTTTGGACTATGTAATGCTCCAGCAACCTTCCAGAGATGTATGATCAGCATATTTTTCGATATGATTGAACGATTTCTAGAAATTTTTATGGATGACTTTTCTATCTTTGGACCTAGCTTTTCTGAATGCTCAAACCATCTAAGACCCGCTCTAGGAAGATGTAAGAAGAAGCATTTGGTTCTTAATTGGGAAAAATGTCAATTCACGGTCAGAGAAGGTATAGTTCTTGGCCATGTAATTTCAAAGAAAGGAATAGAAGTTGACAAGGCCAAAGTTGATCTGATTGCAAGTCTTCCACCACCCAAGACTGTTAAAGAAATTCGTTCATTCCTAGGACATGCTAGATTTTATAGAAGGTTCATACCCAATTTTAGCAAAGTGGCTCGCCCTGTGATGAACTTGTTAGCAAAAGAAGCAAAATTTGAGTTTACTTCTAAGTGCCTTGAGTCTTTTGAATTCCTCAAAAAGGCACTCATTTCAACCTCCATCATTCATCCACCTATCTGGACCAAACCTCTTAAGCTCATATGCGATGCATCTGATCATGCTGTAGGTGCAGTCTTAGGTCAAAAAATCAACAAGCTGTCGAGAGTTATTTATTATGCAAGCAAAATATTAAATGATGCACAGCTTAATTACACCATCATGGAGAAGGAATTCTTAGTTATTGTCTTTGTCCTAGAAAAATTCAGATCCTATTTGGTTGAATCTCATGTAATTGTCTATACTGATCACTCAGCCATTAGACATCTCCTAGCAAAGAAAGATGCCAAGGCACGTTTAATTCGATGGATCTTGCTCCTTCAAAAATTTGATCTAGAAATTAAAGATAAGAAAGGGACAGAGAATGCAGTTGTTGATTACTTATCTTGAATCATAATTGTGCCATCTAACGAACCACCTATCAATGAGTATTTTTTAGATGAACAACTCATGTCAATATCCACTGAACCTTGGTATGCAGATATTGTGAATTATTTAGCCATTGGTAAAGTATCTTCTCATTAGACTAGTCAGGATAAACACAAATTCTTTTTTCAAGTAAAGTATTTTATTTGGGATGATCCATATCTGTTTAAACAGTATCCTGATCAGATCATTAGGAGGTGTGTTCCTGATAATGAGGTTAAAAGTATTCTGTCATTTTATCATGACCAAGCATGTGGTGGTCATTTCGCATCTAAGAAGACTGCTGCCAAAGTACTTCAATGTAGATTTTATTGACCTAATTTATTTAAGGATGCACATGTGTACTGTAAAAGTTGTGATCGATGATAACAAATGGGTCGGATTACAAAGAGAGATATGATGCCACTCAATCCAATCTTGGTAGTTGAAATTTTTGATATCTGAGGAATTGATTTTATGGAACCATTTTTGAATTTCTTCGAAAATGAGTATATCTTAGTAGCTGTTGATTATATTTCCAAGTGGATAGAAGCTATTCTATGTAAGTCCAATGATAGCAAAGTGGTCATTAAATTTCTTAAGAAAAATATTCTCTCTCACTTTGGTACTCCTAGAGTAATCATTAGTGATCAGGGAACATATTTTTGTAATCGACCCTTTACCACATTAATGAAAAAATATAATGTTACCCACAAATTAGCCACACCATATCATCCTCAGACTAGTGGGCAAGTTAAAGTGTCAAATAGACAAATCAAATAAATCTTGGAGAAAACTGTTAATGCCAATAGGAAGGATTGGTCTATGAAATTAATTGATGCACTTTGGGCCTACTGCACTACCTACAAGACCAACCTAGGAATGTCTCCTTATAGGATTGTGTTTGAAAAACCATGTCACTTGCCTGTTGAATTAGAACATAAAGCCATGTGGATAATAAAAAAATTAAATATGGATCTAGACGTAGTCGGAAACTATAGGAAGCTTCAGATCAATGAATTAGAAGAACTAAGAAATGAAGCTTATGAGAATGCCAAGGTATACAAGGAATGGGTGAAAGTATTTCATGATCAAGCAATTCATAGAAAATCTTTCAATCCTAGATAAATTTTTTTTTTGTATAATTCAAGGTTACATCTTTTTTTTTGGAAAGCTTAGGTCTAGATAGACAGGACCTTTCTTTGTTAAAAAAGTTTTTCCATACGAGACTGTAGAAATTGAAAACCTAAGCAATGGTGTTATTTCTAAAGTTAATGGTCAACAATTGAAACCATTCTTGAAATTACCCACAGAATCTATGGAGGAAGCCATGATTCTTTATGAACCAACATATCTCGGTTAGTCTGTTATCACTATTTAGTCTGGCTGAAGATTTTAAACTTAGCGCTTGTTGGAAGGCAACCTAATATTTCTTGAATCTAATTTATTTTTTTTAGTTTATTTTTTTTTTAGGCTAAGCTGGAGAAGGATCAAAAGCTTCAAGATCCATGCTAAATGAATAAACATAATTTACACCCTTTTATTTGTTCTCACTCCCATTAAGGACAATGTCAATTAAAGTTGGGGGGTAAGAAAAAAATTTAAAATATATATAATAATAATAATAATAAAATAATAACAAATAATAAAAATAAAATTAAAAATAAAATTAATATATATATATAGTAAAAATAAAAAAAATTAAAATTTAAAACTATTTTAAATTTTTTTTTGGATAAACCATATTTCAGAAAAGAGAATCTTAAGCAAAATAAACTAGAAAAAATAATAAAGTTAGAAAGTATTAACTAATAATGGTAGCGAGTTAAGAAGCAAGATTACTTGGTCAGACCATTAGTAGCCTACTAAGGTCATTTAAAGGCTAATAATATTTTTAATTACACATGCACACTAATGAAGCAAAGTAGGTATTGATTATAAGGCTAATTGAGGATTCAATTATCACTAAAAATTGATGGTTTATATATACCTTAATTAAAAAAACTTGAATTTAAGAAATGAGCTATCTGCTTAAATAAAAAGTATAAAATACAGAGTATATGTGGATTGCCTCAAACTAGAACTCTGCACCTAAGTCAAGTGTAGAAGTTCACATCAAACAGTGAAGGGAAGGCCAGGATGCTCAGCATAATTTTCAAAAAAAAAAAAAAAAAGAGCAGTGTGAAAGCTATCTTAATTCATGCACTTAACTTGGGAGTATATAAAAAATCAATCAAAATAGGTGATAAAAGAAGATTCATTTGTCCTTTGAATTAACACCCAAATGCTAAGTTCACGAAACCAAGTGCTAAAAATCTTTAGATGAACTCTAAAAAGTTTTTGATTAATCTACTATAAAATTTACTTCTGAAATTCAATACTTAGTTAGTAATACTATCTAAACTTTTGATCTTAAATCCTAGACCTATTCTTGTGAAGGAGGATCTTAATGAAACATGATAATTAATCTAAATTCTTTCTTTACTTGAGGATGAGCAAAACTTAAGTTGAAGGGTGTGATAAGTACCATAAATTCATCAATAAAAGTATTAATTTATTAATTAATTTATATTAATTTTTAAGAATTAATGATCAATTTATATATATATATTTTTAAGAAATTAATATTTTTATTAAAAAATTAATTAAAAATTAATAAAAATTAAAAAATAAAATTTTATTTAGAAAGAGCTTATTTTTTTGATCATAACGAAATAAGTTTTGAGCAAAATGAAACTAAAATGGAGAAGATATTAATTTTTAAAGAAATAAAATAAATAAAAATTAAATAAAAAAAGGATAATGGCTCAGCCGACTCAAGCTGCTATGCTAAGCCAACCACATAAGCCAACTCAGCCATGAAAGCTATCAGCCAGTCCATGATTCAGGCATGGACCACCAGCTTAGCAGAATCCGACGAATCATGGAGCGATACGTGGTGGACCTAGACCCTTAAGAATTCATGAAAAATCCATCACGGTCTATAGGGTAAAAAGATAATTTTGCATCAAAATAATGAATGTTGATTGGTTGCGGTGTACGGTGCAGTCGGTTCACGTGGTCCATGGCAATAGTAAAGGTGCGATCGGACAGATTTGATTGATTGCGATCAAGATCGGATGATGGTGGTTATTTTTGGGTTTGATTCAAATTTCATCAACGATCTAGCATAATCCAATGGCCAGAAAACCAACTGGTGAAGATCCAATGGTCCAGAAAGCTTTCGACGGTGATCAGGACTCCCAATGCATGATTTATGGTCAGATTTCCTCCATCAACGCATGATCGAACGGCCAGAATTTAATCCGACCTAATCTGGGCTGATATACATCCGATTTTGATGATTTTTAATTCGTTGGATTTGTATTAATGGCCAAATTTCATCCAGAGTAGTAGAATTCATCTAAAACTTTTTTTAATATAATTTTCACTCAAATTTCTCCATATTTTGATGATCAAAGAGCCCCTTAGTCCCACATTACATAGAAAAAAACTCTTTAGCCTCCCTAGCTCTATAAAAAGGAATCCAGGCCTCCAGAAATCAACAGATCTGGTGAGAAAGAAGCCAAGCTCGGGGTTGAAGGTTGTTTCAAAGCTACAGTGCTAGAAAGAAGAGCCAGTCTTCTACGCCATCTCCATGCCTACGTTGATCTACGATCTCCTTCTAATTTTCTTTTCTCTTTTCTTTTTTTTAATTTCTTATATTTAAATTCTACATTTAAGTTTTAATAAAGAAAGCTTTATTGCTCTTTTTAATTCTAGCTCTTTAAATTAATTATTCTTTATTGCTTTTTAATTGCAAGTGGCCGCTAAGATCTAGATAATAGATCTTAGTTTCAAGTTTATTTTTGCATAATTTAAATTTTATTTTTATTTATAAATCTATTTTCTACTTTAATTTTCTTTTCAAAAATTTTTCTTTTTTTTCTTTTATGAGAAAAAAATTAAAAATTTTAGAACTAAATCACTGCCTCTTTGTGGATTCGACCCGACTCACTACTCTCTTCATAATTTTTAATTTTAAAAAAAATCAAATTTAAACTGATAAACATGGTGTCTTAACAACAACATCGCATTCCTATCAAGCTGGATCCAGCATAAAAAATTTTTAGAATGAAGATATGCAGAGATGGATGCAAAGGAGTGCTCCATTTGTCACATAAGGAGGATATGTCCAGAAAGTTCTAAAGAGATTTAGGATGGAGAAGGCCAAACCTACAGAGACATTATTGCCAAGCCACATATCTCTCTCCAAATATCGAAGCTCCTAGTTAGAAGAGGAGAGAGAGTACATGGATAGAGTTTCTTATGTGAATGTTATTAGCAGTATGATATACACTATGGTATGCTATAGACCAGATATAGCATATGTATGAGCATGGTTAGTAGATACATGGTTAACCCTGGAAAGAAATACTAGAAAGCATTAAAATAGATATTGAGATATCTGCATGAAATGAGAGATTATGGTTTGATATTTGGTGGGCAGCCTGAAGGATTTGAACATGGAGGTTCGGATCCTCTTGAAGGATTTGTAGATGTAAATTATGCTAGTGATCTTGATACAAAGAGATCTACTACTGGATATCTTTTCTGCATGTATGGTGGATCGATATCTTGAAGATCAATTCTTCAGCCAATTACAGTCTTGTCTACCATAGAGGTCGAGTACATTGGAATAACTGAGGCTGCAAAGAAAGTCTTTTGGCTTAGAAGGCTGACTGTTGAGTTAGGGGTGGAGCAGAGCAAGATTATACTATATAGTGATAGTCAGAGTGCTCTGCTGCTGGCATAGAATCTAGTCTATCATGTGTGCATAAAGCATATAGATGTAAGGTACCATAGGATCAGAGAGCTGGTGGAGAAAGGTGAAGTAGAACTAATGAAGATCCATACCAAGAAGAATCAGTCTAATGCGCTCACAAAGATACTCTCCAGAGATACTTTCAGATGCATATGGTATGGATGGGTCTGCTAGAAAGAGATGAGTTCACAAAGACTTGAAAGCATCAAGATGGAGAATGTGAGCTCAAAAGTGCACTCTCAAGTCTTGAGAACATGAGAGAAAAGGTCATGAAAAAATGGGAGCAAGCCAGAGAAGAGATCAGCTTGGATAAGTATGGTACAGAAACTTAGCCGGCTCATCCTAAGATTGGGTCGGCTAAGTTGGGAGCTGGGTCGACTCAATCCAAGAGTGGGTTGACTATGTCTTAAAAAAAATTCAGACAAAAAGTAGTATTTTCGGGATTGCTAGCACAGTACACAACTAGGTCGGCTCAGTCTCAAATTGAGCCGACCTAGTTGTAGGTTAGCCAGCTCAGTCTGAAATTGAGCTGGCTCAGTGTCATGGGATTAGTTTTGTATACATGGATTATTTGGATTTGGAGAGTTTTTTATGAGCTTGGAGCTTGATCCTTTTGTAAAGTATTTATACTGAAAATAGATCAATGATTGTAATGATGCTAAAATTATACTGAATAAAGCTCTTTTCTTTCGAAAAATTCTTCTTTTCTTTTTCTCTATTTCTTGAATCTAGTGATCGTGCTTCCACATAAATCTCTAAGAGAAGTTCATTCATTATTATTGGCTGATCACCAGTGGCCACACTAGTCCATGTGAGGAGATTTTATTTTCCCAACAGTTCGATCAACGGAGCAATTTCATAAAAGGTTGATTTTCCTCTAGCCCTTTTTTCTTTTCTTTTTTCCCCTCTTTTTCTCCTTCTCTTCTCTCTCTCTCTCTCTCTCATTTTCTCTTTCTCTTTCTTTCCCTCTTTTCTTTCTTTATCTTTTTCCTCCTCTCCGATCTTCTTTCTTCTCTTTCTTGAGCCAAAAATTAGGATTTCACTAGAGGGGAGGAGGAGGGGTGGGGGTCGATGGTGGTGGCGTGACTAGGTGCCGATGGTGATGGCAGCAACGATGAGTTGCAAGTAGCAAGATCCAATAAATATTCACTCGCAAGCACTCAAAACAAGGAAGGTTAATCGAAAAAAGGAGGTCTTTCAGTCAACAGGGCTTGGTTGCGGAGATCCGACAATTGTCGAAGGTGAGAGAGAAGGAAGAGGGAGGCAGGAAAGGCTTCGGTGAAGGAGATCAACTAAGATAGAAGGGCTTTATAAGAAGAAAAAGGCTAAGGGATAAACTTGATCTATGCATAAGGTCGGTCGTTCACTGGCGTGATCCATCCAAACTTTGCTCAACCAACTCACCGCTCTCCCCTCATGCTTCCATAATGTTATCTTCCCCTCTTCAACTGTGGATTGGAAGGGGATGAATTCCCCAGTTTTTCCTGATTCTTTCTCTTTTTTTTGAGTTTCGATGAAGTTGGTGAGATTTGCCGACTCATGCTAAAAGAGTTGGTTCTTACATTCTCTCCCTCTTATAAAAATTTTGTCCTCGAAATTAAAGATAGATTAGCACTAAGATTTTGAGATTGCAACAAATGAAGTCATTTAAGATTGAGCTATGCAAAAATCTTACAGCAAGATCGATTTATTAAAATCAATTATAATTAGAAAAGAGTTTGAGGTGAGTTTGACACAAACACTAAGATGAAATTTTCATTCTATAAAATCAAATCATCAGATGATGGTGAAAGTGGTCATGATTATATAGTAATGGCTTTAGACGACAGTTGTCCATTGTGTTTATGAAAATATCTCATAATTGAATTAAAATTGATCCAAGAAAATAAAATATTGATATCATGATTCTTTGAGTTGAGATCATAAGGAGAGGATGAATTACATTGGATTTATTCAAATACTTAATACACCAAATTCAATTAACAATCACTAACTTTAGATATAAGGTGGTCAAAGATTTCCTTAGCACAACAATAATGTCACATCATGATCAGTCTAATAATTGATTGTACTCACATCCTCTTAAAAAGTCTTTTTCGGAGAATCATATATTCCATCATAATACATTTCCAAACAATAAATACTTTCGATTAAATTTAAATGACTCAAACCACCACACTTTCATTGCACAACTCTAATTAATATTTTTTTTATAGATAATCCAAGATATCTTCCAACAAATTCATGATTGATATCATATTCTATATTCATATCAAGATTATTTTTCTAAAATAAATCCAATACCAACACAATATAATACAATCCATCTAATTACTTAGAATATATCCTACTATATCATTTATTTAACCTTGATGGCTTCCTCAAAATTTATCTGTATCAATCTTCAATGCTTCAGTTCTAAAGATTATAATGCATATCAATAAGGAAAACTTAGATATTGCATAACAATTCAATTGACTTTATGTACCCATATTAATTTTGAGGTATTCAATCAAGATGCTAATTTTACCACCCTCTCATTAGTCTAAGTTCTTATGATCTTTAACCAATGCTCTGATACCACTTTGTCATATCCTGAATCCAACATTTGGATCAGGCACATGATGGCTGCACACTCCTTAGGATAAGGTTCTAAAGAATATATAAGGCCTGTCTTTTATCAATACACAATTACATCAAATCTAACTTAGTAATGGTAGCAAAAGTAAATCTCTAATTTTATTTATTAAAATATAGCTCACCAATATCTCATCATAATTAAGATCAATATTTATTTAAAAATAAATTAAGCTAATATCTTCTAAGATCCTATGCTTCTCACTGCTCGGTTCTAATCTCCATAGAATCTTTTAAATTTGAAAAAAATAGAAAAGAGGGGTAAGCTTTACAGGCTTAGTAAGTTATCAATATCTCTGAGGAATCAAATATAATTAAATTTTTTTTCTAAATATAGCAATAATAGATGCATAAACCAGTATAATTTTTTTGTTTGAAAACTAGTATAATTTTAATTTTCAAAATATGCTATGTGTAACAATAAGGTTTAAAATTCTCTTTCAGTCTTCGATGACTATGGCCATGATCAGCCCCGTGACAAGATCCAAGAGAGACTAGCCCCTAAATATAGAATATCCGATCATTCAGTATGTACTAATAATTAGCTCCACTAATTAGGCCCAAGAGAAAACTAGCTCTAGTTCACACGACCATGATTTGCCTCATGATAAGATAAAGAGATTAGTCCTAAAATAAGAAATACATGATGCATCAATATGTACCAGCGATCAATTTCAATTAGCTAAGCCTAGAAGGACTAACTTTGCCAGCAATCAGCTCTGACTAGCTAGGCCTAAGAGAAATGCATTTATAATGTGTGGCCAATGATCAGTCTTGTTGGCTAGATCCAGATTATAGTGTAACTAAAAAATTTTTCTTATAATTTGATCATAATTAATTTTTTATAAATAAAGATACTTATTTTTATAACAGTATCAACTCAATTTTCATATAATCCAAAAGATCTATAAAAATAATTTTTATTTGAGATTTCATGCATCGATAAATATATATAATTTTTTGTTTCAAAGATCATGCAACATTAATATAAGAAAATCATCTCTTTCAAAATTGTATCGTGCAAAAGTGACAACATGCTTGATCCAACTTTTTAAAATTACTTTTCATAAATAAATACATAATTTTAAACTATAATAATTTTTAAATATTTAATATATAAAATTTAATTTTTAAACACGTAAATATGTATAAAAATAAATCTAGAGATAAGAGAAAACTTATAATCAGTTGATTCTAAAAAGTCATGATCTTTGGCACATGGCCTGATCCTCAGATCTGATGCTTAGCTAACATTGAAGGCTCTGATCAGATAATCTAAAAATATTTTAGACTTTAATGAGGAGGATTTAGAACAAAGAGAGAGAATACTAGTCTAAGTCTTAGTTTGGATCGGATCATAAGGTGAATTTAAATATCCTGGATTGATCTAGATCCAATTAGATTGAGGTCCGATCAATGAGAAGGTTTCACAAAAGGTTGATTTTTTTGTAGCCCTTTTTCTCATTTCTATTTTTTCAGATCTAGAAGATTCTATGGGGCTTGAGATCGAGTAGTGAAAAGCATAGGATCTTAGAAGATATTAGCTTAGTTTTTTTTAAATAAATATTAATCTTGATTATGATGAGATATTAGTGAGCTATATTTTAATAAATAAAATTAGAGGTTTACTTTTGCTACCACAGTCGAGTTGGATTTGATGTGATTGTGTTTTGATAAAAGACACGCCTTGTATATTCTTTAGGGCCTTGACATAAGGAGTGTGCATCCATCATGTATCTGATCCAAATGCTGGATTCATGGTGTGACACCTATTATATAAGATACCTGATTGAGTTATCTAAATAAAGTTTGAACGTTAATTTATTGATTATTTATCCTGCTGTTGCTTTATGATATTGTGAAGAGATGCCTTGCATGCTTTTAGAGAGAGTTCTCCATGAGTATGCATAGTTACCATGACCCCTGACTTGTGATCTTAAGTTTGGGGCTTGATATAAGGTGCCGGAGCGGTTGGACTATACTTTTGCAATAGAAGTATGGATTGACCTATGCCCAGAAACTAAGATCAAGCACTTGATGAGATATGCATCAGACCACAATCCCATGTCAATTACTATGGAGAATAGATTTAATAGAGAAAGAGCACTTATCAAGTTTGAAAATTTCTAGTTATTGTGCTTGGGTATTCATGATGTGGTCAAAAAAGCATGGAGAGTGGAGGGACATCACTCCCTAGGAGTTAAGCTGACCATAACATTGACAAAAAACTAAGATGGATATAAAAAATTGGATTAGAAGAAAAGCAGGGAATATATTCAGAAAAGGGGAAGAGATTCAAAGAAATATTCTATATTTGAAAGAGAAAGAAACTAAGGTATGGAGGTTAATTATGGAGGAGCATATGTAGCTATTAACTTTGATTAAAGAATAGCATAGGAACCTTAAAATGCAAGAAATTCTATGGTAGTAGAAATCCAGAATATTGTGGCTCAAAGGGGGAGATCGTAATACCAAATTTTATTACAAAGCTATGATGTCAAGAAGGAGAAGAAATAGAATCAATGTGATGTACACTGATAGTGGCAATCGAGTTGATCAAGAGGAGGAGATTAATGCGTTGTTGCTAGAGCATTTTAAAATGAGATGGAACCATCGAGTGCTTTCATGTGACCACTGGGAACCATGATCCACACTAAAGTCACTGAGGCACAGAATGAAAAATTGATTGAAGAGGTGACTAAAGGTGAAATTAAGAAGGCAGTCATGAGCCTAAATCCTGAGAAGGCCCCAGGGCTTGATGGCTGTCATGCTCTCTTCTTCAAGGAGTTTTGTGCCGCAATCAAAACTAGTGTAGTTATGGCCATTTCCTCTGCAATCATGCCAAATAGCTCGAAACAGACATACATTACTCTCATCCCTAAAATCTCAAGCCCTTCAAAACCTAGTGATTATTGTCTCATATGCCTATGCAACACTATCTGCAAGATAATTGCCAAAATTCTTGTACATAGATTACAGCCATCTTGCCATCCTTGATTTCTCCTACCTAGGGTGCTTTCATTTAGGGTTGAAACTATTAGAGATTTATACATGGATCAATCATGTAATACATTAGAATACAAAAATATTTCAAGAACAGATCATCATAAAAATAATCAACAATCGTACCCTAAAATTCAGAAGCAGTAATTAATGATCATTGTTGAAACGTTCTATAGCACAAGAAATCAAAGTGAGGAAGATCTTCCTCTCTTTCTCCTTTTTATGCCTGTCTTTTCAATGGGATGAGTTCCACCCTATGAACTAGATATCTTAATATCCTAGGATTTCTTTACAAGCATGTATTTATAGGAGTGGAGCAGGGATCTAGCTCAGTTAGTAAATCTTAATGGGTCTACCCATCATAGAGCCCATTAGTCATATCAAGCCTACACCAATATCTGTTATATCATTTGACTAAGATAATAGGATCCAAATAATATGATCATAGGTAATCGTGGGCTCCTTAACCATTTATTCAGATGATAACTTAGCCCATATTTTTTTATGATAAATCAAAAATAAGAAATCAGTCTATAATCAATGGAAGCTCATCTTATGAAAATTTTCAACATTCTCTCACTTAGGCGACATTGATTAAGCTTTTTTTTATTTTAAAAAATATATTTATTATATATAGTTTGAAAATGACTCACGGGCTAAGTGCACCTCATGTGGCCATATATGCAAATATCCTGAATGAATAATATCTTTAGTCAAAAAATTTAGTTTGCTAAAACCACTAACATTAAATCGCAGTAGTCTTCATACTATTTATTGATATAAGACCTCTCTATATTTATATATATTAGTAATCTTATCGATATGGATTTCAGTGATGTAGTATGTGTAGTGTGAACTTGGTACCTATGTGATCAAAACATACAAAGCTCATCAATAGTCTACTTTATAGTTTTAAATGAAACATCTTTATGCTTTTCAATGAAAGCTACAACAATATTAAGCTAATATCATGATTTCATCATATGTCTTAAGATAAGTCCTTTATATCCTAAGATGAATCATGATATCAATCATATCAGTTACAACATAAGCAATATCTTCATACTTAAGCAGCACCTTTATGCTTAAGATTTTAATTCAAATAAAATATTTATGCTTAAGCAATATCTTTTTGCTTAAGACTTTTATTTAAACAGTATTTACAATCAACCATATGTGCACAAATGTAAATATAATATTTTATTATAAAAAAATAAAAATA
Organism: Cocos nucifera; assembly: GCA_006176705.1. Classification (NCBI taxonomy): domain Eukaryota; kingdom Viridiplantae; phylum Streptophyta; class Magnoliopsida; order Arecales; family Arecaceae; genus Cocos; species Cocos nucifera. The sequence goes on from QRFJ01000431.1 coordinate 1,215,964, forward strand.
AAAGCTTTATGACATCCATATGATGTCCAACAAAAATAATGCTTTCATTAACTAAGTACATTAAAAGATTCTAATAAATTCATATTTTTTATATATTTAATAAATACAGTAAATCTAAGTGATTTAGTCAATAAGTCTATCAGTACTGCATCAATCTCTATACGTTTAATTACAAAATCTCCCTTCTAATTAATCTCTGACTGCCAAATATTTTGTCTCTATATAGATAGAGATGATAAAAATTTTTATTATTCTTTTGGAAAGAAATAGCTGCACTATTATCATAATAACTCTAAAATAGTTTTGAGATAGAATCAACAATCATAAATCCTCGGATGAAATCTCTCAAGTAAAAGTATGAGTTGCGGCTCTTAACATGCCACAAACTCTGCCAGCATATTATAAAATGCCATAAGAGTCTATTTTGAACTTTTTAAGAAATAGCTCTTCCAGTCATCATTTATAATTAAAATCATATTTTATATAATTCATGCAACTAGCAAATTAGAATCACAATATCCAATTACCTCAAGATGATCAAACTTTTAAAAGTTAGAATATATTTTGTTATTATTTTCTATAAATACCTCATAATCTTTTAGCTATGTTTCAAATGCTCCATATATGGATTTATCATATATCTATCAAGTATACTTATGATATATACTATATTCGATTAGATGCAAATTTGTATATACATCAAACTACACAGTAGTTGAATGAGACACATTCTTCATAGATTCTTTTACTACATCATTTTAAGTCACTGGTTTCTTCTGAATTTATCTTCTTTGACCATATATATATTTTCAGATTTGCAATTATATATACCAAAACTATTTAGTATATTATCAATATGAGCTTTCTAAGATAGCTCTAATATATCATAGATTATTTTTGTGAATCTTAAACTAAATATAACTAAAGCTTCTTCAGGATCTTTCATATCAAAGATCTTAGATGGTATAATTTGGTCTCATGCAATAATAAAGTCAATACTGGTAAATAAAACATCATTAATATATAAGACAAAGTAGAGGAATTTGCTCCCACTGACCTCAAGATATGTATATTGATTCATTCTATTACTTACAAATCTCAAAGAATCTACATGTCATCAAACTTAAGATATTAATTCTTTGATGACTGTTGAAGATCATTGAAATACCCTTTAGGTCAAAATGGATTGCCAGTGCCATGATTACACTTAAAGAATCCTTATAAAAGACTTGAAGAAAAGTCTCATTATAATTTATACTTCTTTCAATGCATCCTTATGCGACCAATCTGACATTAAAGAATTTATTATTATCTTTAGAGTCATTCTTAATTCTAAATGCCTACTTACATATTATAGGCTCAGATCCTTTACGTAATTTCGTCAGATTCTATACTTCATTTTTAATCATAAACTGTATTACATCATAGTTTTAAGCTACTTAGCTGACTAGGAACATACAATAGTTTGATTATATGAGACTAAATCAACTACATGGCCAATGCCATGGTCATTCTCAATAAAATAGTAATTAAGAATGATATGTTTTTTTCTTTTATGTGATTCTTTTTTATTGGTATTTCATCAACTGACTATGAAGGTGATATAATTGGTTCATAAATCCAATGATGCTCTCCCATTATCCTCTTAGGATGAAATATGATATTTTCTTAAACAACTAAAATAAAAATAATTATTTATCTTTCTTCTAATATCATATCTCCAATATGAGAGCATCTATAATCATCCATATCAGACTCCAGAAATCTAGTTTGATTCGACTTAATAATCTTTATACCTCTATCAGGATAATAGAATCTGTATCCTTTAAAATTATCTGGATAGTCAATTAAATAATAAGTAGTTTTAGTCAAAACTTTTATTGTTGGATTATACATCTTATCCTTTATAGGATAGTCCTAGATAAGAAAAGATTAGTACTGAATCTCCCACCAACCGATAATGCAAAAAGATATCATGGAAACTATCTTACTTAGAATTCTATTTAAAATATTGATGATGGTTTTTAGGGCCTCATGATAAATTGCACCTATTTATCATGATTCCAATCATATTTTATAAGTGCAATTATGCCTTTAGCCATACCATTCATGCCATCATATCTTAAATTGATCAATTTATCCATCAGCTATCCAGGCTCTGTCTTATCAGATTCTATATACTTTTTAGTAATGTGAACAAAAATTACTTATAGTCACCATTCTTAAGTATAAGATTCAAAATGGTAGCACAAAATAGAATTTTTTTTTTGATTTTCAGGCTAAGGCATTTCATTCTCTATCATCTTTCAAAGGCAACTTGTATTCTTGAGTACTCTTACTAATGATCTAAGATAGAGGATCATTACTTAATACGACATCCAAATTCCATCAAACATAATGCTAACTCAATTTTATTTTCATATTCTATAGCTTATTCTAGTCAGAGTCTTAATGGGAGTATTAAAGTTACTCAATGCAGAGTACTAACTGCTAAATAATTTTTATATAATTAATCAATAGATAAATATAAATAATATATATACTTAAGAATCTTTTTAAGCATTATTTTAATGAGAGCTCTTGGTGCAATGCCACAAACTTTTTTTGAAAAGAAAATGATCTACATAAGGTGTTTCTCTTTAATATATGATATTATTCAATGCAAAGATGCTAACTGCTAAACAACCTTTATGCAGCTAATCAATAGACAATATGGATAATATATATGCTTGAAAATCTTTATAAGTATTATTTTAATGAAAGCACTTGGTGCAATGCCACAAACTTTCTTTAGGAAGAAAGTAGCCCATATAAGGTATCTCTCCCACGTCCAATGGAATCAACCTAGCACGATATCATTAACTTTCGAAAGTCCATCTACTCTAGTAGAATGAATTTCTAGGCTATACTCCTCACTAATTACAAAATATTTCACTTTAAAATTATAACACACCATAAGCTTCCTTTAGGGAGATGATTGTATGCAATAATTCATAATGCTTGTCAATCCTTGTTAAATATTATACAAAATAATCTTACAAATGTCAGCGAATGGGCCATTTTAGTGGTCACCATCCAATGAAATCTACAAGCCTTCAATTAGAGATCATCTAATCATATCCATAAATCCATTTATTCAAATTAATGCATCAATAATAAGCAATCAATCAAAGATTAATATATCCAATCTTATGAAATACCGGATAGAGAAATCTTGCAAATTTCAATAAATGAGTCATTTTGGTGGTCACCATCTATTGAAACCTATAATCCTTTAAATCATGAATCAATGAGCCATGCTCATAAATACATTCATTCATCTTGATATTTTAATATCAAATAATCTGTCAAGATTTAACATGTCTAATCTCCTTAAATACTAAAATAGTGGGATCCTATAAATTCTAATGAATGGGTCATTTTGGTGGTCACCATACATTAAAACCCACAACACTCTGGATCAGAGATCAACTCATAAGATATATCATTATTGAAACCAAATATGAGAGTACAAAATTTATAATGACATATTTAAGGTGTTGTAACCTGGTATTGCTCTAATAGCAAGTATTGGGAATGATCCTTGCTACTTGATGATTGCGAAAATAGCAACAAGGATCCAAGAAAATTGATGGACCGTCTTATCAAACCCTAGAAAATCCTAGGACGTGGAGAAGAGAGAGAGAATGAGAGAGGAAGAGAGTTTCAGGAAGAAAAGGCTTATATTGATTTTTTGTTCTCTTTTTTTTTTATAAAACTCAAAACAGAGTATATATATATATACTTGGTCAAATAAGACCCAACCTAAAAAACTTTCTTAGCTAACCTAATGTGATGCACTCCCTAAGCCTATGTACATCCATATCTCCTATGTATACATCCATTGGACTAATCCTAGGCCAGAATAGAATCCACGTATTATTCTGTTCGCTGCTCGAGCTGGCTCGATCAGCAGTCGGGCTGGCTAGACTATGATGTCTCCTGCAAGAGCCTGAATCATCATTTTCTGCTCTACCGCTTGGGTCGGCTCTTTCAAGATTTGATCTGGCTTGACTTCTACTCGGCCTATCTCTGATAGAAACTGAGCCTGTCCTTCTAGTGTATTAGTTTGATATGATTTTTGAACTTCTGCTCGAGCCAGCTCTCTCAAGATTCAGGCCAGCTCAACTTCTGCTCGGACTGGCTCTGACAAGAATTGAGCCAGCTTGATTAAAGCATTGGATGAAGCTCTTTGATAGTTGGTTCTATTTGCTCCTTGCTCTCTCTCCACCTACTTCGAAAGCTTGAAAGCACCATACCTGAGCTCATAATCTCCATCTTGGTGCTTCCAAGTTCTTGTGAACTCAGCTCTATTCATTAGCTCCATCAGTACCATACAATTATAAAAACTATTCTATGGATGTATCTTTGTAAGTATATTAGCTGAATTTTTTTTGGTGTAAACCTTCACCAGCTCTACTTCACCATCCTCTACTAGCTCTTTGATTCGATGGTATCTGATATTAATATGCTTGGTCCTCGCATGATACATAGAGTTCTGTGCGAGCAACAAAGTAATCTGGCTGTCATAATGCATCCTAATTGCATCTTATGAAAATCCCATCTCTAGTGCCAAATTCTTTAGCCATAGAGCTTCCTTTGCTGCCCCTGTGATACCATTGTACTCTACTTCAGTAGTAGACAAGACCGTAATTGACTGCAAGCAAGATCTTCATGAGACTAGACCTCCATACATATTAAATATAAAATCTATCGTCGAATGTCCACATCTTTATCAAAATCTACATTCACAAATCCTTCTATTAGCCCTCGAGCCTCCTTGGACATATTAGGATATTCCTTAGCACCTTCTTGCTGATCATAATAGATTCCAATCCCAACTGAATCTGTCAAGTATCTAAAGATACCCTTCAGTTCTTCAGTGCTTCCTGCCAAGTTGAGCCATAAACTTGCTCACCTGACTGACTACATGGGCTAAATCCAACCTGTAAAACATCATTAAGTAGATAATGCTTCCCATACCAGAAGCATATGGAACCTTATCCATCTCCTGAACCTCCATCTCAGTCTATGGTGACATGGTCTTAGAGAGTCTAACATGCTTGGTTAGTGGCTACTCTGCCGATTTGGCCTCCTTCATTCCAAATCTCTCTAAGACCTTCTTGATATATCCTTCTTGAGATAGATATAGCAACCTCTTGGCTCTGTCTTTAACGATTTTTATACCTAGGATCTTCTTCGTAGGCTCCAAGTCCTTCATCTCAAACTCCTGAGACAAAGCTCCTTTCAACTCCTACACAACCTCCTTACTCTTACATGCTACCAGTATGTCATCTACATATAAGAGTAGGTATAACCAAGATCCATCTTCTAGAGATCTCACATATACACACGGGTCATGAACAAACCTGAAAAGGCCAATACTTCTCACATATGTGTCAAACTGCTTATACCACCGTCTAGGAGACTACTTTAATCTATATAGCAATTTCTTCAGTAAACAGACCTCTCTCTGACCTAGGCTCCCTGAAGTTCTATGGCTTATCCATGTATATGTTCTCCTCCAAATTCTCATGGGGGAATGCTGTCTTAACGTCCATTTACTCTAGCTTCAAATCATGAGCAACAACTATGCTCAACAGCACTCTAATGGACGTATGTCTAACAAATGGAGAGAAGACTTCTAAGTAATTAATTCCTTCTCTCTATGAGTACCCTTTGGCTATCAGTCTAGCCTTATACCTCACTCCATCTTGCTCTGAAGATGCTTCTTTTATGATGAAAATTTATTTGGAGCTAATAGGTCGAGCATCATCTGGTAGATCCACCAGTTGTCATGTCTGGTTCTTCTTAAGAGACTCCATCTCCTCCATCATAGCCTGCATTCATGATTCTCGATCCAGACTCTCCATAGCCTCCTCAAAGTTCTATAGATCTCCATTGGTAGTGATGAGAGCATAAAAAATAGTCTCATCAATGTCATATCGCATCATTTGCAAATAGTGCACTTTGGCTTGTGCAGTGCCACTCTTCTTGCAGTATCCTACAAGTTTGTTGCCTGTGGCTGCCTCTGCACTTCTTTTAGGATAGATCACTCTCCATGCTAGTCCTCCATAGGTGTATCACCATGCCTACCTAACTCCATCTCAAACTGAATATGACCTGAGGTTGATGTTGACAATAAATCACATGTATCCGAGAAATATCTTATACTGTCTTGTGTTATTTTCATAACTTCATCTGCACTTTCTGACTTCATCACGATGCTCTTTCATCAAAAATTACATTTTGATTAATGACACACCTCTAAAAATGTGAATTTCATAGCAAGAAACCCTTCAAACCTTATGAAAATCTAATGAATATCATCTTCTGTGACTTTGGGTTTAACTTGCACCTGTCGGCTTCTTCTGTCAAAGCATATGTAGAACAGTCGAACACTTTCAGCTGGCCAAGCTGCACCTTCTTTCGACTCCAGACAGCCTCTGGAAGTCCCCCATTTAGTTTTCTATAGGAAGATCTGTTAACAAGAAAATAAGCATAAATAAGAGCATCACCCTAAAAAGATTTGGACAGTGATGCCTGCAGCCTCAAACCCCTGGCCTTCTCTGTTAGTGTCCAATTTATGCTCTTCACGATACCATTCTATTGAGGGGTCATCTTTACTATGTAATGATATTTAATGCCATTTTTCTCATAGTATTTTTTGAATGCCAAGCTGGTGTATTCTCCTCTATTATCAAACCTCAAACACTTTACTGGCTGCCCAGTCTCCTTCTCCACCTCGGCTCTTTAGATTTTAAACCGAGCAAAAATATCTGATTTTTCTTGATCAGATAAATCCATACCTTCTTGAAGAAGTTATCTACGAAGGTCATAAAATATCTCGCTCTACCTTAAGATGCAATAGGTGCTGGTCCCTATATATTCGAGTGAACTAGCTCCAAAACAGCTTCACTCCGCTTAGTATGCATACTACTGGCAAATATAACTCTATGCTGTTTGCCATAGATACAAGGCTCACATAGGTCATTTTTTTCTTTTCTGAGTGTTGGAATTAGACCTCTTCTACTCAACTTTGTAAGCTCCCTGTCTGTTAAGTGACTCATACGATAGTGCCATAGCTTATAGGCTAGTTGTTCCTTCTATGCTGCTATAAACACTTTTGCACTATCTATAATTACTGAGCCCTCCATTCTATATAGATTATTGCTTAGTCTTCTCCCTTTCATCACCACCAACAAACTCTTGAAAATCCTCAAATACTCATTGCCTGGCTGACAACTGAAAGCATACCCTTATTCTTCCAAGTAACCCAGGGATATCAAGTTCTTCTTCAATTCTGGTATATGCATCACATTACTAAGTGTTCGTATGATACCATCATATATTCTCACTCTGACTGTATCAACACCAGCAACTTTACATCGATGATCATCTTCAAGACTAACACTTCCTCCATCGGATCTTTCGTATGATGAGAACCACTTTCGATGTGCAGTATAATGGTGGCAATATGCTGAATCTAGTTTGTAGTGGTTGTCCAACACTGTAACTCAATCTAATACTACAAGTATATCATCTTTACTATTTTCAGATGATAGAGCACGACATCCACTGATCGATCCATCCTTAGAAGTGCCCTTTCCCTTTTCATTCTTCAAAAGTGGGTAATTCCTACTAATATGACCAGGTTGATAACACTTATGGCATTTCCAAGCCTTCTAATTTTTTCGAGACTTCAATCTACCCTTTGATTTATCTCAAGTTCTCTCCTTAGATCTTTCTTGTCTCTCATTCATAGAAAGCACCTCTAAACTAGGATTTTCTCTAACTAGCCTCTCTCGCTGCTCATTGGACCTGAGAACTCCAACTAATTTTTTAAAGTTTAATGTCTCTTTTCCATAAACCAGAGTAGTAATGAGACCATCATATGCTGCTGACAACGAACACAAGAATAGGAGATCTCTATCCTCCTCATCAATCTTTATATCAAGGCTCATAACATTCGAGCAAACTTGATTGAACTTCTAGATGTAGAAAATTAAATCTCCTCCTTTGGACATTCATAAACTGTATAGCTATTTTTTCAATCATAGCTTGTTTGTTATGTTCTTGCCCATATATGTGTTGTTCAATTTTTGCCAAAGCTCCTTCGATGTATTTTTCATGTTGATCTCTAATAGAACTTCATCAGCGAGGCACATCCTAATCGTACTAAAAGTTATCTCTTCAAGTTTCTCCCACTCTTTAACAGAAATCCTTTTCGATATTTTTTGAGTTAAGATCTTATAGATTCTATTCTGTACTAGTAGATCCTTCATCTTTTGCTGCCAAAGACTGAAGTTTTTCTTGCCATCGAATTTTTCAAAGTCCATCTTAATGGTAATCGATGTCATTTCAACCAGATTTTCAATAACTAAATACTTAAAATAATAAAATAGTATTCAAAGAAATCTGTTCAGCATCTTACCACAATCCTAGGTGGAGTTTTGATCTTTTCTCCATCAGATCCAATGCTAGGGCTCTAATACCAATTTGTTGCAACCTGGTATTGCTCTAATACCAAGTATTGGGAATGATCCTTACTACTTGATGATTGCAGAAACAGCAACAAGGATCCGAGAAATTGATGGACCATCTTATTAAACCCTAGGGCATGGAGAAGAGAGGGAGAACGAGAGAGGAAGAGAGAGTTTTAGGGAGAAAATGCTTGTGTTGATTTTTCGTTCTCTTTTTTTTTTTACAAAACTCAATACAGAGTATATATATACATATATATACTTGATCAAATAAGATTCAACCTAAAAAACTCTCCTAGCTAACCTAAGTGATGTACTCCTCGAGCTCATGTACACCCATGTCTTCCATGCATACATCCATTGGACTAATCCTAGTCTAATCCATAGGTTACTCCCTTAGGACCTCATAAACTAAGATCCTAAGTTCCTAGGATTAAACCCAATCCCAGGCCAGAACAGAATCCCTATACTGTTCTATTCGCCACTGAGTCAGCTCGATCAGTAATCAGGCTGGCTCGCTTATGATGTCTCCTACGAGAGCCTGAATTACTACTCTCTACTCTGCTGCTTGGGCCAACTCTCTCAGGGTTCGAGCTGGCTCTGATAGAAATCGAGCCTGCTTTTTCAGTGTATCAGCTTGATATGCTTTCTAGACTTTTGCTCGAGCTGGCTCTCTCAAGATTCGGATCGGTTTGACTTCTGTTTGGCTGGCTCTGATAGAAACCGAGCCAGCTTGACTGAAGCATTGGCTGAAGCTCTTTGATGATTGGTTCCATTCACTCCTTATTTTCTCTCCACTTGCTTCCAAGGCTTGAGAGCACCATATATACTTGAGCTCACATAAGGATCATCATGCAATTAAACTATATTACCAAGATCATAACGTAATTATCAAATCATAATTATGTAATAAATTTTAGAACGAAAACTTAAACAACAACATAAATACTTCAATTTATAATAAAGTCTTATTTTAGGGCCAAAAAAGATTAATTTTTTGAGGACTATCATCAGAAATAAACCTTTTTAAAGGCTAAGCTGAAGTTTCTGAGGTATTATTATCAAATAACAAATTTTATTAAAGGCTAAACAATAGTAGAGTATCTTTATAATAAAATTTTATTATAGGGACTAAACTATAAATTTTTGGAGACTGCTTTTAGATATGTAGTTTTCTAGGGGTTGAACTACAAAATTTGCTATATAACTTAAATTACCAAATCGGGTTTGGATTTCGGGTTGAAACCTAAAACCCGTTAACCGTTAACCCCTTCTTCCTCTTCGTAGGATGGGGTGGAGGAGAAGAGGGCTAAATCGATGCCTCTTCTGCCTCAAAATTCGGCTGGTGGCTGCCAGAGAAAAGCCCAATTGGCCGACTGCTGCCGTCTCCCAAACACTCACCACCACCAGCCACCGACAATTAAGGAAAAATAGCCGATCAATGAAGATTCGATGTTTTCGGGGTTGCCACCGCATGCTTAGATGGCACCGTCGCATGCCTGAATGGCGCTGCCATCAGCAAGTTGGCCGGCTACAATCACGACATGGGAGGAGGAGGGGGCCATGATAGTAGAATTGCCGCCCCTCTCTCATCTTCTTTTTTTTTTTTGTTTACTCGATGGTCGCCAAGGCCTTCAATCGGCGACCTGATGCCTCCCCTAGGCTAGACTCCACTAGTTGCCGATGACCAAGAGAAGGGAACTACCCAGTGACCAGAGGAGGAGAAAGGGATGGTCGGCCCTCTTCTTCCATCTTTAAGAACCCCCTTTTTTTTTATTGATTGTCTTCAATTAGATAAATACTTTATTTTGATTCTAATCCCTTGCATGATCCAGGCTCTGATACCAATTATGGAAGATTTATACATGGATCAATCATGCAACAAATTAGAACATAAAAATATTTCAAGAATATATCATCGTAATAATAATCAACAATCGTATCTTAAAATTTAAAAGCAGTCATTGATGATTGCTATTGTAACGTTCTATAGAACAAGAAATTAAAGCGAGGCAGATCTTTCTCTTCTTCTCCTCTTTATGCTTGTTTCCTCAATAGGATGAGTTCCACCCTATGAACTAGAGATCTTAATATCCTAGGATTTCTCTACAGGCGTGTATTTATAGGAGTAGAGTTGGGACCTAGCTCAGTTAGTAAACCCTAATGGGTCCACCCATCACAGAGCCTATTAGTCGTGTCAGGCCTATACCAATATCTATTACATCATGTGACTAAGACAATAGGACCTAAATAATATGATCACTGGTAATCATGGACTTCTTAACCATTCATTTAGATGACAACTTAATCCATATTTTTTGTGCAAAATAAGAAATCAATCTATAATCAATGGAAGCCCATCTTATAAGAATTTTCAATACTATCTGCAAGATAATTGCCAAAATTCTTGTACATAGATTACAGCCATCTTGCCATCCTTGATTTCTCCTACCTAGGGTGCTTTCATTTAGGGTAGAAACATCACCTATAATATCTTTTTGGCCCAAGAACTCATGCATTCTCTTCATAAAGCTTCAATATTCAATAGTCCGACCTTAATCAAACTTGACATGGAGAAGACCTATGATAAAATTCAATGGCATTTTCTCTTTCAAGCGCTATATCTTTTCAATTTCAATAATACTTTCATCCGATGGATCAGAGCCAGCGTAGTGGATCCTGACCTTGCTTTTTTAATCAGTGGTGCACCTACCAATTGGTTCTTGTCAAACCATTGGATACTATAGAGCTGTCCACTATCTCCATATCTCTTCATAGTTTGCACTCAAATTTTGTCTTATTTTTTACATGATGCTGCAACAGGTCAAATGTTATGAGTTTATCAAACTTCCTTAACAGGGCCTGCCATTTATCACTTATTATTTGTAGACGACTATCTGCTTGTTGCAAGTCAGAAATGCTCTATATTTAAACGCTCTAATCGAAGCTTATTGCATAATTTCTGGACAGGCAATCAATACAGCAAAATCCCAAATCATATTCAGTCTAGCTACAAGATCAATAACCAAAGCTCAAATTTGATCAATTTTCTAGATGCCGATTAAGAGAGGGGCTTGGAATTATCTTCGTATGCCTATCCCAGGAATGGCTCTAAAAAATATAGCTTTTTATTTCATTATGGATAAAATGGGGAACAAACTAGCAAGCTAGAAGTGGAAGGCCTTGTGTCAAGCAGGCGGGGCAACCCTTCTATCTTCGGTTCCATTCTCTATCCCTATCTATACAATGTCATTTGTTGTTATGCCAATATCTGTGATCCAAGTCATTGAGAAGGATTTCCAGGCATTTCTGTGGGGGCATCAACCTAAGCATAGAGGGCTTTACTTGCTCTCCTGGGAGGTAATTTGCCAATCAAAAGAGAATGGGGTCGAATGGGGTCTTGGCTTGCATTCTCTGAGAACAAATCAAGAGCCTATGTTATGCAAGCTAGATGCTCAAGTAGTCTTAAATCCTCAATTATTATGGTCCCAAGTGGTGAAAACTAAGTATAAATTTCCAAGGGCAGTGGATGGCTTATAAGAAACCAAGGAAGACTTCTATCATATGGAGCAAAATATGCCAATTTGGATCCAAGGTCCAGTGTCATACGCAGTGGGCTATAGGTGATGGTAGCAATCTGAATGCTTATTCTGAGCCTTGGATCACATCTATTCCTTTGTGTTTGTGGCCTACCTATTTAAATGTAGATGCAAATATTGAAAACTTGAAGGTGGCTGACTTTATAACCCCTTGTGGGAGCTGGGATTGGCATTGGTTGGCTTCATTTTTTAACACAGATGTTGAACCATACTTCCCATATTGCTTAGGTTAGAGGAGTCTGGTCTAATCAGTTATGCTGGGATGCCACCAGGAGCTTTGAAGTCCCTTTGAAGGAAATATATAAGTTGGTGAAACACAACAGCGCTGTCCCATGGGGTGCTTAGTTTCAGTAGATCAGGAAGCTGCGGGTAACATTGAGGGTATGTTTCTTCTGGTGGAAACTGGCATGGTTAAGGCTACTGTGCAAATCCTTATTGCATGACAGGGGTGTATTATCAATTCAGCAATAATTAATTGCCCATTTGCTCATAACTACTAGATGGTTTTGAATAGCTATTTACTAGACGGTTTCATACCTGTTTCTATGCTGGCCTTGGTGAGCTTTTTGACCAATGCTGAGGTAGAGGAAGGTATATGCTTATATGGCTTGGGTGATACGGTTTGCTACGAACCAAAGAGTTTTTCAACAGCAAACTCTTCAACCTAAGGATATTTCCAGGGTACGTGGCGTATTTACATCATATGGACAAGCTCTTTGTGAAAAATGAAACCTTAAGGCCTTAGTCAAGGAATTAAGTGCATCCTTCTCCACACAAGCATCGTGATGCTATTTGCTCTAGTATCACTTGTTGGAAAGATCCCTCATACAGAATACGGATACCTTCGAACCAAGATCGGAATGTCGGTGATGATGTCCACACCGCAATTAAAAAAAAAGAAGAAATATAAGAAAAGAACATAATTAAATACGTGGATCAAGCTAAAGCTTACCTCCACGGGACCTGCAAACTTTACTATGAGGAAAGATAAAATTTACAAAAGAAGATCACACTCTCAATTCTTATACATCAATTCTTCTCTCTCAATAAGAAGCACACTCTCTCACAAAACTCTCTCTTTTAACAAGAAGATCCTAGAACACTTTGGCTACTGCCTGGCAGTTTGTTTGAAGCATTCATGTGCCTCTGCTTTCTGTCGGCTCCTCTCGGTTGTAACTCTATCTTGCCAACCCACTACTCTATGCTATTACCACTGCAACAGCTCCATCAGGACTTTTTAAAGGCTTAAATCCGAGTCCTAAGCTATGTAGGTCTCCTGATATGATCCAAACAAGCCACTGGACTGTTGGATCTTACTTGCAAGCCTTCGTTGCCACTTGGTCATGCGCCACACAAAAATCAGTGCAAAATAAAGCTTGAAGACTGTGTAATTTGTCCGTAAGCCACTAAGGATCCACGCACGTCATGTGGACTGCGTGGAAATCCCATGTGGTGCATGGCGGTAGACCGCATGGTCTGGGCCATGCCCGCACGTGCTTTGCTGCATGCATGTCATTGCGTGTCCTAGGCTCGCCCATGCATTGGAACAGCATTAGCGCCCGGGCCATGTGCGCCCCTGGGCCATGCCCGCATGCATGCACCTAGGCCATGCCAGCCTGTGGGCCGAGCCCGCTTGTAGGTCGCATGCTGCTATGAGCTGTGCCTTATTGCAGGTCGGGCCTCCTGCTGCATTGCATGCTACTGTAGGCTCCTCCATCGTGGGCTTGTTATGGATTGAATTCGAGGTGCTTTTTCCAACAATCTCCATCTTGACTCGATATTCGGTCTCTACCTAACATTGAGAGCTTTTTGGATGATCTCGCATCCATACCCTGGGGCATATACCTACTGATTATGGATGGTAAATATGAGAGTCGGGCTAGATCACTTGATTCCATTTTCATTATATGCTGTGATCTATCTGACCTGAAACCTGCTCGAGGCAGCCTCCTATGGTAATAAGAACTTTATCTCGCAATGTCGTCTATCATCCTTCCAAGTCTCTCATCTCGTGTCTGATCTACCTGCATCTGGAGCTCCACCTCGCTTTAAGCTCTCCACCAAGAGGTAGTATCCACCATACTTCTTTTCTTTCATCACAACCCTACTACCATGCATGATCTTTAGGATTCCATCATTAGCTCTCCACCTATAGCCACTTGAATTTAATCTACTTAGTAAAATTAGATTTTTTTGAAGACTAGGTATGTATCAGATCTCATTCAATTTCTTTATAGTTCCATCATGTATCTATAACATGACAGTCCCAGTGCCCTTGATCACACAACTCGATCCATTCGATAAATAAATAGTACCCTCACTACTCTCGAGGGAGTCAAACACTTCTTTCTATAACAAACATGATGCGAACATGTAGAATTTAAAATTCATTAGTGGAAAGAAATAAATATCTTATCTGAAACCATAAACACACAATCATTAGTCTCATCCATATCACTATCTTGGACCATATTTGTATTAGCCTTCATCTGATCTTTTAATTTTGGGCAATCTCTGACTCGATGCCTTAACTCATCATACTAATAGCATTTGATCTTACTGAGGGCTCTCGACTTGGACTTGGACCATCCATCTTGTGATCCTTTATCGCTTCGTCTTCTACCACCACCACCTCCATTCACCATCATAGCTAAGTCGCCAGCTAAACTAGAAGTTTGATTATTCCATCTAAGGATCTCATTCTAAAAAAGTGCAGTAGTGACCTCTTCTATCTTGATGGTACTTTTTTTTATAAGAAGAGTAGTCACCAAAGACTCAAAAAAGAGAAAAAGTAATGAGAGCAAGACCAACGTCTTGATCTTCTTCTCAACCTTTTTGCCAATGTTGAGAAGATCGGTAAGAATTTTCTGAAACTTGCTGAAATGCTCCTGCACACTTTACCCCTCGCTCATCCACAGCTGAGAGAACTACTTCTAGAGAAAGAAAGCATTGGTAAGTAACTTCGTCATATACATATCTTTGAGCTTCAACCATATCATTGTCAGAAAAGTCTCGTTAAGCATATGGATCACTATATTATCTGTTAAGTACAAATGAATCATACTCATTGCTTGCATCTAGAGCCACCTCAAATTATTTACTTCCATGGTAGTCGGCTTCTCCTCATATAAGAGAGCAATGATCAATCCTCATTGAATGAGCACATCCTTCACCCTCGCTTGCCATAGGAAGAAGTTGCTCTTTCCATCATACTGATTGATCTCCATCTTAATTGAGCTTGTCTTCTCCATCTTCTTCAATCTTGTCAACACTATCACAATTTGGCACTCTCATATGATTTGGCTCTAATATCAATTATCGTGATACCATTTGCTTTGGTACCACTTATTGGAAAGATTCCTCATATGGAATACAGATCCTCTGAACCAAGATCGGAATGTCAACGATGATGTCGACACCATAATATAAAGAAAGAAGAGATATAAGAAAAAAATACAATCAAATATATGGATCAAATCAAGGTTTATCTCCATGGGACATGCAAGCTTCACTATCAGAAAAGAAAAAATTTACAAGAAAAAATCACACTCTCAACTCTCATACATCAATCCCTCTCTCAACAAGAAGCACACTTCCTCACAAAGCTCTCTCTCTCTCTCTCTCTCAATAAGGAGATCCTTGAGCACTCTAGCCACTACTTGGTAGCCTGTCTAAAGCACCCCTGTGCCTCTATTTTTTGCTGGCTCCTCTCGGCTATAGCTTTGTTTTATCGACCCACTGCTCTCGGCTTCTACCGCTGCAATAGCTCCATCAAGGCCTTTTAAAGGCTTAAATCCAAGTCCTAGGTCTCCTGACATGATCCAAACAAGCCACTGAACCATTGAATCTCACCCATAAACCTCCATAGCCACCTGATCATATGCTACACAAAAATCAATGCAAAACAAAGCCTATAGACTGCATAATTTGCCCGTAAGCCACTAAGGATCCACATGCGATATGTGGACTATGTGGAAATCCCACATGGCATGTAGACCATAGTGGACCACACGGTCCAGGCCATGCCTGCATCTACTGGGCCATGCACGCATCTTGGGCTGCACTTGTGTGTAGGCCATGCACACACCTGTGTGTCTTGGGCTCACCTACATGCTAGGCCTACTTTTGCATGCTGGGCCTGTACTCTCTCACTGGGCCAGTGCTAGTGCCTAGGTGCATGCCTAGGCCATGCCTGCATGCAGGCCTGTGCATGCACACCTGGGCTGCACTAGCCTGCAGGCCAAGCTCGCTTGCAGGCCACACATTATTGCAGGCTATGCCCTATTACAGGCCAAGCCTCTTGGTGCGCTGTATGCTATTATGGGATCCTCCATCATGGGCTCACGGTGGGTCAAATTCAAGATGCTTTTTCCAACAACCAGCAGCTGGTGTCTTTAACTTATATCAAGTGGATAGCCCCTGCTCCCCTTAGAGTTCTAAAGGTCAACTTTGATGGAATAAAAAAAGAAACAAAACTTCTACAGCTTATATCTTCAGGGATCATCTAGGCAATTTATTAGTTGTAGCTGGTAGACAATTTTCTTGTTATTATTTTGTTCTTGTAGCAGAACTATAGGGTGCTTGGTTAGGAATGTATCATGCCATTACTATTTGTAATGCTACCCTGTTGGGAAATGAGAATATCTTTGTACTTCTTGATAAACTCAAGCTCATCCTAGGAATTGTGAATCTAGTCTTTTAGTATTTCAAGAAACCTAGTCTTTTAGTATTTCAAGGAGTATTTATTATATTGTTATCTTCTAAGTTTAAATTCAATGTTTTGCTTGGCTTGTAAGGGTTGTATGCCTATAAATAGATGTATAATCTAGTTGATTCATATCAAGAGAAATAAAGTCTAGAAATTTCAAAAAAATTAGTTCTCTTTCTCTTCCAAGAGTTTCCCTTTTCTCATTCAACATCTGGTATCAAAGCTCAAGACAACGCCTAGTAAGGCTTTGTGCAGTGAAGGTCTCTTGGGTGATCCGAAGATGATGGCTTCCAGGAATGGTGCTATGTCTTTCCAACCCTAACTTCTGAAGTTTGACGGGAAGAAATTTGATCATTGCATCTTTCAAGTGGTAGATTCCACCATCTTTGAGAAGGTGGCAACTTCAAAGATGACAAAGGAAGCATGAGATACTCTTGTAAAGTCATACAAGGGTACAAAGAAGGTTCAGAAGGTTCATTATCGAAATCTTTAGAGATAGTTTGAGCTTCTTTAGATGGAGAAATCGGAGTAGATCTCTGATTATTTCTTACAGACATTGGCCCTCGTTAATCAAATGAAGGCTAATGGTGAGAAAATTAGCGACCAATAGATTGTCGAGAAGGTTCTCCGATCTCTTACCTTGCAGTTCTAGTATATCATAACGGCAATAGAGGAGTCCAAAGATCTCTCCACTTAGTTGATGGGCACTCTACAAGTTCATGAGTAGCGACTTAAGGAGAAATCCAAAAAATCAGTCGAGGAAGCTTTGCAAAGCCAGTTGACATTGCAGGATGATAGAAAGGGTGTACCTCCAGTAATTTCAATTAGAGAGGAGAAGATTCCAAGTCTCAAAGGTGTCAGGAGAAGTCTAGCAAAATAAAGATGAATCCCATATTCAATGCTTCAATTGCAAGAAGCATGGGCATTATAAGTCTTAGTGCCACACTAAGAAGGGCGAAGGTAGAACTTTGCATGCCAAAGTTTCGAGATTTGCCGACAATGGTGACGAATTAGAGAGAGCTTTATTGTTCACATGTGATGTTACTATGGAGGACCAAAAGAATATTTGGTTCTTTGATATAGAATGCAACAATCATATGTGTGGATAGAAGGAGTTGTTCTCGAAGTTGAATGACACTATCAAATCAAAGGTAAAGTTAGAGAATAATGCAAAATTTTTTATCATGGGAAAGGAAAACATCACCATCAAAGTAAATAATGGATCTGATCGATCCATCACTCATGTGTATTATGTTCCGAGTCTTCACCAGAATCTTCTTAGCATGTGATAGTTGTCCAAGCATGGCTATGATATGCAGATCAGTGTTGGGCTGTGCACGATCAGAGATGGGCAACAAGGCCTAATTGTGAAGGTAAAAATGTCCTCTAATTAACCTTTTCCTTTGCACATTATATATGCTACTTCGTGCTTTAGTTCCACCATCCAAGATTCCTCTTGGTTGTGGCACATGCATTTTGGGTATGTAAACTTTGATAGCTTGAAGCTACTAAGCCATAAGCAGATGGTGTCTGGCTTACTGGAGATATCTTCCCCAGAAGATATGTGTGAGACATGTATGGTCGCAAAGAAATGTAGGGAGGTGTTGTTAGGAATAGTGTCCCAAAGCCAATCATCAATTTGTTGATGATTGAGTTGTTTTATATAATTATATATAAATTATTAATTAAATAAAAGTTATTTTAACTTTTTTTTTCTAAATATTTCATCTTCTAATGAACTTTTATCTATTGTGATGAAGTTCTTAAGACTATTTAGAATCGATAAAGAAGAATTTATCGTTTAGTTTTTAAAATTATTCATGACCAAATGATATATTGTTATTAAGGATGACAACGTCTATCGAGTATAGGTTATTGTGTGCCATATAGACTGGTTATCCTCTTTAACCAAGAAGTGTGGAGACATTGGTATGGCATGCAGTTGAGATGTAGGGGTATATCTGCACTGAACGTGACCAACTTTAGAGCTTTTTTGCTATCATGAATTGCTTTGATGGAATATAGGCATAGGCATCCCTCCGACCTAAGATCACCATGGTGATTTTCAAGCAATTTATTGTGCTTTGGTGCCGGACTATCTAAATTTTTAATTCAGTGATGAAAGATTTCTGAGTACAGTCAAGTACTTAAAAAATTGATGCATGAGTCAAGATGGGATTGACCACTCCTAAACTCAGGAGCTGAGCTCAAGAGTATTTCAATTTAGCAAAATCTTGGCCAGGGTAGTCCTTGTGAGGGGTCACAGGATTAATTGCTTTGAGACATAATTTGGATGTATCTTTCAGGATTGATAGTTTAACTCTGAGTCATCCTCATACACAGAGATCAAAGAAATGAATTATGCACATAAATTTTGAATATTGTGATTGCACTATTTGGCCTATCCGGATGTCGGGTACCATTGTTAGATGGTCACTTCAATTAGTATAAAAAATTAGTTCCTATGCTATCGGCTTAAGTTCGAACCCACGAGGTCACACACACTAGAGGTTCCTATCCAATCTGATGGCTAATTAAGAAAGTTTAATTAGTGATTTGATCACTAATTAACTCAATTTGATTGAGTAATGTTTTTTGGTTCAAGTCCAATTGAATTGGATTCAGTTGGATTTGACTCAATTAGGTTATGACCTAATCATTAAGGAGGTTTAATCCCTAATTTGATCAAAGGTTTGGCTTGATTAATTTTTAATTTGATTAGAATTTAATTAAACCTAATTAAGCCTATATAAGTTAGATTTAATCTAGTCTAATTGGACCTAGCCAAATTAGTTTGGATTGGGTCTTAATTGGACAAGATTTGAAAGACTATTTTGACTAGTCTTATGCGCCACATCATCCTAACCTTACGTCCACCCTTTTCTCCACGAGAATTGAGAATTCTCATGAAGAAATATATGCACAAGAGGGCACACGTCCTTCCTTCTCACATCCTTAAGTGGATAAAATCAGATGGTTACTATTTGAATTCAAATGAAGTTTGAATTCTAATAAGCAACCACCTAATCCTTATCCCTCCACGTGCTCTCTACTCTGTTTGGCATAGATTAAAAGGAGTTTTGTGATGGGGCATGTGATGAATGAGAGAGAGAAGTCCTTCTCCATGAAGTCCACCCTATTGTGCATGAAAAACATTGAGAGTTTCCATAGAGAAATTCCAAAAAAAGTGTTGCGCAGGGTTCTGGATGAGTACTGCCCTAGGTTTTCAGCCTAGGGTTTGGAAAAAGAGAACATGAACTATGAGCATCACAAAATCATGTGACTCTTGAAAGACCTTCCTCTACCTCTCCCCTACCTCTGGTAATTTTTTGGAGCATCCAAAATCACTGGAGGTAGATCGAATCAGTTCAATTTAAATCAGTCGTTAAAGGATTCCTGCATCTAGCTAGCACTCGAAAGGAATCGATCGGGACCAGAGCCTCGTGTGGATGATCCATGGAGGCCAGATGCACTTTGTGGCTACATCATGATGAGTAGACCTTCCTGATGATATTTGAATTGCGGTGATCGACTACCCATGTAAGTAATGTGTTCTGAACATAGAGCAATAAAAAATAGTTTTATGTCATTTTCAGATATGTATGCATATATGATACATTAGATCCTATAGAGTGTAGAATTTTTTAGATTAGATCTATAGATTTTATTATTAATTTAATTTATAATAGTTTTCACTGCGTATGTTTTTTGAAAAATATTTTCGAAAGTAGAGCTAGAAATCCTGCACACTCCCTTCAATTGGTATCAAAGCAGCAGGTTCTTTGATGTATTATATATGCATGATTTAGATTATTTTTAGATCAAATTAAATAATAATCTAATCTAAAAAATATAAACAATGGTCGCATGGACTGTAGGTTGTCTTGTTGTAAGGTTTATCCCTTACAATGGAGAGATTATCTTGGTACATTGCGATCTATAAAATTTGATCATAAAATCTTTAGATTAGATCTAATAATTTTTATGATATGTTTGAAGGATTTAATCTAAATTTTATCATGAATTAGTATTTAGATTGGATCTAAATAATTTCATGATTTTTTTGTAGAGTACATAGTTTTAGATTAAACGTGAATAGGATCTTAGGAAGGTTCTGTTCAAGATGACTCACTCAAAAATCGAGCCAGCTCGACCAACGTGCTAGCCATGATATGATTTTTGGATTCATGCTCCAGCTAGCTCGGTCAGGAACCGAGCTGGCTCTGCTTTAATTTGGGCCAGCTTGGATTGAATCCGAGCCTACCCAATAGGAATGATGGCCTTCGGGCCTTCAGCCTGAGCTGACTGTATTAAGAACCGAGCCAGCTCGACTTCTGCTCGGGCCAACTCGGATGGGATTCAAGCTAGCTCGACTAAGAAGTTGACTAAATATCTAAAATGACTGGTTTTATGAAATCAAACCTACATCTAGTACTTGTTTATGAAATAAGCCAATCTATTTTTGAAATGAGTCGACCTATTTAGTGAAACAGTGCTAGGATGTAAAGACCATTTCAAAAATTTTGAAAAATATTTTTGAAATGCTGAATTCCAACCCTCATCCTTAAACTTAATTGAGAATTAAGCATGATGAATTAGGATATGGAATTATGATTTAAAGATCCTAAGTCATTGATCATAAAATGTGGGTTATCGGGTTAGTCGAATTAGGTCCATTAATTAGGTTAGATTTAAGGTTAGTTAAGGAATGGACTAAATTAGAGTAATTGATTAAATCTAACCAAATATTGATTTAGATTAGGTCAAGGACACTTTAGATCAAATTACAATAGTTGTAGTTGGTCAAGCCCATGCCTTTAATGAGGATCAAATAGACTTGATTCGTGGCTATGCAATCGAACCTAAAATTACTAGATTGATCAAATTGAAACTAATAAATCAGATGGTATCTAAGGTAAGTCTGGTAGCTAGTGATTTTTAATTGGAAGCTACTCGTGCTGATTCGATCTTTGATGAGTTAATTGAAGAAAAAATATATTTTTTCTGGCACAGGATCATTAAGATCAGATAGGATCTAAAGAAATATTTCAAAAAAAAATTCTAAAGTCCTAATCAAATCTGAGACTTTTCAAATCTGATAATAGAGATCTAATATTAAAATTTAAAAATTAAATTAAATTAGATTTAATTTTAAGTACCTGATTTGGTAATCTAATTATCCTACGATGATCCTGTTGATTCCTAAGGTTCTGGAAGGAGCCACGCACGCACCTGACCTCTATCAATATCCATTTAGGTAGGATTTAAATATCTTCTTCTTGTGAATCTTTTCTCTAAAAATTTGATCTAGATCTAATTTAAAAAGCCTTCAAAATGACTTCTGAGGGCAGCTTGTTCGTCTCACGAACACCATCGCGTACATGTTGAATCTTGTGCCAAAAACCTTAGACTTTCAACTCAGATTTATGCCTAACCTTTTAGGCATGAAGAAGAGAGAGAGAGAGAGAGAGAGAGAGAGAGGATAGAGAGGGTGTGGATATCAAAGGGAAGGCTCCTTTGGGTGTGGAAAAAATAAATTTTTGTTGAGGCAATTTCATGAGAAGAGTTCTTATACTAGACATAGCACCATAAAGAGTCCCCTTTTGATCAAAACCCTTATTAATTTGACCATTGAGACTCTTAGACCTAGTCTTGATGAGAAACCTTAGATCCCATTTTGTTTTGATGCCAAAAATCTATCTAGAAGGTGGCAGCATGAAAGGATAAGAAAGAGTCTATGTCTGTCTAGGACTCTTCTCTTAAGAGTTTGATCCAAATCAAACTCTATCAAAATATAATTTAAGTATCTCCAAAAATTACAAAATTTTGCACATCTAAAGTATAACTCATGCCCTATCACATATCCAAAAATTAAAGCAAAATAATTTCTAAAAACAATTTTAAAATTCTTTGATCATATGATCCTCAATTCTCTCATTAAGTCAACTATTGACCCTAGTCCAATTGCACTAGGAATGAATTTAATTTTCAAAATTAATCTGATATAAACTTATTTCAGTTAGATGAAAATGAACTCATTCATGACACAGGAATAATTTAAATTAAATTTGACTCAATTTAGATGAATAAAAAAGATTACAGAAGAAGAAAGTCAGGCTCAATCGTGTGCTAGCATGATTACCTTGAACCTGATTGGGTCTAATCCAAATCAATCAAACTAGATTAGCTTAATTGATGACATCCAAATCCAAATTCTTATTTGTATGATCTAGTTAGATTTAGTTTTGTATGGTAATAAGACATGTCATAATCTCCATCATCGACATCATCAAAATATCTTTCGATGGACCAAAATTTTTCTGATTCATATAATTAGAATGATCGATCATCAAAAATATTCTAATTGCTCCCAAAATCTACCAGTAACATCTAGCAGTATATGGTGGCAACCCACCAAAACTAAAAATGAATCTCTCGATGCAGCTACTTGTGTGATTGAATTCTTCTATCTTAAGCTCCGACAGAATTAGGGTTAAGGTGAACTCGTCAAACCCAATATCCATCATATGAATTAATCATTCAATTCGAGTCCTATATGAAACTCTTATAGAAACTCTTTCTATCATCTTCACTCTACCATATTCATGGGCTTATAGACTCGATTCTCATGATCATCATCGGGCTACTCCTCATCTATCGAGGTAGAAAGATCCCTTATTGGTACAATCCAATTCTTATAATGAACGTACTATAGCCAACATACACTTCAGTATTTTGAATGGTTAGGTGATCGAGTTATGGTATAGTTAAACTACAACACCCTCAAGATGAATTGTTGATGCACCTCAGGTCAAAGAATCAGACATACTACTACAATATTGAGCCAATCATCGACGAGAAGGTAGACTTCCTTATGAATGCTCGAGGTGGTAACGCTTAGTGCCCTCGTTCTCTGATAAGTATCTATACTCTTGCTCTAATGTCTCCATACCAAAGACTCAAAACTCATCTACTCAAAGAAAGTGATCATACACCAACCTTTCAGATCAATCACCATCCTCATGATGATCCTACGGTTGAAATCAGTTTATGAGTTAATTATGAAAATTCATGTCTTAAATTTTCAACTCTTTGAAAATATGAGTTATCATTACTATTAGCTCAAAGGATGTATCACATACACTTTAAATACACAATATGATAGAAAATAATTTTTTTATTAATTTATAGTCAAAATCATAAAATTGCCTTTAGAAGTGTATTACAAGTGTGAGCCAATCTGACTTCTAGGGCACACATCTAACAAACTCCCACTTGACCTAAGCCAATTGATTACAAATCTAAGTCCCATCTTCTTAAGATGGGCTTTGATCTTCTGCTGGCCTAAAGACTTCGTCAGTGGATCTACCATATTGTCCGCAGAGTCGACTCTCTTGACCTCAACGTAACTCTTCTCAAGGTAATCATGGATAAGGTGGAATCACCGCTCGATGTGCTTGGATTTTTGGTGAGATCTGGGCTCCTTAGCTAGGGCTATAGCATCATTATTATTGCAGTACAGAGGAACGGCATCTGATGGCATCACTCTGAGTTCTGCGGTGAACTTCTTATATCAGAATGCCTCCTTTGTAGTTTCTGATGTAGCGATGTACTCTACTTCCATGGTAGAATCTGCTATCACAGTCTGCTTAGAACTCTTCCAACTGACAGCACCACCATTACACACAAATAGACTATCAGATGTCGACTTTCGATCATCTATATCAGACATAAAATCTGAGTCTATATAATCCTAGACCTGGAGTTCTCCATTATCAAAAATCAAGAACATATCCTTAGTTCTTCTCAAGTACTTAAGGATACATTTCATAAAAGTCCAGTCCTCTTCATCTGGATTCGACTGATATTTGCTCATGACACTCATAGCATGGACGATATTAGGTCATGTATATAGCATGACGTACATGAGGCACCCTATTGTCGAAGCATAAGGGATCTTGCTCATGCGTTCAATCTTCTCAGGTGTATTGAGACACATCTTCTTGGAGAGATAAATGCCATGTCTGAAAGGCACCAATCCCCTCTTGAAGTTTTTCATGCTAAACCTCTTTAGTACCTCCTCTATGTACATCTTCTGTGAGAGACCCAGCATCCTATTCAGTCTATCCCTATAGAGCTTAATTTCTATAATAAATGATGCTTCTCCTAGATCTTTCATAGAGAACTATTTTGACAATCATATTTTAACTATGGTCAATATGGGAATATTATTTTTAATAAGGAGGATGCCATCTACATATAGTACGAGAAAGACAATAGCACTCCCATTGATCTTTTTGAATACATACGATTCTTCCTCATTCTTGATGAATCCAAATGATTTGATCACATCATTGAAACGAGCATTCCAGCTCTGAGATGCTTGCTTAAATCCATAGATGGAGCTTTGCAGCTTCCAGACCTTACGATCAGCATCACTGAATGTGAAACCTAGCGGCTATTTTATATAGATATCTTTCTCAAGGTATCCATTTAAGAAGGCCATTTTCACATCCATCTGCCATATTTCATAATCAAAATAGACTGCAACAGCAAGTAATATACGGATCGATTTTAGTATGGCTACTGATGAGAAGGTATCCTGATAGTCAATGTCTTCATGCTATACCCTTTTCCCACTAACCTAGCCTTGAATGTCTCCACATTCTCATCTGCACCTATCTTTCTCTTGTAGATCCATTTACACTCAATAGATACTATACCTTCAGATGGATCTACCAAGGTCCAGACTTGGTTCAAGCATATTGAGTCAATCTCTGACTTCATTGCCTCTAACTATTTCTTGGAGTTGATATCTAATATCACCTCATCATAGATTTTGGGATCATCACCATGAACTCCATTTCTCGTGAGAAATATTTTCTCTACGTCCTCTGAAATAGTACCTAAGTACTTTTCTGGAGGATGAAAAATTCTTTCTGATCTACAAGGTGGATGAGGTAGTGATTGGACTGGCTCAATCTGATTGGATTTCATAGGGTCCTTAGCTCATTGCTCTTGGGAGACTTTCTCCTCGAGTCTAATCTGCCTTCCAATGCCACCATCTTGAATAAATTATTTTTCAAGTAAGATGGCATGTCGACTCACAATCACATGATGGTCTTCCAAAATGTAGAAATAATATCCTAATGACTCTTTAGGATATCCTATGAATCGAGCTCTAAAGGACCTATACTTTAACTTATCCACCTGTTGTCTCTTGACATGAGCCAGATAATTCTAAATTCTAAGGTGACTCAGACTTGGTTTCTTACCATGCCATATCTCATATGATGTGGTAAGAACGGTTTTAAAGGAAATCCTATTCAGTAAATATATAGCGGTCATTAGACTATGTCCCTAAAGAAACTCAGAAAGGTTCGTGAAGCTCATCATAAATTAGACCATATCTAATAAAGTTTGGTTTCTCCATTCTAAAATCTTGTTGAGTTGAGGTGTTTCAGGTGGAGTCTATTGAGAGACTATGCCATTTTGCTAAAGATAGTCTAAAAATTTTTGACTAAGATATTCACCTCCTCGATCTGAAGAATCTTAATAAATTTTTTGATTTATTTTTTTACTTCATGTTTGAATTTTTTAGACTTTTCAAAAGCTTTAGATTTATATCGCATCAAATACATATATCCGTACCGAGATAAATCATTGATAAAGGTGATGAAGTAGACATAGTTGTCTCTAGCCGGCACATCAAATGGGCCGCACACATTAGTATATACTAGGATAAGTAGTTCTATGGCCCTTTTTCCATGTCCTACAAAAGGAAGCTTGGTCATTTTGCCATAAAGGCATGATTCACAAATCGAATATGACTCGGAAGTCAACGGACTCAATAGCCTGATTTCTTCAATTTATTAATCCTATCTTTTACTATATGATCTAGTCTAAGGTGCCATAGATACCTATCATTTAGACTATCCCTAGGTCATTTTGATCCTATGGCATTCATGTTTTGCTCGATATTAAAAATAGAAATATCAATATATAACTTATAGAGACCATTTATAAGAAAATCACTTACAATTTTATTTCTTTCATAAAGAATATTATATGATCCTTAAGAAAACTAATTACATAGCCTTCCTATGCTAAACATGAAATAGAAATCAAATTTCTGCTTGCTGCAGACATATAAAAATAGTCTCTAAGAACTAAATCTAATCATAATGGTAATCGCAAAGGGTAGGTTCCCATGGCTACTACAGCAACTCTTGCTCCATTTTCGATGCGTAGGATCATCTCACCATCCCTCATCCTCCTGCTATCCTCAAGATCCTGCATAAAAGTGCATAAGTGAGCACTAGAATCAGAGTCAAGCATCCAACTGGATGCAGAATAAATCATAAGATTAGATTCTATAACGAGCATACCTCTAGAAGGACCTATCTTTTTCTTGTTCTTCAGGCTGGCCAGGTACAAGAGGTAGTTCCACTTTCAATGATCGTCTGTGTTGCAATAAAAATATTTTTCTTTATTAGTGGCCTTCTTCTTTGGCTCCGCCTTCTTCTTCTTCCCACCATCCATCTTCTGCTTCTTCATGGACTTCTTTTTCTTTCCAAAAGACTTTCTTTTGGAAGAAGTCTGCTTTACAGTATGTACTGAGCCTTTAGAACCTTTCATAGAAAGCTCAGTAGTAACCAACATATTCATAAATTCCTTCAGAGTATTCTATAGTTTATGCATATGGTAGTTCATGATGAACTGTCCATATGCATCAGTCAAGGATTGTAGAATTATATCAATCTGCAAATTCTTGTCCAACGTGACATCGAGCTTCTCAAGCTCTTCTAAGTCCTTGATCATCATTAGACAATGATCTTGGACCGACTGCCCATTATGCATTTGAGCCTTAAAAAGTCTTCTAGTGACTTGATATTTGGCTGCATGACTTTGTTCATCAAACAACTCTTACAAGTGAGCCAATATTTGGCGGCTATTCTTAATGTCTTCATATTGGCGCTGGAGCTCATTAGATATCGAGTCCAACATATAATACCTGGCTTTATTATCATCATCCATCCACTTCTCTAGAGATGCTCTCTAATCAGTGGATGGATGGGCTGGTAAAGTGGGAGCATCTTGTTCCAACACATGAGTCAACTTCTCAAAACTCAAAATAATTTTAAAGTTCTGAAGTCAATCCTTGAAGTTGGATCCGATCAGTCTATGGATGTCCAGGATATGGGCTAGTAGGTTGAACACAGATATTTTTCTATAGAGAATCAAAGTTTTTAGTTAAATTTTATAATTAGACTTAATTAAATTTAAAAATTTTATTTTTAAATAAATTAGGCTTCCACTATTTTTTCGAATCCCTACACCCCCTGGGCAGAGATACAAAAATCTTTATGATCAATTAATTTTTAGTGGATGGTGCGGTCCCACCGACTGGCTTACCACCTCACCTAACAGTTATTGATGATGGATCAACTCATGAGTGGACAACTCTTATCCAATGATTCTTTAATCATGGTGCACCTAATCCTAGTCTCTAATTCATGAATCTCACCATGTTCAGAATATTGATTCGCTCCTTAGCTAAGTCAGACCCACCATTTACATGAATTGAATTTCTGATTGGATCCCTCATCATATTCAAAATATTGAGCCCAATCCATCCTCCAACCCACAGCATCCAATACCTAATAAATATAGTTGCATCTTTTCGATGCAACTGAACCACTATTATCAGTCGAGAACAATCAACCCCGGGAAGGGTCCACACATCTACAACGGTGGAAGACCACTTGACTTAATTTTTTCTTAGGAAGATTCAATTTAGGTCTCTTAGACTTGACTCAATCATAATGATTATAACAAGTCTAGTGGTATGGGTTAGCTCGAACTGTTAGCCACCTCAAATCAGAATTAGATTGACATAAATGATCAGATAAGTGAGACCGGTGGAAGGGATATGCCATTAACTCAACAAGAATACATTCAGATCGAGTAGCTTTCAATTAAAAATCAATCGATCATATCTGTCAAACTTACCTTAGATACCAAATTATGGAACCATAACTAATCGAGTTAGCCTATAATCCAGGCTCAAACCATGGAGCCAAATTAGATGTTAATTGGATTGATCACATGTGGCCGTGAGTCGACTTTGACCTAGACTTACAACTATTGGGCTGATCAATTTTAAGTACTCTTGATCCCACTTAATCAACTCTTTATTCAGTTTGATCAACCTCTAGACCTAATTGAGCTACCCAAGCTCAAACCCAATTTTATGAAAATATCTTAGATCTAAAAATTCTCAATTTTAGATCTAATTAGTTTCAAAATCTTAATTCTTAATTAAGTTTGGGTTCATAAACAAAAGAATATGTATCAAAATTCTAGGATTTCAGGATCTAGGATTTTGCAGAAAATAAGTTCTAATTTTTGATTGAGGATGAATGCGTAGGATCTCTACATGCCATAAGAACACCTCATCGAATGGGAGGAGAGGACCTTTAAATCCTATTTTTTTCTTATGATCGGATGACCAAGGGTAACGTCTTAATCAGAAATATAATTGAAACTATAAAACTAGTTAGATCTAGATCATATATCATATATATAATTAATGATCTAACTAATACATGCTTTGCATACATCTCATGTATCATCACTAAATTAAACATGCATATTTTTTAGATCTAAAATATCATATATAACATCTAAAAAATAGATTTAAATTTAATCATATCAAAATAAAACTATTCTAGATAATTTATAGAACTATTCTACAACAAGTCTAAACATGCATCTTTTTATATCTATGAATAAATAAAAAAATTAAAAACTTTACTTTCTATTTTTTAGATCTGATTATAATAATTATAATATTAAAAAAATAAAAATTAAATAGATCTAAAATTATATTTAATTAAATTAATAACATGATTATACTAGACTACATATAGAACTATTCTATTCCCAGTCTAGTCATGCATCTCATACATATTAGATCTAAATAATTTAATTTTAATTTTTTGATTTTAGATCTAATCACATCTGATGTGATATTTAAAATTTTTTAATATTAAATAAAAAATAAAATTAGATTTAAAATAGATCCGAAGAACTGCAACCATAGCTCTGATATCAATTGAAGGACAAACCTATTTTTCCGACATAGAATCATTCAGATCTGATTGGATTTGAAGAAATATTTTAAAATTTTTTTTCTAAAATCTTAATTAAATTTAAAACTTTTTAAATCTGATCATAGAGATCTGATATTAAAAGTTAAAAATAAAATTAAATCAGATTTAATTTCAAGTACCTGATTTGGTAATCTAATTATCCTACGATGATCCTATTGATTCCTAAGATTCTGAAAGGAGCTGTGCACGTGCCTTGCCTCTACCGATATCCACTTGGATAGGATCTGAATGTCTTCTCCTCATAAATCTCTTCTCCAAAAATTAGATCTGGATCTAATTTGAAAAGCCTTCAAAACGACTTCTGAGGGCAGACTGTTCGTCTCACAAACACCGTCGCGTAGATGCTGAATCTTGTGCCAAAAATCTTGGACCTTCAATTCAGATTTATACCTAACTTTTTAGGCATGTAGAAAAAAGGGAGAGAGAGGATACAAGAGGTGTGGATATTAGAGAGAAGGTTCCTTTAGGTGTGGAAAAAATAAATTTTTATTGAGGCAATTTTGTGAGAAGAGTTCTTATACTAGATATAGCACCATAAAGAGTCTCTTTTTTATCAAAAATCTTATTAATTCGATCATTGGGACTCTTGGACCTGATCTTCATGAAAAACCCTAGATCTCATTTAGTTTTGATGCCAAAAATCCATCTGGAAGGTGGCAGCATGAAAGGATAAGGAAGACTCCATGTGCGTCTAGGACTCTTCCCTCAAGAGTTTGATCCAAATCAAACTCTTCCAAAACCTAGTCTAGGAATCTTCAAAAATCACAAAATTTTGCACACCCAAAAAATAACTCATGCCCTATCACATATCCAAAAATTAAAATAAAATGATTTCTATAAAAATTTTTAAAATTCTCTGATCATATAACCCTCAATTCTCTCAATTGGGTCAACCCTAATCCAATTGCACTAGGAATGAATTTAATTTTCATAATTATTCTGACCTGGACTTATTCTAGTTAGATAAAAATAAACTCATTCAAGATATAGAAATGAGTCAAATCAAATTTGACTCGATTGTGATGAATCAGAAAGATTACATAAGAAGAAAGTTTGGCTCAATCGTGTGCTAGCACGATTACCTTGAACTTGATTGGATCTAATCCAAATCAATCGAACTAGATTAGCTCAATTGATGACATCCAAATCCAAACCCTTATTTATATGATCTAGTTTGATTTAGTTCTATATGATAATGAGACATATCATGATCTCCATCATCAAAATATCTTTTGATGGATTAAATTTTTTTAATTCATATAATTAGAATGATCGATCATCAAAATCATTCTAATTGCTCTCAAAATCCACCAGTGATACCTAGCAGTATATGATGGCAACCCATCAGAACTGAAAGTGAACCTCTCGATGCAGCTACCTATGTGATTGGATTCTTCTATCTTGAGCTCCGACAGCATTAGGGTTAAGATAAGCTCGTCAAACCCAATATCCATCATATGAATTAATCATTCAATTCGAGTCCTATGTGAAATTCTTATAGAAACTCTTTCTATCATCTTCACTCCACCATGGCCATGGGCTTATGGACTCGATTCTCATGATCATCATAAGGCTACTCCTCATCTATAGAGGTAAATAGATCCCTTATTGGTGCAATCCAATTATTACAATGAATGTACTATAGTGAACATACACCTCAGGATTTTGAATGGCTAGGAGATCGAGTTATGGTATAGTCAAACTATAACACCCTCAAGATCAATTACTGATGCACCTTAGGTCAAAGAACTAGACATACTACTGCAACATCGAGCCAATCATCGATGGAAAGGTAGACTTTCTTATGAATGCTCGAGGTGGTCATGCTCAGTGCCCTCGTTCTCTAATGAGTACCTATACTCTTGCTTCAGTATCTCCACATCATAAACTCAAGACTCATCTACTCAAAGAAAGCGATCGTATACCAACCTTCTAGATCAATCACCATCCTCATGATGATTCTACGATCGAAAGCAGTTTATGAGTTAATTATGAAAATTCATATTTTAAATTTTCAACTCTTTGAAAATATGAATTATCATTACCATTAACTCAAAGGATGTATCACATATACTTTAAATACATACTATAATAAAAAATAATCTTTTTATTAATTTATAGTCAAAATTATAAAATTATTCTTAAAAGTGTATTACAAGTATTAGCCAATCTGACTTCTAGGGCACACATCTAACATTAATGGC
Source organism: Cocos nucifera (assembly GCA_006176705.1). Lineage (NCBI taxonomy): Eukaryota > Viridiplantae > Streptophyta > Magnoliopsida > Arecales > Arecaceae > Cocos > Cocos nucifera. The sequence continues at coordinate 1,248,172 of QRFJ01000431.1, forward strand.
ATATCTCTTTCACTGATCTCACTTGCCTAGCCATCCTGATGAATTAGATTTTGATTAGACCACTTAGTGATTTAGGCTCACCCATGTCAATTAGGTTAATCAATTTGATTAATTTAGGTGCTCCTAATGCTGGTTTGAATTAGGTCCTTTTTTATCTGACTTGGTGAAGTCAGTGGGGGGATTCAAATTAGCTGATCAATTCTTCTTAAAATTGGTTAATAAAATCTTCAAAATTATTAGATCCTTAAAAATAAAATAGTTATAATAATAACTAGGTCGTAGCCTTCCATTAAATTGAGTGATAATGAGTTCATTAAATTAATAATCATTAAAGATTCAAAGATCTAGTGCTTATTGACTAATGAAATTATCATTCACAACATGATGATTTGGTTGTGTCTTTCTAATGGTGGTCAGATTGGTCGGTCAAAGTCGGATCTAATCATTTGTTGGTTTGATGCACGAAATGTGGTCATGTTAATGGTTAGACCTAACTGAATCTTTTCAGTAGAGGCCAAAGCCTACTAATTAGACTTCTAGGGCAAAATTTAAATTACTAAAAATTATTTGATGAAATAATTGATTATGAACCTATCCATAGGTGCACATAGGTTGACCAACCAAAGTTGGACTCATGTGTAGTCTATGTAGATTCTAGTACCCACTAAGAAATTAGAAATAATTTCTCAAATTGAAAGTAAAGGCTACCAGTTCGAATAAAATATTGGAAGAATCTTTAGACTAAAGTCTAAGTCTTTAGGATAAATAATTTATATACTAATTAGATTTTTTTTTGCATAGAAATGGCCACTATCTTGTCACTCCAGTTATTGTTAGACAATGACAAACTTATGGGACCTAACTTCAATAGTTAGTATTAAAAGTTAAAGATCATCCTGAAGTATGAAAGGATCCTGTATATTCTAACAGATCCTGCACTTGAGAAGCTAGTTCCGAATGCAAGAGGCACGGTCAGAGATACTTATCAGAAGTGGCTTAATGATCGCACCACCGTTCAATATATTATGCTGGCGGCAATGAATGATGAGTTTAGCCATAAGTTTGAGAATGCCCAGCTATAGAAGATGCTTAAAAAGTTAAACGACTCCTTTGGTATATTTGACGACATTGAGAGGCACAAGACTAGTTGTACCATTTTTAATGCTCGGATGAGGGATAGGATGTCAGTCACTGATCATGTATTGTACATGATCGAGATGATTGAGTGCCTGAATAAGTTGTCTTCTCCTTGCACGAGCAACTCGGCAATGATGCGATCCTTAATTCTTTGCCCAAGTTCTTCCTCTTCTTTCTTACTCATTTTAGAATGACAAAGCCTGTAGTGAACTATCATGGTTTATTAAGATTGCTGCATAACTTTGAGAAGGATCACTAGCTCCATAAAAAGTTGGTGAATGTAGTGAAAGGATCTTCTTCTAGTCGACTCTTTAAGAAAGGAAAGAAGGATAAGAAGAAGAAGAATAAAAAGGTACAGCCGCATGCTAGGATGTCTACACAAGGTCAGATCAAGAAGCATAAGCCCGACCAAAGCCAGGAAGAGTGCTTCTTTTGCAAGAAGTAGGGATACTATAAGAGAAATTATCCTCAGTACGTTGCCTTCCTGGAATCAAACAGGCCAAGAAAGTAGCAAGTAGTTGTTGGGCAAGGTAATTATATAATAATACCTTGCAACTTCTCAATCTATGATACTACTATCTGGATATTAGATACCATAAGTTCTTATCATATTTGTAATTCGATGCAAGATTCGCAAGTCAGTAGGAGATTTGATGAAGGCGAGAGATTCTTGAATGTTGGAGATGGAAGATAAGTTATAGTTCTAGCTTTAGAAATTATGAATCTTGTTATCAATTCTTATAGAGTTATTCTTAGTGATTGTCACTTTTGTCCAAGCTTTTTATTGAATATAATTTTTATAGACCTTTTGGCCATGAACAGTTATCAGTTTTCAATAAAAGCAAATTTTTGTGATATCATTTTGAATGGTGTTATAGTTTGTATTGGATAATTGAATAACAAAATTTATCTATTATCACAGCTTATTAACATAGTCTACACCTTCGGTAAATATCCTAGAATAGGTGAAGTGTCTGATGTCTATCTTTGGCACTGTAGGCTAGTTCACATCAATAAGAATAGAATAAACAGGTTGGCTCAAGAAAAAATTCTTGAAGTTAGTGATTATGAATCACTTCCAACCTGTGAGTCCTGTCTTCTTGGTAAGATGATCAAGTCATCTTTTACTAAAAAAGGTGAGCGAGCCAGTGAACTCCTGAGTCTAGTACATACTGATGTATGTGGATGCATGAGTACAAGCACTAGAGGTGAATATTTCTATTTCATAATCTTCATAGATGATCTATCAAGGTATGGATATGTCTATTTAATGAAGCATATGTCAGAGTCATTTGAAATGTTCAAACTATTCCATAATGAGGTAGAAAAGCAAACTAGAAAGAGTATTAAAACTCTTCGATCTGACCGAGGGGGTGAGTACCTTTTTAGTGAATTTCTGATATATCTTTGGGAGAATGAGATTCTCTTTCAATGGACTCCTTCTAAAATATCACAGCATAATAGTGTGTCTAAAAGAAGGAATCGGATCCTGTTGGATATAGTTCGATCTATGATGAGATTTATCGATCTACCGATCTTTCTCTGGGGATATGTGCTCGAGTCAGCTTATTATATTCTGAATAGGATTTCGAGTAAGTCTATTTCTAAAATATCATATGAGATATGGATAGGACGTAAGTCAGTACTCTCGCATCTTAAGGTTTGGAGGTATTCGACTTATATCAAACATTTAGTAATGGACAAGCTTGGACCTAGGTCTGATAAGTATAGCTTTATAGGATACCCAAAAGAGACTAAAAAGTATTACTTCTACCTAGCTGATGAGTAGAAAGTATTTGTCAGTCTTAAGGCAGTCTTTCTAGAAAAGAAGTTTCTTGATGAAGGGACTAATGCCTCAAAGGTCAAGCTTGAGGAAGTTCGACAGGTGGAAGAACTGACATAAGTAGTTGAACCTAAATTGGATTTGATTCAATCAGACCCAGAGCCTACTAAACCTGCACCCTTAAGATGATTTGGTAGAGTACCATGTCAGTCGGACAGATACTATGGTTTCTTGATTTGGGATGGTGATCCTGTTGAACTCGATGAAAATGACAAGGATCGGATCACCTACATGGATGCAATATAGAGATCCAACTCTGAAAAATGGCTTGAGGTCATAAAATCCGAAATAGAGTCCATGAAGGTCAATGATGTATGGAATTGGTTGATCCATCTGAAGAGATAAAACCCATAGGATGTAAGTGGGTCTTCAAAAGAAAAAAGGATGCAGACGGAAAGGTGAAGATCTATAAAGTCCATTTGATTATCAAGGGATATCGTCAATGTTATAGTATTAACTATGATGAAACATTTTTTCTATGGCAATACTCAAATTCATTTGAATCATGCTTGCAATAGCTATGCATCTGGATTATGAAATTTAACAAATAAATGTGAAAACAACTTTTCTAAATGGAAAGCTGGATAAAGAGATGTATATGATACAACCTAAAGATTGCACATTCATAGATGAGTCTAAAATATGCAAGCTTCAAAGATCCATTTATGGACTGAAGCAGGCATCTCGAAGTTGAAACATATATTTGATAGGACGATCAAGACATATAGCTTCGTTAAGAATGAAGAAGAGTCCTACATATATAAGTGGGCTAATTGTCCAGCAGTTGTATTCCTCATTTTGTATGTTGATGATATTCTCTTAATCGAAAATGATGTTCCTACATTATAAGGAATAAAAATCTGGCTATCATCATAGTTCTTTATGAAAGATCTGGGAGAAGCTTCCTATATCCTAAGGATGAAGATCTAAAGAGATAGATCTAAAAGATTTCTTGGATTATTTCAATCTACGTATATTGATACTATGTTGAAGAGATTCAGCATGAAAAATTTTAAGAAGGGCTATCTATCGATAGGCCATGAAATTTCTCTCTCTAAGAAGGATTGTCTGAGAACTCCTAAAGAGAGAGAGCATATGAGTAGAATTTCATATACTTGATAGTGGGATCTATAATGTACGTCATGATATGTATGAGATCAGATGTGGCATAATCATCAGGAATAGTGAGTAGATACCAATCTGATCCAAGAAAAAACTACTAGAAAGTTGTTAAAACTATCCTAAAGTATTTGAGAAAACTAAGGACTAATGGCTTATTTATGATGAATTGAACTTGAAACTTATGGGGTTTATTGACTTCAATTTTCAGTCTGATCATGATGACAGCAAGAGTGTGTCAGGGGTATGTATTTATCCTTAACGGTGCAATATACTCTACTATCAAGAATTGCTCTGATGGAATATGGGCATAAGTATTCCTCCGATCTGAGATCACCATGGTGACTTTCAAGCAACTTACTATGCTTTGGTGTCGGACTACCTGAATTTTCAATTTAGTGATAGAAGATTTCTGGGTACAGTTAAGTACTTGAGGAGTCGGTGCATGAGTCAAGATGGGATTGAGCACTCCTAGACTCAGGAGCTATATTCAATAGTATTTCAATTTAACAAAGCCTTGGCCAGAATAGTCCTTATAAGGAGTCATAAGACTAATTGCTTTGAGACATAATTTGGATGTATCTTTCAGGATTGACAGTTTAACTCTGAGTTATCCTTATGCATAGAGATCAAAGGAATGAATTATGCGGTAATCATATTTACGTAGGTTTTGAATATTATAATTATACTATTCTACCTATCCGAATGTCAGATACCATTGCTAGATGGTCATTTCGATTAGTATAGAAAATTAGTTCCTATGCTACTGGCTTAGGTTCGAACCTGCGGGGCTACACATATTCAAGGTTCCTACCCAATCTGATGGCTAATCAAGAAAAATTTAATTAGTGATTTGATCACTAATTAACTCAATTTGATTGAGTAATATTTTTTGATTCAAGTCTAACTGAATTGGATTAAGTTAGATTTGACTCGATTAGGTTATGAGATAACCTAATCACCGAGGAGGTTTAATCCCTGATTTAATCAGAAGTTTGGCTCAATTAATTTTTTATTTGATTAGGATTTAACTAAATTTAATTAAATCTAAATAAGTTGAGTTTAATCTGGTCTAATTGGGCCTAACCAAATTAGTTTGGATTGGATCTTAATTAGACAAGGTTTGAAAGACTATTTTAACTAGTCTTATGCACCACATCACCCTGATCTTGCATCCATCCTTTTCTCCATGAGAATTGAGAATTCTCATGAAGAAATCCATACACAAGAGGGTGCACGCCCTTCCTTCTCATGTCCTTAAGTGGATAAAATCAGATGGTTACCATTTGAATTCAAATAAAGTTTGAATTCAAATAAGCAACCACCTGATCCTTATCCCTCCACGTGCTCTCTACTCTATTTGGTGCTAATTAAAAGGAGTTTTGTGATGGGGCATGCGATGAATGAGAGAGAGAAGTCCTTCTCTACGAAGTCCATCCTATTGTGCATGAAAAACATCAAGAGTTTCCTAAGAGAAATTCTAGAAAAAGTGTTGTGCAGGGTTCTGGGTGAGTGCTACCCTAGGTTTTCAGCCTAGATTTTGGAAAAAGAGAATGTGAGCTATGAGCATCACAAAATCAAGTGACTCTCGAAAGACCAGTAATTTTCTGGAGCATCTAAAATCTCTAGAAGTAGATCGAATCAGTTCGATCTAAATCAGCTGTCAAAGGATTCCTGCATCGAGCTAACACTCGAGAGGAGCTGATCGGGACTAGGACCTCATGTGGAAGATCCATGAAGACCAGACGCACTGTGTGGCTATATCACGATGAGTGGATCTCTCCAGCAACATTCAAATTATGGTGATCGACTATCCGTGCAAGGTAATGTGTTCTAAACACATAGAGTAGTGAAAAATAGTTTTACTGTAGTTATCATTTTTATTTTTAGATATGCATGCATATATGATACATTAGATCCTGTAGGGTGTAGGATTTTTTAGATTAGATCTGTAGCTCTTATTATTAATTTGATTAATAATAGTATTCGCTGCGTATGTTTTTCGAAAAAAAAATTTCAAAAGTAGAGCTAGAAATCCTGCATGCTCCCTTCAGGTGTTCTCTTTCGGACAATCCTGGAGAGCAACGAAGTTATTGAAGCTACTACACTCCGATCTTTGTGGGCCACTGGAGGTACCTTCAAATCAAGAGTATAAATACTTTATTACTTTCATTCATGATTTTAGTTGGAAGACATGGGTTTCTTTCTTGAAGCATAAATCTAAGACAATTGACGTTTTTTAGGAATTCAAAGCCTACGTAGAAAGACAAAGTGGGAACCAAATGAAAACTCTTCATACTGATCGAGGTATAGAGTATTTGGTAGGTGATGACTTCTTCAAGCAGGCAGGTATCAAGCATCAGTTGACTGCGATATACACACCTCAATAGAATGGAATAGCTGAAAGGAAGAACCGGACTACTATGGACATGGTTTGTTGCATGATGCAAGCAAAACATGTGCCAAAGCAATTCTGGGCAGAAGCTGTTGCATGTATAATCTATCTTCTGAATAGATGTCCAACCAAAGGCCTTAAGTTCAAGACTCCTTATGAGGTATGGAGTAGTCAAACACCTTCTATTAAATATCCTCATGTGTTTGGTTGTATTGTTTATGCACATGTGCCTAGCGAGCTCTGCAAGAAACTTGACGATAAAAATGAGAAGTGCATCTTTATTGGGTATAGCACTATGACCAAGGGCTATCCGTCTATCATGGAGAAGGTGATTGTAAGCAAAGATGTCACCTTTGATGAGATAGGTAAATGGAATTAGAGCATCAAGGAGAAAAAGAAGTTTCATTTCATCCTAAAAGAAGAGAAGTTTACTCTAGATTTCTCACAACCTGTTGGTCTTTCCAATGAGCAACCAGCTCTAGCAGAAACATCCATCCGTCCATAGCAAAATTGAGTCTTACCTGCTCGCTTACAAGACTGTGTTGTCTAGGGACACTGATGCGTCTAATGAGAAAATTATCAATTTTGCCCTTTTTATGGATTATGATACAAAAATATTTGCGGAAGCTTCACATGATGAAGGTTGGATTCATGCCATGGATGAGGAGATTCGTGCCTTTGAGAAGACGACATGTGGGAATTAACTTTTCTTCCAGAAGGCAAAAAGTCTATCAAAGTAAAGTGGATCTACAAGATCAAGAGCAAGCCAAATGGGGAGATTGATATGCTCAATGCCTAACTAGTAGTCAAAGGCTATAGTCAGAAACTAGGGATTGACTATTTTAAGGTTTTTGTTCTGATTGCTCGATTAGAAACTACTCATCTCATCATTGCTTTAGCTAGCTACTCAGAAGTGCAAAACAATACACCAAATAGATGTCAAGTCCACATTCTTCAATGGCGTACTTGAGGAGAAGATGTATGTAGATCAATCGAAAGGGTATATCAAGCAAGGCTAGCAGCACATAGTCTACAAGTTGAAGAAAGTCCTATATAGACTTAAGCAAGCACCGACAACATCGTACACCAAGATTGACACATATTTCATGAATCATGGCTTTATTCGATGTCCTTATGAACATACTTTGTATGTTAAGGCTTATCCGGATGGTGGGATGCTTATGGTGTGCTTGTGTGTTGATGATTTCATTTTCACTAGGGATAGTCAAGAGATGATTGTTAGCTTCGAGGAGGCCATGATTTGTGATTTCAAGATGACGGACATAGGTCTCATGTCTTATTTTTTTGGTCTTGAAGTAATCCAATCGGAAAAAGGTATTTTTGTTTCATAGAAGAAGTATGCTATGGATGTTCTTAAGAAATTCAAGATGACTAATTGCAATCCGATCCTCACTCCAATAGAAGCAAGGTTGAAGTTGACAAAGGAAGGAAGTGGTGCAAAAATAGATCCCATATATTATAAGAGGCTGGTAGGTAGTCTATTTTATTTGACTTCTACTGGACCAAATATTGTATATAGTGTTGAGATTGTTAGCAGACTTATGGAGTTCCCAAGACAATCACACTTACAAGCAGCAAAGAAGATTTTAAGGTACGTCAAAGGTATCGTTGAAGATAGTACATTCTATACTTCATCAAATAATAGGATATATTGGTAGTGATTGGGGAGGTGATATTGGAGAAAGGAAGAGTACTTCCAGTAATGCGGATGTTTTCTCTTAGTCCTCGAAGAAGCAATAGGTTGTTGCTTTATCCACTACAGATACAGAGTACATAGCAGCGGTATATTATGCTACTCAAGCAATTTGGTTGCACCGGATGCTTGTTGAGTTACATCATAAGCAGGGGCATCCAACGATAATCAAGTGTGATAACAAGTCAACAATTGCTCTAGCAAAGAACTCAATTTTCTATGGGAGGAGCAAGTATATCAACATCAAGTATCACTATATCCAAGATCTAGCGAAGTTGGAGGAGATAGTGCTCGAGTTTTGCAAGTCTAAATATCAAATTGCTAACATATTCACAAAATCACTAAAAGCCAATATTTTTCTTAAGTTTAAGAAAATGATTGGTATGGTCAAGTTTGATGAGCTTGGTTTAAGGGAAGCTGTTGAGAAATGAGAATGTCTTTGATTTCTCCATAAACTCAAGCTCATCCTAGGAATTTTGAACCTAATCTTTTAGTATTTTAAGGAACTTAGTCTTTTAGTATTTCAAGGAGTATTTATGATGTTGTTATCTTCTAAGTTTAAATTCAATGTTTTGCTTAGCTTATAAGGCTTGTATGCCTATTAATATACGTGTAATCTAGTTGATCCGTATCAAGAGAAATAAAGTTCAAAAATTTCAAAAAAAATAGTTCTTTTTCTCTTCTAAGAGTTTCCATTTTCTCATTCAACGTACCCAAATATGCCTGATGGGAGACTCAAGTACTACCATTACATGGCTTAACCTTTTGGTACTTGCAGGTGTTGTATAGGCCCTCTACTAAAGGATCTAAAAGCTTGGATATCAAATGTGCAGGTGATAAGGATTTCTCATATCAAAAGAGAGGGGAACCATGTGGTGGATTGGCTTACTGGGAAAGCACTCACGGAAGATTTTGTTATTTTGCAACTTGCGCATTGTGAGCTTATGGTATGAGAAATACTTTATACATCATATGCAGTGCAGTAAAATTGATGTGGAGCACACCACCTAATTATATTGGATCATATAGCTATCACTTTTTAACATACATTTAATACCTATAATTTTATTTTTATTTGAAATTTTGAATGATGAAAATATCTCTTATCTTCTGAAAAAATTATGACATCATGTGGCCATATTAAGACATCCTATAGTAAAATTACGACATCATATTATAATTTTTCTTCTAGAAGACATAAAGAAAGAAGGATATTTTCGTTATTGAAAATTTATGAAATTTTTAAATGATGAGAATGCCCCTCGCTTATGATATTTCTGTACATAAGAAGTCATAATTTGACTACAGGATCGATGTCATAATATGCCCACAAAATATCATAATTTTTTTAGAATAGAAGAGATATTTTCATCATTCAAAATTCAAACAAAAAAATAAAATTGCAAGCATTAAATGCATATTAGACAGTGATGGTCATGTGATCCAATCAGATAGCATAATATATTTTTCCAGATAGGGTGCGGTGTACAAAGAATCTCTTATGGTATAGGTTATTCGAGGTCTAGGTAGTTCCGTAGGCCTTAGAATATTAAGACTTTGTTATCCCCTAGTTTGGGTTGTTCTTTTGATCCCCCATGCTCCACCGTAAAAAAAATTAAAAAAAAAAAAAATGAAAAAGGCTTACCTATGGTGGTATGTGCTTTATGTTCATGAATAATTACTAAATGTGATGAGCATTGCCTCAGGTGTTTACCATTTGCTTGTTCTTGGATTGATGAATCAGTCTGTAAGGATTGGATGGTATCCTTTTAATATTTTTTTAAAAGGTTGATACTGTGTTATGTTTCTCTTTTTCCCTTTCACCTTTTTTTTTGATAAAGTGAGATACTTAACAATGATTCTATGTTAATACCATTGTTTGTGCATAACATTGGTATGGAGAAATGCAGATTGAGTTGAATGTTATAACTGGAGTTGTGGAGGATAGCATTAATAGCTTGAAATTTATGTTACAGACTACGGTTTCGTTTTGTGTTGGCTACATCCAATAGTTTTGTTATTTCTTATATATTATACAAGAACCTCAAGAGAAATTAGCTGAGTCCATGACTCAATCAAACAGGAACTAATCAACATGTTCACATTATTTTTTAAAGTTACATGCCATATAATAAGCCCATGTTAGATGCAAATAGCCTGGAAAATTAGACAGACGTGGAGAATTGACGCAACAATCTCCTTCTTTACACAATAGCCAACTAAGACAACAAGGATGCACATAGAATGGCTTTTTGTCAATGTTTCATGTCTCACGCTCTTCTTAGAGATCGTGCTTAGCAAAGCACCAAAAGCAGGAGCAAAATTACAAAATATGAGTTAATATTTCCACAACTGTCGCAACCAAAGAATGATATTTTATGGGATTTCCTAAAACCATCTCTTTATAATAAATGTCAATCTTTTCTGTACTTGAACATATTTTTGTCAGCACATTATGAAATTTTCTTTAGGTGTTCCTTATGTTGTAATTTTGGTGCAAGATGCCAGTGCTCCTTGTTGACCTGTTGATTTTTCTACCTTCATACAAGATGCATGTAATATTTGTATTCCTTATATGCGTACCAGATCCAAAAAAAATGACAGCCTTGCCTTTCAATAAAAAGATGAAACAGGGAAATCATACATTCTAATTTTTTACTATTGGAAATGGTAATTGAATTTTGCTTAAAAGAATGTTTTATGAAAATGTAGTCAAGTCAGCATCTTCGGACACCAAGAATTTATGCATCCTAAAACAAGGCAGGGAGGGTGAATAAAATAGTTAACAATCATTGTAATTGAGCTTTAATATTACCCCCAGCAGGAAAATATTGGGCCCGATTTTTTTTTTTTAAAAAAAAAGAAATATTGGAGTGTGTATCTACTCTCATTACTTTCTGAGCGATCCAGGAATCCTCTTGATCACCTCCACCAAAGTCATGTAGATGAATCTTAGCTTGATCAAAGCATTGACCATACCTTATAACAATATTCTAAAAAAACACTTGATTTAAAAAACCTAAACCTGTAGTAAGAGTTTCCAAACATGAAGTATGCATATTATTGCAAGGATTTTTTTTGCTAAAGTATTATTGTGAGACATCCACAATTTTTCCATGATATTGCTGAAACAAAATTATTGATCAAAAGAATGGAGCAAGGATCCAAAAGAATTCGTGTTGAAGTAGCTTTAGTCTGCCCACATTTGCCAAAAAAAATGGAGCATTGTTTCCCATTGTAACAGGGGTTTATGAAGCAACTCTGTATTCAAAGGCTTACAGGAAGGATCAAGCATGTTCTCACGCCCAAGGCAAAAAGCTAGGCAAGAGTCCTAGCATGAAACCTAGGAGAACACTTTATTTATTGGATAATTCACTAGGTATGATAACTAAAGTTTCCTGCCACATAGATCACTTCACAGGTTTCTGGAAGGTGAATCTAAGGTTCTAAAACTTCATTTGCAAAGTAGAGAAATGACACTATGATAACTGTAATGTGACTTATAGTATGCAACAAATTTAAACATATGCAGCAAGAAACAGTTACAGAGGATTGCAAATGGGAAAGAAAGAACAATACAGAACTGCAGTTTATAAATAATGGAAATATAGGAATGGTATGGACCAACAAAATTGCCTTAAAATGATAGGAACATTCATTGGCGCATGAAGAAATGAATATTTCTGCAGGATCTGAAGGTACATATGGCAGTTTCTGTAACTCCCATAAATACAGCTCATTTCACAATTGGCAATCACATTTACCATGAAAGCTAATAAACTGTGTGCTCGTCATCATAGATTAGAATAATAACTAATCTGCAGGAAACTATCATAAAGAGACTAATCAGACTAAACAAAAAAATCATTATTCCATAACACTAAAAGGAAACTACCTGGATGCATAGTGAATATGCTTTTTCTTTCAATTTTCTTTTCTTTTTTTGGTTTCTTTAGTACTCACTATTTATCTGGATTGCCATTGCACATCGAAACCTGCAACTAGCGGTCAAGCTTTATGTCATATATCCTAACTTAGGTAAAGCTCAATCACTTCTGCGCAATCATTATGGACCTTTGGTATAATCATCTGCAGAAATATATAACCAAGACAAACATTGAACAAGCAGAGACTAATGCAGATCAATGCTAGACACAAGTTGTATGCACTTTATTTCCACAAGATACTAATCATATTACACCTGCAGGTCCAAAACAGGCCTACCACATCCATGAATAAATACAAATTTCATAGCTTGTAAGACAACATTGTAGGGCAACTGATTTAAGTATCATACAAGAAGAAGCATTCACCAGATGATAACTACAAAACTGGGGAGACATAAGTACAAGACCAGTTCAGCTGATTCACAGCATATCCTTCATATTATACTACTCTCAACTTCACCATTCACTGATGATGGAAATATGGACAATTGACAACAAACACCATAAACCTAGCTTATAACAAGAAACAATCAAGTCCAAGTCAATTTATCCACAGGTATGATATATAAACTGTTCTGCAAAACTACAGCCTGTTGCTGTATCCCAAGTCCCCATCCAGTCAAATGAATGACACCAAGAAGATGGGTAGCTCTTGAGAATTGGAAAGCATATGTCACAAGTCCAGCTGAACACCTAACCATCAAGCCTTATCCCTTGTCTTTCCAATCTACTTCATGTGTCAAGGTAGGGTGCATCACACAATGTGCCTAATCAAATTCATTGAGATAATGAAAGGAAGGATCCTCAAGTAAGACAAGGATCCAATCAACCAGCTAACAGTATAAGCCACATAACAGCAACGGAAAAATAAAAACAAAACCCAGCCCAAACTTCCAACCATGTTTAAATATGTACATTTTCCCGAACAGATTCTCAACCTCCTCCTGAATTTTGCTGGGGCACACTCTAAACCAGTCCTCAGCCAGCCCCCGACTCTTCTGTTAATTTGCATCGAAGTTGCTTCTTCCTGCTGAAACTTCTGGCATTCCTTTCTAGCTGGATCGCCCAGCATCCATCCACCATCACCATGTCCTATCCTTTCCTCCAAAGTCACTGGATCAATGTATGGTACATCAAATTTTGGGATCTTTTTATTACCTGCCACAAGTTTGTCCCAACCCTTTAATCTAAATTAACTCTTTAACAGAGTTCTGTGTAGATAAATTATCATCTTGCCCGTCCATCTTCTTGAAAGTCCAGATAATAAACCATAGCAAAAGAATGGTGTCATTCCTTACATGCAGTGGTCATATGAAGGTTTCAAGAGTATTCATCTCTTACATTTTGATGCAGCAGTCCTTCCCATCAACTGGTCTAACTTCGTCCTCCATGACTACCTGAACTCTGCATACGGGGGGGGGGGGGGGGGGAGTAAAAACATTAAAACAACGTCTCATAAATATGTCCCAAACACTGTAGTCCAACCAATTACAATTTGTTGCTACTGGCTGGAAATCTGCATGTTCGCTACTGCTGTTGGTAAACATGAAATCAGTTTCTTGAGCACAAAGCTAATCAGAAGAGAGAAAAGGAAAATCAACTTAACATTCATAAGTTGGAGGTGTTTTAAACAACACTTGCATCAGAAAAAAAAAAAAAGAGCTGACTTTTCTCTAAACCAACACTTCTAACACTAAGAATCTAGTTATAATTGCATAGACAAGAATTATATGTCGAATCTCTTGTTTATACTAATGCAAAATCCAAAATGCTTATACTAAATCCATGGATGCACTTGGAATGGCTTATACTTCTTTCCATCGTTGCATCATTTTGATGCAAATATGTGACATTTTTCCAATACTGCTCAAGATGGGGGAAGGCAGAATTGATCTGCTGTCATTAGGTTGCCACAATTCTTTGCTAATAAGATACCTTTTATATTGTTTGGAACTAGGATAAATAAGCTTACTGACACTATAAAGGGTGTAGATTTCAACATTATGATATGAGTGTCCAGTTTTTATTTAAAGCTATATTTTGTTATCTGTGGCCACTAAACATTATTGTTACATTGGAAAAAGATGGTTTGAATTTGATATGGAAAATGTGTACATTTGATACATCTTGGAGTTACATTGACCACAGCCTGGCTGACTCTTTAAATTGCTGCAGCTACAGGAGTCATGTTGTGCAGGGGATTACCAATACACGAGACCTGGGACAGTTTTAATGCAAGCCTATTTTTGTTGCATCGAGGTAGTAGCTTGAAACAGAGATAAGAAACGTTGAGTGAAGGAGTTACAAACAATGTTTCCAACTCTTTTACTTAGCCTTAAGTTCCAGCAATTGACACTGTTTAACACTGGGATATGCACTTGCATCCACACCCACACCCAACATACATATCTAAGTCCATGTATCATATGTCAAAGGCTAAGAAAAATGTGCATTCTTATGGCTATTGCTCTCAGGTTGTGTTCTTTTTTTTTCTAGGGATACTATATTAAATCTTCTACCTAGATAGGTGCCTTTTTTCCTTGAAAAGGTGACTGTCTCATCATCTAAAAAGAGGAAAAATGTTATAGAAGTAGGATGTAAAACAGGAAAAGGATCTCATGGTAGCAACAAAGCATCTGGAGAATGAGGGAGATAATAAGAATCAACTTGGATTCATGGATTTAAGGTTTGTCGTCTCAGTGTTGGACGCCATATACTAGTATCATCCTACTATAGTGTCGATACGTGGTGTACAAGACTACATACTGGTTCGGTACCAGTATGATACAATACCGACCGGTTTGGTGAACCTTGCATGGATTCAACCAGTGTGTCCTTTCTATTGTTGGTTGTCTTGGGGTTTGCCATCGATGAAACTTTCCATCCACAGATCAAACTTCCTTGAATTGGTTTTGCTTTTCCACAAGATTATAAGAAGATTAGCCACTTACTACTTTTCATTTATTTATCGAGCTTTCCAATTTAAGTTGCTGTTTCTCCTACATACATTTTGACAAATAAAAGGAATAAATGGACAAAATCAGATCTTCATTTATTGCTTGGTAAACATCTATCAAAATCATATATTTTTAAGATCCTATATTGAATTGCTTTTGGCAATTCAAATCCCTACACTGGTCTCTCTCTCATCACTAATTGGGCATATCATCGCCATCCTGTTCGCACCATTTTCTAGTACAACATCTTCTATATCAACCTTTCAATTATCACTAATTAAGAGTTGAATCTTTTATCCACACTTCTACTTATAGTACAACCTCCCTATGTTTTTCTTTTCTTTTTTGTTTTTTTTTTTTTTGATAAAAGAGTTAGGGATACCTAACTTGGAAATTCATTAAAAGGTATGAAACTTTTTACAAAGAGGGGGCCGGGTTTCCACCAGCGAACAAGTCTCGACAGTGTAGAAGGCCCTATTGCTGCAATGGTTTCAGAGTTTGAGATTTGGGCCCCTATACGAGTGCATGGAATGCAAATATACCAAAGGCCCTTGAGCAGGAGGATTGAGCAGGATCGCCTTGACAGTTGACCATCAAAACTTAGCAGTGGCTAAATAGTTTGCTGAATTTTCCGGATGGCCGCTATATGCTTACCTCTGCGATGAGCAATCTAGAAGCCGAAGAGTGAGGTTATTAGTTGTGCCATTGGACTAGGAGAGAGCATGAAATTCAAAAATCGTTTTGTTGCATTCTCGCCAGAGGCACTAGAAGCCGGTAGCTAGGAGAGCATCTACTCTGCAAACCAAATCTTCCTTGGGTTGCTCTATTCTTCATGGCCGCCATAGTTCCATCTAATTGTTCAGGAGTTCAAGAAGGTGGAGATTTATTAGGAGAAGGGACAAACCAATCCTGAGAAGCTATAACCTAGAAGTAGGTGATTGGTTGTCTCCAGGTTGTTGCCATAGAGGCTACAACTATTGTGTCCTATTCACCCTTTTCTCGCTAAGTTGGTTTTAATGGGGATCTTATCATTAAAACTCCACCAAAGGAAGATCTTGACTTTCTCTTGGGCATGAATTCGCTAGACTATAGAGCTGAAGAAAGGTCTTATGCCTCCATTAAGAAGGAAATGGTAGCATAGATTAGCCAAGAGTTTTTCTGAGCCAGAACCATTTCCTCTTTATTTCAGCTAATTCATTTGATAAGCTTATTCTCTGCAGTGTTTCTCTTGGGGGTCGTTTGGTTGAGGGTAATCTGACATGGGAAAATGATTCTCATGTCAGATTACCATGTTGGTATGAAAAGTGAAAGAGAGATATGATAAAAAAATTAGTAGGCCTCACGTTTATTTTCCAAAGAGAGAAGGTAAAACAAATACCATGAGAGGGTTGGTATTTGGCAAACTTCCGAATGATGGTAACCCATATTTGACAAAAATACCCCTAATAAAGCTGCTGTATAATCATTGACTTTATTCTTATGTCCTTTAAAATTCATTTAATAAAAAGCTTTTATAAAAAAATTAAGATGCACATGGCATTATACAAATAGTTATGTGATTATAGTCATCATATAAAATCTAATTAGAGATGATAATACTATTCTAGTATTAAAAAATTATTTTATATTAAAGAATATATTTATAAATTTTGCCATATTCTCATATAGTATTACCTTCAACCAAACGTAATAATCTTTTTCCAGTGTCATTTTTTGAAGTAATTTTTCCACCAACCAAACATAGTAAAAGTTATTTTCCTCCACAATTATTTTTCTAGATAAATGATTTTCAGGAATTATTGGATTACCCCATAATTTGATATACCCCAACCAAATGGATCCTTAAAGTTTAGTGGTCTGCTTGACATTATTTTGGCTTGATTGCTGGTTAGAGAATCGACAGCTCAGTGAAAGTTTTCTATGCCTCTTCCTTTAGCCAACAACCAAAAAGCCTCGGTTGCCAAAGTCTGATGGAACCCAACCAACCATATTTCTCCAGATGAGGATAGGTCTATTTGGTCTCTCGAGTAGGTCTATTTTTGGGGCTACATCATTGGGTGACAGGTGAGGTTTAAGAGCTTGACATGGTGTTCATTGAGGGCTTAAAATATTTCTAGGCTTCAAGCACACCCTTCTAAAAAGGTGATAAGTGAAGCTGGATTCTTGATAGCTAGGAATGAGGCATACTCTTGTAGTATATGTTGGGGACTAGGTTGTTCCAAGGCCTAGAGGGTTCCTAATAGAGACTCCATTGCCTTTTACATAGAAGCACTTTGTTGAAGATTTTGATATTAATGACACCCAATCCCATGAATTTTTTAGGGTGGCATATAATAGACTAGCTAACCAAACAATGCCAGGAGAGCAAGGTTCATCTCCTCTCCACAAGAATGACCAACTGACCTTCTATATAAGCAAGGTACAACCTCCCCATGTGTTTGTCTTTGCCTATAGTTTTATGTTAAAATTTTGCACTTTTGATTGAATAGAATTCAAAGCTTAATTAGCATCATTTGGAAGGTTTCTAGTTAGTTTGCAATCTCAATATCAGGTACCACACCAATTAGGTACCAGCATGGTAAACTGAACCATACGAGCATGGTACCAATAAGGTACTAGTATGGTACAAACTTAACCATGTAGATACTAGATACATAGATACAAATCAATTCAGCACCAATTCAATATTTTTTCCCTTTATTAGTTTTTTCATATTTTTAAGGTTATTTTAAAATTTATGGATCATTAAATAATGATTATTAGGGTGTTTTCATGTTATTTTGTTTTATAGTGGTCCCAAGAAACCATATGATTGTTTAATAGATGCAATTGTAACAATTAAATATAGATAGCTTAGTATGCAAATGCATATCATTGTATGCCCTAGTTTTTGTCATCTACATCTTTCTTTCGACGCCTACCTCTTGCTTTCGACTTTTATCATTCTCGTCTTACTTTTAACTCTACTACTTTTGCCTTCATTTATGGATTTGGATAGCTATGTTATACCAATAAATAGGTCGAGATGACACCCAAAGGTCTAGTTATTGTCCCTAATGGCAGTTGAAAATTTCTAGCATGTTTTGTTATTATTAGGTCCTATTTCTAGCATGATTTTGTACCAAAAGCCCGAATTAGGGATCATCAATCATGTCCTATATATGCACTCTACGTTATAAAATACCTAAAAATTAATTTTAATTTCAATTAATGTAAAACTCTAGCAAGGGTACTACAAATTTTTGACATGATTTCCTTTAATGCTACCAATGTTCAGCCCATTTTAGGCATAAAAATGGAAAAGGAGGAGAATGAAGAGAAGGAAGTGGATTATATTTGATTGGCTTAGATTTACATATAAAAATCGGCATATCTTTCCTCTTCCCTGAATTTTTCTTACAAAAACCATTCCCTTTATGAAGAAAAGAAAGGAGATGGCCCCTTCTCTATGAGAAGGTTGGTAAGGGGCCGAACCATCAGAAATTACTCTGGACTAAGCAAAACCGAGTGGTTCTACTGAGTTCGAGCTGGTTTGGGCACCTTAACCAACCTAACCTGCCTTTTTGATCTGACACGCCACCAATTCAAGTCGTTGAGCTTGAATTGAGAGGTTTAGGTAGGTTTGTTGCAGCTCTTTTAACTTTTGAACAAAACCAATCCAAATTTACTCTACTTTCAACAAATTTTGTTACCTTCAACTAAATTGACTAGCAGTTTTGGTGGTGTTTGCAGAAATTGACTAAAACTTACCAAAGATGAAGCTTAAAATAAAATCTTACATAATTAGTGCCATTCTAGTGTCGTTTCTTAATTTCTTTAAGTATATGAATGTAATTAGAATTACATTTAAGTCATATCTTCATTTCTTTGAGTTAAAAAAGGAACTTACTCTTGGGTTATAAAATCCAAGCCCTAACATACATTTTCTTAGCATGAAACTTAGGCTTTTTCTTTTGAGTTAGAAACATTTGTTTCCAAGAATCTTGCAAATAGGGCAACTTCTTCCAATGAATGATATTTGATTCAAGAAATGATGAGTTTGTGGAGTATATTGAGACCTAGAAAGGAGGATTTGCATGATCTGAACTTGGATTTGAGATCAAATCTCATAGAGACAAAAAATTTCATAAGTTAAAAATGTCATTGAACATAAACTATATTTTTCACACTGAAAGGAGGTTATCCATGAATTTTTTGAACTTTTTTTTTTTGAAAATCATCCAACTATCCTAGCTTAAACAACCACAAGAACCATGCACCAAAAGATATCCAAGAACTAACACAATCTAAACTAGCTTTCGAAATATTTTCTTGACCTTATTGATTATTTATATTTATTTCTCATATTTGAGTTATTTTTCAACTGAAACCATCATAATCAGTGAAACAAATAAAACTACTAAAATAAAAATTTATGTTGGCTAATTTGGTGGGGGAGGGGTGGGGTGGGGGGCACTAGATATCACGGAACTATCAGAAGAGAGCCTAGGTATTGCTTTTTCTTAACAAGTGGGTGTGATAGATATCGCAAGACTATTTTGAACCTTAGAAGACCCAAATCTAAAGAATCTACTACAAAAGGAGGCTATCAGATAGAACCTAGCCACATATATTTCACTCTTTTGCAAAGTGTCCAACACCATAAAAAGAGCTTCTTCTATGGATTCAACCTCTTGTTCCAGGACTTGAGCATGAGTACCTCCTCCCGAACTTCTTTATGTTTGCGATGAGGACTAGCCTTAAGGACCTCTGAGGTCAATAGTTCTATTGCTTATCACCCATGATTTCAAATGGGACATCGACAATGATTTGGCAGCATAAAATTGACCATCCTCCATGAATTCTAGCTATCCTAGTTCCGTCAAAGTATTTTAGTGTTGGAATTCTTTTGAACAATTCCTTGTGAAGTCTTACCACTCCTTCCTCAACACCTTCATAATTAAGAGGGTAACTACCAAAGCCATTTGTTAACCTAAATACATATGTAAGTGAAGTTGTCCTTATGGCTAGCAATCCAAAATGGGATATTTATATAATTCTAGAAGAAACACTCTACAAAAGGAATTGGTCATGAATTAGCATATGCTTCTTTGGAGTCATTTCCCAAAAACTACCTGTCTTTTTTTCAGTGACCCTAATTTGATAAGATTTGGAGCTCCTTCAAGTGCCTACTACAAATACAGGGCTAGACAAGCTCCCACTATTCATTATGGGCATTTGGAGAATAAAATGAATCAAGGAATTCAACAAAGGTGGCATTTCTTGGTTATCACCCTCCTTTGATGCATCTACCTTTTGGATTTGATGCACAAAAACTTCAAAATAAAATTTACCTAGGCCAAACAATTGCAAAGAAGATCTCAAATCAATCTGCCAAAGGTAGCAAGGTAATTTATTGATATGAGGTGGCTGTGCATTTTAGTGATTTTAGTAGATATGAGTGGCCAAGCATTTTAGTGATTTTAGCAGTAACTAGTATGAGACAAATTGTAGAACCAAAGGTCGATGTTCATAAAAATAATACAAGTAATTGATTTTTGTGCATCATATTTGCATGATACAAATAACATAGAGCACTTTTTATAGTAACAGCATTGAAGTGATTAGACTCCGGCCATGTTAATGCACTAGAAGCTCAAATAATGCAAATTGCGTGCCAAGTTCTTATCCGACACATATCATATACTTGTCACAGAAAGCTAGGATATGTGTTGGATACTTGTTTTGACATATCTACCTTTTAAAATTAAAAACGGGCTCCAAATACTTCCGAAACATGCCCAAGATGTGTGGTATATCTAGGATGGGGAGGAGATGCTTTTTTTTCTTTTAATCAATGTTGACCTTTTCATGATGGATGGTCAATTTTAGAGTATGTGATGTTGATGTTACCACCTAAAGTTTCAATTGTGATCTACAAACTTGAATGCTCATTAAATGGAGTTTGTGGATATTGCATGTTTTTATACAAATGGACTACATTGTCCAATTTATGGCTGTTTTCTCATATATATGTATATAATATATATACACATTTATTGTTGCATGGAGAAGTTTGGAGCATCCATCTCAACTCTTCAACAAGCACTTGCATTAGGACATTGCAAAGATTGTCGGATAATGGGCACTACATTTGTACACCTTCTAGTCTTGTTCTCATATTTGGCTAAAAGGTGAATCCTCATTTCTACAAAGCCCCTTTCAGGATATAGGATTTATCCATGAGTGAGGCTTCTTAATGACAACCAGTTCAAGTGTTAGATGACATGAAGCATTCACCATAAGAGGAGGAGCGTTCCATGCCTGTGCAGAGTAAACTTATGCATAATGCTTGTGCTCTAACATGGAAGTGCACCATTGTCCTCGCCAGTCCATGAATGATTCGCAAGGCCCATGGCTAATCACACGTGGGACAGCCATTGCAGAATCTTGTGCGAGCAAGTGGCTGCATGTGCTCATGGACTTTTCCTGTGGGCACTTGGAAATTGAAAGAGGGACAAACATCATTGACAGCCTATTTGGTGCACATCATTAATGTTATGTAAGTACTTAATCAGTCATGTAATTTTTAATTTCATTTTTAGTTGGAGTATGAAGAAGTCAGGACCAAATATTCTAACTACATTATTTAGAAGCAATTTTGTTTTATTAGTTTATTCAAAGACGATGTATGATGAAATTAAAGATGAACAACTTGAGTCCTATTGGAATCAGAAAGTATTACATAAACAAAATGGAGAAACTAGAGAATTTAAAGCCGTATAGAAATCTCATGATTAACAACATGCTACTTAAAATGTTATTCACTATATAGGCCTCTCATCTTTGCCTGTCTTAAGTTGGACTTATAAATGATAAAAAGAAAATTACAGAAAGTAAATTAGGAAGCAGATAAGAATGGGCATAAAAAGATATGCAACTTAATACATAACTTCTTTTATTGGAAATATTTCCTAGACATACCAAACTCTCTTGTTAGTCTACAAGATTGTCACTCAAAAGAGTGAGCAGCTGCCATGCTTTCTGGGCAGATGATTGCCTCAAATTAAGTTAGATGGACCTTAGTCCTAGGGCACTAGAGAAGATATTTTGTTGTTTATGTGACACTCTTATTAATTACAGCCTTAGTATCTTTGATCTAATATTTTTGCTACCATAATATGTGTTTCCTTGTGCAACATTTACTATGAGGCTCTTGGATCTGATTTTTGCAACAGAAAGTTTTGGAATTGGCAGAATTTATCTTGGTTCTTTTTGCCTTTTATATTAATACATTCTAGATATGTAAACTTTAAAGCTTTCTTCATTATCTTTCAAAATAAGTGATTTATGTTAGTGAAAATGATTTTGAGATGTAACAAATATCCTTAGTTTTTTCTTTTTGTCAATGCCCCAAAAAAATCTCTCTTGTAATTTTTCTGCATTTCATAGTTTTAAAGAGTTAGATAATTGGTAATTTCACTTTTAAAGTTCTGAGAATAAATGTTTGTAAAGTTCATGCAAGTAAACCATATTTTGGACTTAGACAACCATATTACCCAAAATTCTCCTTTTCCTTGATTCATCATTCTCTAGCAATACTTTTTTATTATTTTTTCTCCATCACTTTATCCTAAAATGGCACAAAAAGATTAAGATGATATGGACAGATAAAACTAAGATCTGAGGGGCGATCCAGTAAGCAGGGCAGCTTAAAATAACATTAAAGATAGCTACAGATTGGAATTCTTGGTGAATGAGAATTTGTAGAGCCTACCGAAACAGTTGAGATAGGACTTGATGACTCTGATTATGGTTGGCTTTCTTCAAAGAATAATGAGTCTTGCTTCCAGATTAGCAACATGATGGACACAGTGAATGACACTCAGTTTTTTTAGTATTTTAATGGTGTTAAAAGTTCCTGAGCCCAGTTTTTTCTTGGACCAGAATGTTGTAGTATTTGTTCAAGTTAATGATTGACCACAAGACATGCATTCTTTTTGGGAAAAAGTTTGGACAAAATTAATTCATTAATAATAATGAACAAAACAAACAGAATAACCCAAAGAGGGAATAGGAAGAAAAAATGGAATATATACAATCTTAAGAGTAGGAAAAGTACTCATCTATATTAGCATATAAAAACCATCTATGAGGTATAGCTCAGTGACCTTCAGAATCATCAAAACTAATTAAAAGCTAACTAGCAAACCTACCTGGAATTCAAAGTTACATACGGAAAAGTTACTAAACACTGAATATATATAAACTAAAAGAGAGAGCAGTTTTAATTTGAAACACACCTCAGAGTGGGATTCTAGATCCATAAGTTTTGCTTGCATCATGTCAATCTCTTCCTTAAGCATTTTGATCTTCATTTGTTCTTCTAATTCTTTAGCTTTTCGCTCTTGTTCCAATTTGAATCTTGCTTGTAATAGAAATGGAACAGATTCTTCAGGTTCATTCATCCGAACATCTTCCAGCAGCTCCCTATACTTCATTTCCAATGGATCAGGTGGACAAGCTTCTCCCAATTCTGTACTGTTCTTTACTGTGTTTTCTCTGGTTGCCACTGCAGTCTGGTTGCTTTGCTGTGCATGTTCTTTAGATAGCGTCACACTTATTTCTGTTCTCTCAACATCTCCCATAGTTGTCTTGTCCATAGCTGCATCATCCTCCTTGTCCGGTGTTTCAGACACCAAATCTTCTCCAATCTGTGCTCTCTGTTCTTCATTATGTCCCAAAGCCTCCAAATTTTCTTTGTTCTCTTCTTTCCGCTCTCCAAATGGCTCCGGGTTTCGAATTTTATTAGCAAGTGTTGAAGCCTTATCAGGTTTTACATGCTTGTCCTTACCGCCACAGCAACGATTTTCAAAATCAGACCAATCTGAGAGAGGGGTATCGTAGAAATCTTGCAACTTTCGCTTCTTGTGAGTAGGCGGAGAGCCATCTTTCTTCTCCTTCTTCTTCTTGTTCTTCTCTGCCACTGCATTCTGTAGAACCTTTTCACCGATCACCAAGGAACCATGTGGACCTACAATACTTTTAACTGCATCAATACAACAAAACAGCATGTACTTCTTCCACCAAACTGAATACCGGAGCGTGACGTCCGACTCGAAAAGCTGAGGAGGAACATAGAACACAACATTCTTTGCATCAATTTCATATGTTTGCCATGCAGCCTCCCAGGTTGAATACGAATGGTGGACATAACCAGGCAAGTCCTGATCCAATCCAAACTGCATCGCCACCCGATGTGGAAGATATTGTTTGATACAATCCACTCCTACTAGCTCACAAGCTCTTAAGCACCGAGCGAACGATCTCAACTCTTCATCTTTTTCCGCACAGCCATGAATCCATTCACCATTCTCTTTATAAAAGGAGGGTCTCCTCCAATTATCCAAACTAGTTGCATAAGGTCGCCACTGGAACTCGCTAGGCGACTCAAAAACCCAGCGAATGAATGAGAAATCCATTTTCTTATTCATGTCATTCCATCTTTTGGTCCTTGGCTCGCCATAATTCACAAAGTTTTTTGCATCAGGCCTCAGAGCGACAAACCGCTCCCAGACCCACATTTGCAATATATCAAAAGGTGCCCAGACCACTAAAGATGGTACCTCTTGCCCGCATTTGCTGACGAGACAATCCTTCACTGCCTGCAGGTCCCGGTAGAGGCTCGCGAGGAGCGCCGGAGCGAGGGCTATCCTCGCCCCTCGTGCCAACCGAACAGCAATCGGGAACATCTGCAGAGACACAGTTTTTTCAGGATGAGCAGGGAAGACATACCTCGATAGCCAGAGCGACAAGAAGGCGACGTGCTCGAACTCGTCGCCGTCGCCCTCGACAAAGTGCCTCATCCATGCACTCTGCTCGGGTTTCTTGCAAGTATACTTATAAAATTTCTTGTGCTCGGCCGCCAACCTCTGCTCCATCTCGGCAAGCTCGCCGTCTAGCGATCCCCTCACCGGCTCTCCGACCACCGGGAGCCCCCCGAGAACAATGACATCTTCCAACGTGATAGTGGCCTCCCCCCATGGGAAGAGAAAGGAGCTGGTCTCCTCGCACCAGTACGCCGCGATCCCCAAAACCAGCGCGGGGTCCTTCCGGATTTTGTAAACAGAGGCCTTGATCGCCTCAGAGATCCCCGCTTTCTTCCAGGAATCGCCATACATGGGCTCCAGCTTGTGGACCCACTCCTCCCATTTCCTCAGGTGGGACCTCCACCCTTTGAAGAGGATCTCGGGAGCCTCGGTAGCGGCAAAGGAGGCGGCTTTATGCCGCGAAGGTACGAAGGGAGTGCCGCCACAAACCCCACCAGGATTGATGAACCAACCCATTCTTTTGACGGGATTTCTTGGCCCCGTTGCTCCCACCATCTCTTCCTCTCTTTCTTCCACCAGAAACTCCTTTTTCTCCTCTCCCTCCATTTTGCTTCCCGTTGGTCTCAATGGGTCATCCAAAGAAGCACAAGAGGAGAGAGAGAGAGAGAGAGAGAGAAGAGAGAAGAGGAGAGGAGAGGAGAAAACCGAGGTCTAATGGGTGAAGGGGGAAGAAAAGAAAGAGAAGAAAGAGGAGATGGGTTCAGTGAAAGGAAGGGAGCATGGGAAAGTGGTGAAGGGGGGGAGAAGAAGGGTTTAGGGAAGGGAAGAATTCAAAAGGTTGCCTTTTTTTTGTCTTACTGTATCCGGCCGTTGAGGTGGTTGCTAAATGTGCCACCTGTCATGCTATATATGTAACCTTGGTGCTAGGTGGCAGAGGGGTGTAATGTTCCGCATGACCAAAGTGGTTGTGCTAGTTTGTCATATGTGGAAGACATTGGAGACCAGCACTTGAATTTGGGTGGAAGGCAGTTGGCACTTTGCGAGGGAGGTGAGAGCCAGCTGATTCATTCATTGCATGGGGCCCAGGTGGGCAGGATACGGAGACCCGGGACGTTACTAAATTTATTTGTCCTGCATCACCAAATATCTCCTGAAATAAATGGCTAAATACAGTAAGATAAATTGAGGGAAACTTAGTACCATGTCTCTCGTTTGACTGCAATCTAACAATTAAATCCATAAGTTACGTTGAAACAGTATATTATCTAAACTCTTTGTGTATGTAAATCCATCAAGGTCTCGCTCAGCATACATAGAAAAATTTAGAACCATATCTTTTGTTGGACTGTTATTTAACAATTAGATCCAATTGACTAAATTTGAAACTAAGGTAGCAACATTGATATCCAAGATTTCATTTTATAAATTTAAGTGAACTTTCAATACAGGCATGACAGGGTATAAGACTTCGCTCCTAATTTCCTCCACATCTAAAGTACATTATTTTATCTATTTCTAAGATACATGTATCGTATGTCTCAAGTCCTAATCTACTATCATAAAGAGCTCGTTTGATTCATGAAAAGTGAAGAAAAAAAAAGATAATTTATAAAAATAAAAAAAAATTTGTTTAGTTGGAATTTTAAGAAAAAAGAATGAAAAAAATTTTTTTTATGGGAAAGCACTTTTCATGTTACATAAAAAATAGAAATCTATGAAAAAGATAGATTTTATGACTTAGATAAAAAGTAATGACTTTTTTTTTTAAAAAAAATATTTTTTTATAAATATATGATTATAGAATATATAAATTCTCAAAAATATTATTAAATATTATTCTTATAAATATTAATATAATACTATATTAACTAGTTGAAGACTTGTGCATTACATAGGATAGATAATTATAGTCTATAATTATTAAAATTTTTTAATAAAAATATGTATAATAAAATTTTTTTAATATTTTATTTATTTATTTATTATATATAATATATTTTTATTATTTATAAAATATAACTTATTTTATATTTTTTCTTTCTATTTTCAAATCTTCTACGCGTCCGTCGGTACCGTTGCACCTCCTATCGCCCCACTACGACTTCTCTTCTCTTTTGGCAAACGTCGATCCTGATCGCATCCTCATCTCCTCTCTTCTCATATCTTCTTCGCGCCTTGCTGGTGCCACCCCACCCCTTTGCTATCCCACCACTGCTCTTCTTTTTTCTCAACAAACGTTGATCCCAATTGTACTCTCCGGTGCCTCTATTGGTACTGCCACCTCCAACATCGTCACTGAAGGAAGAGAGAAAAATTCTTTCTCTTTTTTTCTTTTTTTTATAAAATAATATTTTATTTTTTTTCTTTCTTTCAATTTTCATACCTTCTCTGCACTGATCGATGTCGTCCCATCATGGCTCCCCTTCTCTTTCAGTAAATGCCGATCTCAGTCACTCCCATCCCTTCACTTCTTTTCATACTTTCTCTAAACTTTTGGAGGCTATTAAATACAGAAATTTGACTTTCAAATTAATAGAGTATTATATTATATTTATAAATAATTTATTAGATTTAATCTGATCTGATATGATGGATCAATTTAGATCTCGAAATATATTATTTTTTTAAAAAATAATAAAAATATTATTTTTAAAAAATAAATTAGTATGTTATTATTTTAAAATTAAAAAATGATATAATATCTTTTTAAAATAATAATAAATTACTATTTTTTAAAAAATATTATTATTATTTTTATAATATTTTATTTTTAAAAATAATAATTTTTTAAAATATTTTTTATCTTTTATTTCTTTTCTACTTTTATGTTTAAAATATTATTTTTTTAATTTTTTAAAATATTATTTTATTATTATTTAAAAATAATATTTAAATTATTATAAATAATAAAATAATAATCCATGTGGTGCACTTAAAATCATCTGAGATGCTGAGGTGACAATACCACAATACTCCTTCATAAAGTATTATTATATATATAATAAATAAATTAATATATTATTATTTTAAAATTTAAAAATAATATATTATCTTTTTAAAATAATAATAAATTAATATTTTTAAAAATATTATTATTATGGTATTTTATTTTTTAAACATAATAATTTTTTAAAATATTTTTGGTCTCTTATCTCTTATCTATTTTTATTTTTAAAATATTTTTTTTAATTTTTAAAATACTATTTTATTATTATTTAAAAATAATATTTTAAATTATTATAGATTATAAAATAATAGTCCATATGGCATAATTAAAATTATCTGAGATACTAAGATGGCAATACCACAATACTCCTCAATAGAGTATTATTTTATATATATATATAATATATGATCCTAATATTTATATTAATATAATATAATATTTATATTTATATAATTAATATAATATTTATAATATATTGATATTATTTTAATATTTATACTAATATAATATTTTTATTAATATTAATATAAAATTTATATTTATATATGAATATAATATATGAATATATTTATACTTATATTAATAATATTAAAATATTAGTATTATATTAATATAATAAATTATTATCATTTAATGTTATATTATAATATATTTATATTATATTTATATTAATATAAATATAATATTATTATTTATATAAAATTTAGAATTAAAATATATGATTTTATATCTATTAAGGATATAATAAATATTTTATATGATTATTTAAAAAAATAAATATTCAACCAAACATAAGCCACTCTCTAAAGTAAACCATTTTTTATGATCAATCAAACATATCAAAATCATATTTCAAGAAAATAATTTTTTAGAAAATTATTTTTTGAAAAAAAAAATATTTTCTATGAAATAAATAAGTCCAAAGAGAACTTCCAGAATTGGACAGATAGAAAAAAAAAAAACTTCAACAATAAATCTAAAATGTATGGGACCCACGTTCTAAATATTTGTGGTTTCGTAAGAAAACAAAAAATGAACGCTGCTATCTTTACCCAATAATTTGCCACAACGCGTATAAATCCTGTTTTTTAGTGCCAAACACGGCAAAGCCATGGTTTACTAGGGCCAAAATAAAATGCCAACTTTATCGCACATCCAACAAAAAAATGCCATAACTACGATCTCTTTTTCTCTCAAACAAAAAATCCTTTGAACCTTATATATCTCTTCTCCAAAGCCGAACTGCCTCTATCCTTTTCCTTTCCATTTTAGTATGCATGTCCATAACTTTTGCAAAATACTAGTCTTGATAAATGGAACTCAATTAGGTCATAGACAACCAGTTATAATATAAATGTTCAAACATGCATTCTTATAACACATGAAATGAGCTATTGCCTAGCATTTATGAAACAAATATCTTTGCATGTTCGAACAATTTTCTATATTATAATTCTAAAAAATAAGATTTTCTCTAGATGCACAAAAAAGAATACAATAAATTACCATGTGGCGTTTACAAATTTCAAAACCTCAATGGAGAAATTATGTTTTGTTTGAACTGGAGAAATTATTGTTTACTTTTAGATCATAATTTGCCAATGCCAAATATAGTTGGGGTAGAAGAGCTTAATAAAAAATTGTTAAGAGAAGAGCTTGACTATGATTATGAGAACTAGTGCCTTGGATCTGGTTCAACCCAAAGCCGGCATATATTGCCAACTTCATCGAAAAAAAAAATCATAGGAAAGAGAGGGAGATGAAGCCATGTTCGACTAAAATAGAAAATTTTATTTCGAGTCGATCCATGACCATTGCGGGAAGACTTGGGATGGGACATGCCGACAAGGCTGGCCTTATTCGAGGAGGATCGGCATGTCTCTATTCGAGGAGGATGGATCTATCTCACCCCATTTCTCCTCTATTTAAACCCTAAATCTCTCCATAGAACCCTCGCCAAAAATCCTCATCCTCCTTCCCTATCTCCAGCAGCCATCACGTGGTCGTGCCGAAAACCGCCATCTCTTCTAAAAATCCTAACCCTTCTTCCCAAAACCCTGGTATACCTATGGTGAGGAACTTCGGGTGGAAGAATCATCGATTCCTACCGTCGGCTGCTGCTATCACTGCCACCATCGCCATCTCCAGTAAACCTCTCTTCCCTTTTCTTCTTTCTTCTTTTTGGCTCTAGGATAGAGCCTTTTCTTCTTTTCGATGGAGTCCTCGATCATCATTGGCTGACCACCATCTCCGGCCATCATCGTGCCATCCTCCTCAGCTGGTCCAACTGCTTCATCATCAAAACCTCCATCATCGGTCGATCTCATGAAACCTTAGGGGAGGGGTTTGTGATCAGTTAAAAGAGAGAAGGAGAGAGAGATAAAGAGAGATACTACAAGAATTCTGACCATTAGCAATGGCTAAATACTATCGCTAATAGTCTATATGCCATCGCTAATACCATCGTAAAATCCAATCTGAAAAATTCTTATCGCTAATTATCGTTATTAGTGACTATAAATATTGTCGTCACTAATAACTAATTAGCGACGACATTAGCAACAAAGATGCTATCGCTAAAAATTTTAATTTTTATTAATTAAATCGATAAAAATCTATTAGCGATGGCATTTTTATCGCTAATAATTTTTAATTTTTTTATAAAAAACTCAAAAAACTATTAGTGATGATAATTTTGTCACTAATATCGTCGCTAATTTTTTTAAATTTTTTAAATTTTAAAAAAATTATTAGTAATTTTGGCAATCTACTGTTGCTAATGCCATCGCTAATAGTTTTTAATTTTTTTAAAAAAATTATAATTAAATAATTTAAAATATACTAATAAATAATAATATTTTTTAAAATTTATTAAAAAGATAATAACTATTTAACATAATCATATATATAATAAATTATATTATATTAAAATATTAATTATATAATTTTATATTGAGATATTGCTTTTTAAGTATCAAAATTATATACAAATAAAAAAAAATTAGGTAACGTCCTCCTGCTTTGCATCCTCCAGCTCATCTTCAGCAATTGATGGATGAGAGCCGGATATTGCAGTATTTTGAAATAAAAAATAAAATAAAATATTATTCATAAGTTTCGATACGGAGGCGTATCTTTCATTATGGAGGCATATCTTTCGACACTCTCCTCCGATTCTCAAATAGATTGTTCCTATATATTTCATTGTATGATACGGAACTATAAACACTCCCAACCCATCAATTAGATGGTTAGATTGAATGTTTAGCTCTTAAATTTTCTTTCTTGACTCAAGCTTAGTCTAAATATATGAAGCTTCTAAATATGAAAACTTAAAATAAGTAAAAGAATTTACTAATAGAATTATCTGATGAGATGGTTAGAACAATGAGCCCAGCTGGTCACTCAATCATGGATTATGAAGATCCTCCATAACAGTATCATGGACGGTATTCCAGATGCTCTAAGATTGCTAGCTCAGAAGATTCTGCATGACCTCCTCCACATGGGCATCGCTCCAAATCTGAGACGTCAAGGTCTGTGAGGATGCCAAAGAGGATTATCACTGGAGGGTCAAAGCTGTGGCCAAATCCTATGACCCGGCTCCTACTCACTTCTCCGATGATCTTGAGCCATCTATCAAGGGTGGGCTAAGTGGATGGGTCATTGCTATACCGTACAACAACGTGCTTCTTATAATCTACCTATACAGTTCAGAAATACATTAGTTCTAATATACATATCAGATCCTATAACAACTTAATAAATATAGTTTAAAATTCTTACTACGATCTATCGTGACCTAGAATTTAAATAATCATCAATCCTTTTAGACCTGTGTGTGGCCTCCCACAATTGTAGCTAGCTTGGTGGATGATCCAATTATCGTATCTACAATAAGTAAATAATAAAATTAAATTAATTAAATCATACATATAAAAATTTTTATAATTCTAGTGACGAGTTTTGGTATAGATTTCTTAACAGTCTATCAGCTACAACATGTATGCCGATGGAGCCGCCCATGTGCATGATCAGATCTTATTGGGTAGCCTGATTCTGTCAGGCCCTCTACCCTCTACTGGCGTACTCCTCGCTGCTCCACTGGGACACATAGAATAATGACATATCAAAATTATATAAAAATAAAAAAAATTAAGTAACATTCTCCTTATCCTCCTACTCATCTCTAATAGCTGGTGGATAAGAGCTAGATGTTCCAGCATCCTAAAATGAAGAAAAATAAAATATTATTCATAAATTTTGGTACAGAGACCTATCTTTCGATATGGAGGCATATCTTTTGATACCCTCCTTCGATTCTCGAATAGATTATTCCTACACATTCTATTTGATGATACAAAATTATAGATACCTCCGGTCCATCAATTAGATGATTAAATTAAATTTTTAGCCCTTAAATCCTCTTTTCTAATTCAAGCTTAGTCTAAATATATGAAGCTTCTAAATATGAAAACTTAAAATAAGTAAAAGAGTTTACTGATAGAATTATCTGATGTGATGGTTGAAATAATGAGCCTAGCTGATCATATAGCCACGGATCCTGATATATGATATATAATATTATTTTAGAAACTTGTATATTAATCAATTTTTTCATAACTTTTTTCTTCGCTTGTATTGAAAATCAAAAAGTAAATATTATATTTTTATGTTATCAACTTACATACATATCATAATTAAATAAAATGATTATTATAGCAAAAATATAAGTTGCTTAAAGTTAAATTACTTAATATGCATTTTTTTCTTCGATGATGATACTATCTCAACTCTATATAAGAAAAGATAAGTTAGTTTTTTTTTAAAAATAATGAAGGAATACAAAGTATTAAACAAACCAAAAAAAAAGATGGATGAAGTAAAATTCATCATAAGAAAATAGAATTTTAGCAACCAAAAAATTAATTACTAAAAATTAAAAATTGATCACTAATAATTTAGTGATCAATTTTGCAAATGAATATTATCGACTTATGATTTATCAATTATCAATATATCATTACTTATCAATTATTAATTTTTAATATAAAAAATTATCAATCAACAAATTTAAAAGATCCTAAATTTAATTAAATATAATATAATAAACTAATAATGAATCGATAATAATTATTTGAATATATTTTATCAAAAATAGATAATTAAAAATGGATAAAATTATAAAAAAATCAAAAAAAACCAAATCAAATCGAATCAAAATTCTCAATTTGGTTCCTTTCTTATTTGAATTGATTTTTTATTTTTATTTTTTTATTATTTAATTTTTAGGTTGGGTCAGTTCGGATTGGTTAAAATCGAAAGAACAGCTTGAGTCTAAATACAAAACATGCTTAATAGAAAAAAAAAATTGTTCATGGATTTATCTTTCTGCTGGAAGGGGTGATGAGCTGAGGGAGGGGAGTTCTCAGATAAGCTCACGAAAAATCAACGGAGCAAGGGGATGCACCGTGGACTGAGAGCTAGGAGGAGGCCATGAGCTGTCGCACGGGGGGTGATCGATAATGGGAGAGAGGGCTCCGACAGTGTCAGGATAAAGGAAAGGAGGGGAGGAAGGGCTCTGGTGGTGGCAGGACGAAGGAAGGAGTGGCGGGTTGGAGGAAGGAAGGAGAGGAAGGGCTCTGACAGTGTTGATGGTGGTAGGATGGAGGAGAGAGAGGGCTCTGGTGGTGTCGGAATGAAGAAAGGAAGAGGAGAGGGAGGGCTCCGACGATGGCAGGATGGAGGAGAGGGAGAGCTCCGACGGTGTTTGGATGAAGGAAAGGAGGGAAGGGAGGGCTCCAACGATGGCAGGACAGAGGAAGAGAGGAGAGGAAGGGCTACAGCAATGGCGGGATGGAGGAAGGGAGGAGAGGGAGAGCTCGATCAGGGGATGTTGGAGGAATGGGATGGGGAGGAAGGAAAGGAGGGTTGGAGGGTGAGGAAGATTTGGACACCGATGAGAGGAGGATGAGGGGTGGGAACGAGAGAGAATGAGTGCAGGAGCAAAATTTTTTTTCCTCGATTGTTTTGAAGTTGTAGACTATTAGCGATGGCAAACTTACCGTTGCTAATATCATCGATAAAAGCATTAGCGATGGAACTCCATCACTAAAAATAAAAATTCATCGCTAATATTTTTATTAGATAATTAAATTTTTTATTAATGATGGCAAACTTGTCGTCATTAATGCCGTCAGTAAAAAATCTATCATTAATATTTTTTAATTTTTTTTAAAATATGATATAATTTTAAAATTTAAAATTCATCTTCATCATTTATTATCTATATAATTATTATTAGAGTATCATCATAAAAGATCGTCTCGATCCGATAGCCCTAGCTATGTCAATCAATAAAATTTAATTTTGATAGCCACGAATGACCGCTTAATAATCTGATAGATAGAGACTACCGATGGATTCAAAAATTTGCAACAATGATCTTGGTGATATTTTTAGCATACGATCAAGATTTTACTTTAATCGAACATCACTATCATTGTCAATTTAGCATAGAATGATTTTGATCGTTAAATAAAAAATGAATGATCAAAAGGCCAAACAACGTCCAATTAAGATAATTTTTTAGATAAATAATCTTTATTACTATTTTAATCATTGGTTCGGTGGTGATCCTAAAATTCAAATTGTATATATATGAATCATTCACGTTAAATAAATCTTACAAAAGCATAAGTATAATTACTTACGGACTTCAAGAATAAGTATTAAGAGCTAGATAGTTTTGGATTGTTCATATACACATGGTTTGAATTTTATAATCACTACCATATAAATAATTAAAATAGTAGCAAAGATCATTTATCTAAAAAATTATCTTATAATTGAATACCATTTGATCTTTTGATCACTCATTTTTTATTTAACAGTCTAAATCATTCTATGCTAAATTGATCATGATAATGATATTCAATTGAAGTAAAATTTTGATAATATATTATAAATATTATTAAAATCATCATTGCAAGTTTTTGAACTTATTAGTGGTCTCTATCTATCAAATCATCAAGCGATCATTCGTGACCATTGAAATCAAATTTTATTGATCAACATAGCTAGGGCTATCAGATCGAGACAATATTTTATGATGATACTCTAACGATAATTATTTAGATAATGAATGATAAAGATAAATTTTAAATTTTAAAATTATATTATATTTAAAAAAATAAAAAAAATTAAAATTAGCGATGGCATTTAGCAACGACATTTTTGTCGTCGTATTTTGCCATTGCTAATATATATTAGCGATGAATTTTTGACTATTAGTGACAAAAAAAAGCCATCACTAATAAATTTAAATTTTTTAAAAAATATTAATTATAATTATAATTATAATTAAATTAATTAATTACTGATGGTTATTAGTGATGGCTTAATTTACCATCATTGATAATTTTTAAAAAAATATATAAATAATTTTAAAAATATTTTTAAAAATTATTAGTATTAGAAATGGCTTTTTTATCACTAATAACATAATTTCATAGCTAATAATTCTATAATCAAATTTTTAAAAAATAAAATTATTTTTTATTAGTGGTGATAAAATTTTATCGCTAATAATTATCTACCATCGCTAATAATAATAATATTTAATTAAAAAAATAAAATTATTTAATATTAGTGATGGCTAACTATCGTCAGTAATATTATCGCTAATACCTATAGCGATGGCATTGCCATCACTACTATCGTTGCTAATAACTATTAGCGACGGCTAAAC
The DNA here is from genome assembly GCA_006176705.1 of Cocos nucifera. NCBI lineage: Eukaryota > Viridiplantae > Streptophyta > Magnoliopsida > Arecales > Arecaceae > Cocos > Cocos nucifera. The sequence continues at coordinate 1,283,790 of QRFJ01000431.1, forward strand.
TTCTATCGTTAAAATTATTGATAAAAAAGATTATTAGCAACAATAATTTTATCATCGCTAATTTTATCACTAATATCTATTATTAGCGATGGCAAAAATATCGTTGCTAATGTCCATTGCTAATACTCTATTTTTTTATTATGAGAGATGGATTTAAATAGGTGAACCTAGTTTTTTTTTATTGGATCCAATTTAATTGAGTTTGGGTCAACCAAAATTGTATAAGATTTGATTTAGAAATTAACCTGAATCTAGATCCAGACCACACTAGATTGAGAGACCCTTTCTTTTTATTTAATTTTTCTAAAATTATGACTATATAAAACTTGTTATCAGAGTCTTCAACATCGAGAGAACACTGGACACCAAATCTAAAGAATAGACTAAGAAGATTATGAAATTTTAGATCTGATCAACTACAAGTTTTCTTTTATCTCTAAATTTATTTTTATATATATTTATGTATTTAAAAATTATTAAAGTTTAAAATTATGTATTTATTTATGAAAAGTGATTTAGAAAAGTTGGATCAAGCATGATATCACTTTTGCATGATACAATTTTGAAAGTGATGATTTTCTTATATTACTATTGTATGATCTCTAAAAAAAATTATATATGCTCATTGATGCATGAAATTTTAAATAAAAAAATTATTTTTATTATTTTTTAGATTATATAAAAATTAAGTTGATATTGTTATAAAAATAAGTATCATTATTTTTGAAAAATTGATTATGACAAAATCATAAGAAAAACTCTCTAATTAAAATATAATCTGGGTCAAGCCAATAAGACTGATCGTTGGCCATATGTTAGAAATTTATTTTTCTTAGGCCTAACCAGTTAAGATTGATCGCTAGCAGAGTTAGTCCTCCTGGGCCTATCCAGTCAGGGCAGATCGTTTGCACACATTGATACATCATGTGTTTCTTATTTTAAGACTAATCATTTTGCTTTATTATGGGGTAAATCATGGTCATATGAATTAGAGCTAGTTTTCTTCTAGACCTAGCCAGTGGGGCTGATCACTAATATATGCTAATGGATCGGATGTTCTATATTTAGAGGCTATTCTCTTTTGGGCCTTGTCACGAGACTGATCATGGCCATAGTTAATGAAGACCGAGAGAAATTTTTTTTAGCTTTTACAATATGCATGGCATATTTTGAAAGAACATTATCTTGTTATATATTATTGATAAATTATTATACTTTAAAAAATAATTATGCTTGATCCCTCAGAGATATTGGTAACTTACTAAGCTGATAAAGCTCACTCTTTTTTCTATTTTTCTTTCAAATCTAGAAGATTTTATAGGACTGAGGACCGATCAGTGAGAAGAATAGGATTTAGGCAGTTATTTGCATAGTCACATTTAAAAGTTTTATTTCATAAATATTATTTTAAATTTTTATCTGGTTTGTTATCAATCATGAAGACTTTATATTATTTTATTATTAAATAAAGATATTAGACAAATTGCTTCTACCACTGCCTGAGTTAAATTAAGATAATTAAATTTTAGTAAAAGCTAGGTCTTGCATATTCGAGGAGATTAAATTTTAAGAATGTGCACGATATTAAGATGATTTGAACTCTCAGCCTGACTATATGGAGGATCCCACCAATGGAGGTTAATACATCAGTAAAGATTTAGTCCTGAGGGTTTATGTCACCAATAGACCAGCGGTTCCAAAGGACTTTGCTGCCAAATGATTCGCAGCTTACCGCAAGATGATACGTGGTGTTATGATCCTACTGTAGAAATAATATAACCATAGCTCATGACTGATGAGAATGATTGACGAGAATGACTGATAAGAATTTGATAAATTAAAGAAAATAAATTTTTGAAAGAAAATTCAAAGAGATTGAATCAGACATGATAAATATTTTAAAAATACTGTATAATAAAAATTGATTTTGAACTGATGAACTCTATATATTTATTTTCTATAAATGATAATTTATTTTTTATCTAATAAAATTTAGTTAAAGTGATCATTATTTACTAGGCTGTATAGCGCATTATCTCTATTTATTATTTTTATAGATCTTGAAGAATAAGATGATATAGAAGTATGTATAGAAGAATAATTAAAGATAGATAGGATGGAGAAGTAGAACATCGATACTTTATTTTAGATAAAATTTTATTGAAGCTGATGTAAGATCTTTTGAATATTATTAAATTTTATGAGATATTAAAATAAATTTTAATTAGTTAAATTTTAAATTTAATTTATTTATTAATTATTCTACTATTACTTTATGATAGCATGATAAGATGCCTTGTATGCTTATGGAAGAAGTTTCCTATGAATGTACGGTGGTTGCCATGACCCTTGACTCGTGACCTCGGGTCGGGGGTGTGACATGATCCCTTTGAAATCTTGAAAAATGTTAGAGTGGTTGTCGATCGTCTAGCCTTACCATCCTCTCTTGTCGGAGTATATAATGTATTTCATGTCTACCTATTGAGAAAATATATACCAGAGTCTAGCCAATTGGTAGAGTTTGGACCACTTCAGTTCAGAGAGGATTTATCTTATAAGGAGCAACTAGTACGAGTCATTGATAGAAAAGATCAAGTTTTGAGGTGATGCACTATTCCTTATGTCAAAGTCTAATGGAGCAACTGTACAGAATAAGAAGCAAACTGAGAACTAGAAGAAGAGATGCGAGGCAAATACCCCAACTATTTCTCGACTTTGGTACATCAAATTTCAAAAATGAAATTTTTGTTAGGGGGAAGATTGTGAGAACCAGACCCTTGAACCCGGTTCAACCCGAAACTGCATACATTGCCGACTTCACCAAAAAAAATCATGGGGAAGGTGGGAGAGATGAAGCCATGTTCGACTAGAACAAGGAACCAATTCCAAGTCAATCCTTGGCCATTAGGGGAAGACTTGGGATGTGACATGCTGGCAAGGCCCGATCTTATCCGAGGAGGATGAGTCTATTCATCCCATCCCTCTTTTATTAAACCTTAAACCTCTCCATAGAACCTCATCGAAAATCCCATCCTCTTTCTTCCCCATCTCTGGCAGCCATTGTGTAGTCGTGCGAGCCTACCATCTCTTCTAGAAACCTTAATCTTTCTTCCTAAACCCTAGCATACCTATGGTGATGGAGTTCGGTGGGAGCAATAGTCGATTCCTACTACCACTACTGCTGTCACTGCCACCATCGCCTTCTCTGGTAAACCTCTCTTCCCTTTTCTTCTTTCTTTCTTTCGGCCTAGGGTGGAGCATTTTCTTCTTTTCGATGGAGTCCTTGGTCATCATTGGCCGACCACCATCTCAACCCTATCGCGCCACCCTCCTCAACTAGTCCAACTACTTCATCACCGAAACCCCTATCACCGGTTGATCTCATGAAACCCCAGGGGAGGGTTTTATGATGGTTGAGAGAGAGAGAGAGAGAGAAACCTAAGAAATTTTGATTGTTAGATCAGAGTGCGCAGCGAAAGCATAGTGATCAGGATTATTTTGAACAAATTAGGAATGTTGATTTTTTTGAGTTAAAGAATTATGATAGATGATAGAATTAGATATTGCTTGTACAAGATATTCATTAATAATGAAAAGAGTAATATTTTGAAATTATTTTAAATGTTGTTATGTGATTTTCAAAAGAAGAGCTCCTAGTTACTATGTTAAGAAAATTTTTATCATCTTAATGAGTGGACCCTTGATTCTTGATTTTGAATTTGGAATAATTAGAGATAGATTTTCTTTATCCTAGAATTAAATCTTATGCTCTCCCATTCATTAGAAAGAATTTAAGATTATTTATCGATCCTTGATTTTGATCTTAGATTTTTTTATCTTCGAAGATTCGTATATTGAGAGTATAATAAGGTTTGTTCATGATCTTATGGTATATCGATTAAATCATGAGCAATTGATATTTTTTGGCAAGAAATTTGATATCCTTATTGAAAATAAGATATCAATTTTAATTTCAAGAAATGAATGGTTTTGAGTAGGATTTACTTTTGAGGTATTGAACCTTATTCTTACAAGAAACGAAATTATGATTATGAAACTTTAAAGTTAAAAAAAAAAATCTTTGATAGAAAATTTTAGGATAAAATTTCTTTTAGAAGGAAAAAATGTGATGCCCCAGTCCAATCAGGCCTAAATCACTTGATCCAAATCCTCCAGCATGGATCTCAAAGCAGCAAACTAAAAAAAATTAGAAGACCCCCATAGGAAGTCTTCTTCGTCCTCTCATTCGACTCCTAGTCGGAGTCCAAATCCATGTCAGGGAGGAGTGAAACTCCTTCCCACCAAATCTATTTAAAGGAAAGAAGTTTTCCCTCTTTTCTCCATCCAAAAATCAAGACCCAATCGATAGGGAACACTGGATTTTCTTTGCGGAAGCCTTCACCGTGCTCGTCGAAAAGTGGGTTAAAAAGGCCGCTGGAGATCAAGGTAAGCCTGGCCATTTCTTTTCCTCTCTTTTTTCTTCCTTCCTATTATGTTAGATGCCACCACCAACCATTGGCTGCACCAGAGAATTTTTTTTTGAAAATCCCTTGCTTCCACCCCTTGCCCTTTAATTTTTCGATGTCGGTGGTCATTGTCGACCGCCGGTATAGGTGTGCCGGGTTACGCTGTCGCAGCCCCAATTGCCATCGGCCATTGGCCGACAACCAAGGCCTCCAGTCCAAGAGACAAGAAGGGGGGACCTCACGGTCCCCTGTTCCTCCAAAGAAAATTACGGAAGAAGAAGAAAAAAGAAAAGAAAAGAAAAAAAGAAAAAAAAGAAAAGGAAAAAAAGAGAAAAGAAGAGAGAAATTTTCTCTCTCTTTCCTCTCTCCCTCCTCTAAGTTTGAATCCTACTTTCTCTTTCTAGAAGATTCATTCTCTCTCTACTTTCTCTCTCCTATTTTCTCTCTCTAATATGATTATTGGATTTAAAAAAAGAAAGAGAAAGCAAGAAAAGAAAAAGAAAAGAAAGAAGAAGATTTTTCCTCTCCTCTCTCTTTTTTCTCTCAACTTTCTCTCTTTATAACTTTCTCTCTCTATTTTCTCTCTAGATTGCTTGTTCTTTTGTAATTTCTTTCTTCTAAGATTTCTTAAATTTTTTAAAAGATTGATGATAAATTTGAATGATCCTAGTGAAGGGGATCATAATCCATGATCATCGGACAGCATACCGGCACCTATCTTATTCAGATCTGATATAAGTAGATTTTATCATCCATAATTTTATGAAATTATCTATGATAATTATATCTTTATTTAATTTAAATTATCTTGATCTAATCAATGAAAATTATCGAAACATATCACCTGATTAGTTTTGATTCATCTTCATAGTTTCTCTCTCCTCTGACTTTATCTATCCACCTGATTTGTAAACTTAATGAAGGATTCTCAATCCTACCATTTTGAATCTGATTTAATTCAGATAAATAGATTCTGAATCATTTATCTTCTAGTCTAATCTTGATCCATGAGATTAGGATGGTCAGACTAACCCGAACCATTACATGTGACTATCGTCAATCTATCTTTTCAGATTAATATGTCATACCCTTTCTAATTATTGAAATTGATCATCTATAGAATTGTAGATGTCTGATAATGGGGTACTGCAACATGATTTATGAATAGAAAATTTTGAGAAGAAATTATAAGAATGATATAGATTTATTAAAATGCACACTATGTAAGTAATGTTTCACCTTTTCTAGATTTATTAACAATTTATGATATATTTTCTTGGATTGATTTATGAAATAATGCATGAATTTGATAAATAATATTTTATTATTGAAAGTATCTTATTTTTGAAATGTTATGATGAAGTATGATTGAAAATATTGATCTTATTATATATGATTTTGATACTACATGGTTATGTGCATTCTTATCGAATTGAAATAAGAAACATGAATTAAGATGATTTGAACTCTCAGCCTGACTATATGGAGGATCCCACCAATGGAGGTTAATACATCAGTAAAGATTTAGTCCTGAGGGTTTATGTCACCAATAGACCAGCGGTTCCAAAGGACTTTGCTGCCAAATGATTCGCAGCTTACCGCAAGATGATACGTGGTGTTATGATCCTACTGTAGAAATAATATAACCATAGCTCATGACTGATGAGAATGATTGACGAGAATGACTGATAAGAATTTGATAAATTAAAAGAAAACTAAATTTTTGAAAGAAAATTCAAAGAGATTGAATCAGACATGATAAATATTTTAAAAATACTGTATAATAAAAATTGATTTTGAACTGATGAACTCTATATATTTATTTTCTATAAATGATAATTTATTTTATTTATCTAATAAAATTTAGTTAAAGTGATCATTATTTACTAGGCTGTATAGCGCATTATCTCTATTTTATTATTTTTATAGATCTTGAGAAATAAGATGATATAGAAGTATGTATAGAAGAATAATTAAAGATAGATAGGATGATGAGAAGTAGAACATCGATACTCTTATTTTAGATAAAATTTTATTGAAGCTGATGTAAGATCTTTTGAATATTATTAAATTTTATGAGATATTAAAATAAATTTTAATTAGTTAAATTTTAAATTTAATTTATTTATTAATTATTCTACTATTACTTTATGATAGCATGATAAGATGCCTTGTATGCTTATGGAAAGAGTTTCCTATGAATGTACGGTGGTTGCCATGACCCTTGACTCGTGACCTCGGGTCGGGGGTGTGACATGATCCCTTTGAAATCTTGAAAAATGTTAGAGTGGTTGTCGATCGTCTAGCCTTACCATCCTCTCTTGTCGGAGTATATAATGTATTTCATGTCTACCTATTGAGAAAATATATACCAGAGTCTAGCCATATGGTAGAGTTTGGACCACTTCAGTTCAGAGAGGATTTATCTTATAAGGAGCAACTAGTACGAGTCATTGATAGAAAAGATCAAGTTTTGAGGTGATGCACTATTCCTTATGTCAAAGTCTAATGGAGCAACTGTACAGAATAAGAAGCAAACTGAGAACTAGAAGAAGAGATGCGAGGCAAATACCCCCAACTATTTCTCGACTTTGGTACATCAAATTTCAAAAATGAAATTTTTGTTAGGGGGGAAGATTGTGAGAACCAGACCCTTGAACCCGGTTCAACCCGAAACTAGCATACATTGCCGACTTCACCAAAAAAAATCATGGGGAAGGTGGAGAGATGAAGCCATGTTCGACTAGAACAAGGAACCAATTCCAAGTCAATCCTTGGCCATTAGGGGAAGACTTGGGATGTGACATGCTGGCAAGGCCCGATCTTATCCGAGGAGGATGAGTCTATCTCATCCCATCCCTCTTTTATTTAAACCTTAAACCTCTCCATAGAACCCTCATCGAAAATCCCCATCCTCTTTCTTCCCCATCTCTGGCAGCCATTGTGTAGTCGTGCCGAGCACTACCATCTCTTCTAGAAACCTTAATCTTTCTTCCTAAAACCCTAGCATACCTATGGTGATGGAGTTCGGGTGGGAGCATAGTCGATTCCTACTACCAACTACTGCTGTCACTGCCACCATCGCCTTCTCTGGTAAACCTCTCTTCCCTTTTCTTCTTTCTTCTTTTCGGCCCTAGGGTGGAGCATTTTCTTCTTTTCGATGGAGTCCTTGGTCATCATTGGCCGACCACCATCTCCAACCCTATCGCGCCACCCTCCTCAACTAGTCCAACTACTTCATCACCGAAACCCCTATCACCGGTTGATCTCATGAAACCCCAGGGGAGGGTTTTATGATGGTTGAGAGAGAGAGAGAGAGAGAGAGATGGATTTAAATGGGTGAACCTATTTTTTTTTAATTGGACATAATTCAATTAAGTCTGGGTTAACCCAAATTACATAAGATATGATTCAAAAATTAACTTGAATCTAGATCCAGACTAGACCAGGTTGAAAGACCGTTTCTTTTAATTTAATTTTGCCAAAATTAAGGTTAAGTTGTTATTAGACCCTTCAACATCGAGAGAACACCGAACGTTAGATCTAGAGAACGGACTAAGAAGATTATAGAATTTTAGATCTGATCAACTATAAATTTTTTCTTTTCTCTAAATTTATTTTTATATATTTAAAAATTAAATTTTGAATATAAAATATTTAAAAATTATTGAAGTTCAAAATTATGTATTTATTTATGAAAAGTGATTTAGAAAAGTTAGATCAAGCATGATGTCACTTTTGCATGATACAATTTTGAAAGAGATGACTTTCTTATATTAATATTGCATGATCTCTGAAAAAAATTATATATATTCATCGATGCATGAAATCTTATATTAAAAAATTATTTTTGTTGCTCTTTTGGATTATATAAAAATTGAGTTGATACTTTTATAAAAATAAGTATCATTATTTATGAAAAATTAATTATTATAAATTATAAAAAAATTCTAATTAGAATATGATCTAGATCTAGCCAACAAAATTGATCGTTGGCCATACGTTAGAAATGTGTTTCTCCTGGATATCTAGATAGTCAGGACTGATTGCTGGCAAAGTTAGTCCTGTTGGATCTAGGTAATCGGAGCTGATCACTAGTACATGTTGATGCATCGCATATCTCTTATTTTAGGACTAATCTCTTTGCCTTGTCATGGGGTAAATTATGGCCATGTGAATTATAGCTAGTTTCCTCCTGGGCCTAGCTAGTGAGGCTGATCACTGATACATGTTGATGGATCAAGTATTCTATATTTAGGGGCTAGTCTTTCCTGGGTCTTATCAAGAACTGATCATAGCCATAGTCAACGAAAATTGAGAGAGATTTTTTTTTTTAATTTTTACTGATACACATGGCATATTTTTAAAAAAATTATCTTATTATATATTATTGATAAATTATTATATTTTGAAAAGAATTATGCTTGATCCAAAATATTAGTAACTTACTGAGCTCGTAAAGCTCACTCTCTTTTCTATTTTTTTCAGATCTAGAAGATCCTACGGGGCTAAGGATCGATCAGTGAGGAGCATAGAATTTAGACTATGATTTACTCGACTATATTCAAATAGTTTTATTTTATAAATATTATTTTAAATTTTTATTTGGTTTGTTATCAGTCACAGAGATTTTATTTTTTATTATTAAATAAAAATATAAGAAAAATTACTTCTACCACTGCTTGAGTTAAATTGAGATAATTAAATAGTGAAAGGTAGGTCTTGCATATTTAAGGAGATTAAACCTTAAGAATGTGCAGCCATCTATCGTGTGCCTAGCTTGTGTCATTGGGTCGGGGCATTACAATGATATACATGAAATGCTGGAAGAACTTTTAGTTTTATTTAAGGGATTAAATGAGGAACAAAAGATAATCTTTGATGTTGTAGTGGATACTATAAATGAAAATAAAAATGGTATATTTTTTTGTATATGGTCATGGAGATATGGGCAAGACCTATCTCTAAAAAATAATTATCATAAAAATTTGCTTAGAAGAAAAAATTGTTTCAATGATAGCATATTCCAAAATAGCATCATTTTTGCTATCTGATAATCAAACGATACATTTAAGATTCAAAATATCGATTCATATTGATGACTTTTTTCAACATGTGAGATAAAAAAGAGAACTTAACTTGCAATATTAATCAAATTACAAGTATATTAGGATGAAGCTCCAATTACCCAAAAAAAATGTTTGGAAGTACTTGATAGATTTTTGAAAGATATTTTGGAAATAAATAATTCAAATTATGATGAAAAACTGCTTGGTAGCAAAATGGTTCTTCTTAGAGAAGGTTTTAGATAAATTCTTTCCATAGTTATTGGAAGAAATGGAGTAGAAATAGTTGATGCATCAATAAGCCGATCATATTTATGAAAATTTACAGAATTTACATCTTGAAAAGAAACATGTGGTTATTAAATGGCAATGTAGATGAAAGATGTAGAAAACTACTTATTGACTTAAGCATATGGATTTTGAATGTTGGTGATGGAAAAATACTGACTACCAAGTTTTTAGAAGAAGAAGAAGAAGAACTGAGTTGGATAAAAGTTCTAGAAAATCTGCTCATAAATGTTGCTAGAGACTGTATTCAAAATATTGCTTTGAAAGTTTAAGAATACTTTAAAGAAAATTATGATGATATTGTATATTTGAAACAATAGCCATTATCGTGCCCACAAATGAGTTAGTTGATGTGATGAGCATATATCTATATTCTTTGGTTCCAACTGAAGAAAATACTTTTCTAAGTTCTGATACAATATCCAAAACATCAGTTGATATAGTTATTGAAGATATTCTGTATTCTTTTGAGTTTATAAACTCTTTGAACTTCAATAACATTCCTAATCATGATCTCAGTTTAAAAATAGATATCCAATAATGCTATTATGAAATATCAATCATACTTGACCTATAACAAGTAGATTAACTCTAAAAGTAATAGAAGTAGAGATTACCACCGGTAGCTATATTGGTGAAGAAGTTTATATTCCATGCATTATAATGCAAGTGACAACAATAAAATAGTCATTTATTTTTATAAGAGGATAATTTTCAATAACACTCGATTATGAAGTGTCAATTAACAAAAGTCAAGGATAGATATTTAAAAAATGGGTTATATCTAACTAGACCAATATTTTTACATGGTCAGTTATATGTTACTCTTTTATGTGTTAGTTCATATGAATGCCTCAAAATTCTTATAAAAAATTAGCATCCCATACCTGAAGGTTTCACAAGAAATATTATTTATAAAGAAAAATTTTCAATTTACCTTCAAGTATTTTTTACATATAGAAATACAATTCCTCATAATTTCTTAGTAATTTTTATCCACATAATTTGTACATTTTTTACTTACATGATATTAATGATCTTTATAGTTGAATAGCAAAAAAAAATAGAATACTTTATTATCACAATTATCGCTAGAAAAAAAAGAACCGGAGAATTGAAGTTAGAGTTGTGCAGATGTGGGACTCGATAAACCCGCTGATAATCAATTAGTAAGTGTAGATTGCATTTTGTTTGATGAAAAAGATTAGTATAATAATTCTTATACGCTTAAATATTTTTCTGTAGTAGAGTGTATCAATCCTTATGCCAAATTTTTGTTTTATATATATAGGACTCTATGATTCATGCATCAATCAGAAAAGAAGATGCTTTACAATTTAGAAGTTTACTTACTAAAGGAAACATCTACGACTTTGAAAAATTTAATATAGCTTCAAATAAGAAAAAAATTAGGGCAACCATACATCAATATATTATTTATCTTAATAGATGAATGAGCATGCAACAAACATATGATGATACCAGTTCCATACCATTTCAAAAGTTTAATTTTGTATAATTCGAGGAACTAACCACTGAGAAATCATAATGACACTTGATAGGTGTAGGTATGCATTAAAATTATACATAATAGTTTATGAAAATGAGACATAATTTATTCATTTTGCAGATGTCATTGGATGTATCATGATTATTAGGCCATTTAAACAAATAAATGTCATGCAAAAATTGGTTCAGAAAAGAAATTTGGAAATGAAAATTTTAAGGTAATACTCACTAACTTGATGAATTTTTCTTCATTATTCTACAAAAATATTCTAACTCTATTTTTTTTTGTAAATTGAAACTCTCAAGAATCATAAAATATTTATAGTTGATTTAATGAAAATGCAATACATAAAAAGTGTTTGTTACATTTTGAAATTTTTTTTTGAACAATTCTACAAAGATCTTGTTCATCGCATGGAATAAGCATGTTCGACAATCATTATCTTAACAGGAATGACTATTAGAATATTTATAGATAATACCCTCTTTCTTTTCTTTTTTTTTTACAAATTTAGAATGACCATGCTAAAATTTTTTTGATACTTTTATATATAGAAAAAAAAAATATTTATCAGCTTCTTCAACATCAAGATATTATACAAATGTATAGATTTATGAAATACAAGAATATTGAAACATGTTATGAAACAAATTTTATGATTATTTTGTTCTTAAAAATGCTGTGACTAATGTTCAGTATAATCTAAATATTTACAAATTAATATATAATTGACAAAATGGTGGTTGCCTTTGTATTGACAATGTTAAGAAAAAATACATTTACAAACCCTTTACATGATGTTATTGCCAATAGAAAAATAATTAAGAAATTATTAGCATTAGATCCACATAACTCTCAGATATAATTTACCGATTGAAAATGTTTAATAATAAACCACTGAAGATTAATTACATAATTTCTTAATTTGCAGTTGCTTCTAGAGAGTATAATTTGCATATAGAGCAAAATTGAAAGCATCTGACACTTCTTATAGCTGGTGGTATAAGGCATGCTATGATTGCAGATCTATAACCGAGATTTATGGTGATAAATTTTGATAAAACCAATGTAGTAAAAATGACTAACCTTCCATATCATGGTAAAATAACAATAGCTTTACCATTATATTAATAATCATCAAAAAGTAATATTACTATTTTTTTGAATTTTTTTGGGATATTTATATTTTGAAGTTATAAATTAAATGTAATTGTTAAAGATAACACCGATAGTACTATTTTTATTATATCGGGAAACTAGCTCAACAATTAATTGGTATATGAGCATTCAATCTTGCTATAGACCTAAGATAGGATAGATTTATTCTTTCAAGCATTGTTGAAAAGATTCTTAGTGGAACTTATATTTTTCAAATCATGTTTAGCTCGCAGAACTATAGCATTGAAAACTAGAATTTTAAGATTACAAAAACTTTTCATAAAGGTAGTTCTCAAATAGAGAATATATGTCAAATTTCTGGTGCCAAGCCTTCCTCATCACAAGTTTTGAAAGAAAGATTAATAACGACTCCTAAAAACCAAATTCATTTGGAACTTTGTCATGAATATACTTTTGCTAAGATGATGCTCAATACATTTGAATACCAAACTTTTATTATAAATATTCCATTATTTGTTTGTTCTGTCTTTTTGAAAAAACTTAACTTTACATTTCCTATTTAGAGAACCTATACCCACACCTTCGTTAAAAAAAAAAAAACTCTACGCCAAGTAAATTAGGTTTGACAGAAGATCCTTATAATATATTAATAGTTTTATAGCATATTTATTTTCTAAAGGCAACAACTCAAGAGAAAGGTGAATTGAATTTTTGAAAAATAAAATTAAACTTAAATAATTTATGCTCAAAAATAATTCAAACAATATTTGTAGAGTGATAACCAAAAAATCTAAGTTATAGCAGAAATAACAAGATAAGCAAAATAATATAATCATAAATACATAGAATTTTATAGTGGTTCAGTGCAAAATCCAGTACATACGTCCACTCTCTAAGCAAATTTGCTTGAAAATTCTAACTATAACCACTTTAAGATTATAGTCTGATTGTTTCAACAGATTTATGATTCAACCTAGTTAGTTTTCACTAGCTTACCAACCAAAATCTTATACCTGATTATTTTCTTTAGGGCTTATAATCAATCCTGATTGATTTTTTTGGAAATATTAATCAAAATTATATACCATCCAACTTTATGTTTGGACCCACCCTAAGTTTCTATGCACAAGAAACTGGTCACAATAAAGCAAATAGAAATATACAAGAAATGAAGTTTAGAAATAATGAAACTCATTTAGGCTTTGAAGAAGTCGATGTAGATGAGCTTTCAATGCTTGGACTTCTTTTTTGATTACTCAAGAGGATTGAGGTAGCCTTCAATGCTTCTTCTCAATGGTAGTTGGCTTTAATTAAAGCTCTCTTCCTCTTTTTCAGACTAATTAAATATAGGAAGGATTGAATTTAAGATATTCTTTAATTCCTTCCTTTTTCTCTTTTAGGTTCTCACACTATTCTTTTGAAAATAGCTCAATAAATTTCTTGAACATTCAAAGCTTGGTTTCCTCCATGAATCCTTCATATCTATGGCTTTAAAAATATCTTTATTTAATGCTCTAGTTGTTAGCAGCTTGAAAATATATAGTCATTGTGGAGATGATTTTATATTTTTGAAAATAATGAAAAATTAGTCGTTATTCTGTCAGAATTCTATGAGTCAGCTTATCCAGACTCTTAGTTGGCTAACCTTTAACGATGAGTCGACTAAGTGAAACTCTGAGATGGCTTCTTTGTAGATGCCAAAAAATCCATCGTTCTGTCTATTCTGTCTATTTGAGACTAGGTCGGCTCAAATCCTATGTTAGTTGGTTAACTTGAATTCTTGATCAGTTAGCTAATTTTCTGGATCGATTTAGAGGACTTATTGATTTTTGTTGCTTTCTGTACTCTTTTGTTTTCGAGATTGAGTTGGCTCTTCAGACTTGGTGGCTATCTTGATCATAGGATTAGCCTAAGAAAATATTTTGAATCTTTATTTTTTCTATCTTCATCCTGAGTCTGAGACTTGGTTTGCTATCCAACAGCTTGAGTCGACTAAGATCCTATCTTGATTGACCAAGATAAAAAATATGATCAGTGAAGAGACTTGTCCAAATTTTTTATAGTTTTTGTTTCTCCTTTAGACTAAAACTAGATCGGCTAAACTTAAAGCTAGGTCAACTCAATTCTATGTCAGACATGCTATAAGATGTTTTAGATAGCTTCTCTTCACTAATTTTGTTCTAGACTATACTTGCCTTCTTAAACTTAATTTGTGCAAGTATAGGCTTGTTGAGAGGTTCTTCTAGACTAGATTTTTCATTCAAATCTTTGGATTCTTTACTTCCAACTAGAGGTCTTAGATTTGGGAATATACATATTCTTAAGAGGATAACTTTTTTGAGTAAAACAATTAAACACATTGAGGAATCCTGTAATCACTCTCAAACACATTATTAGTGGACGTAATTTATACTCAAACATCTATGACATCATTAAAATCAATTCTAAGGCTAACAATTATAATTTGATATTTATTTTTCATTTTTTAGTACAAGACATAGCATTAGAGAAAAATTAATATCCGTGTAAGTTTTTGAGAGAAAATTATATACAATATCTTCTTTAATTTCTATTCTTACACATCCTTTTTTTTCAACATTCTACGTAGCTTGCTGCATAGCATGGGTCCCACACTAGTATCTATAAATTATGCAACACAATTTTGTTGAAAGAGGTTTTATATATATCTCTCTCTATTATGCAACACAATTTTGTTGAAAGAGGTTTTATATATATCTCTCTCTTTAAACATACATATACACGCACATATATATATATATATATATATATATATATATATATATATATATATATATATATATATATATATATGCATGCATGCGTGCATGCAATGGGGGACTAAGGGAAATCTACTGACATGGCTACGTCATGCACTTTGACAGATAGGAAAGGGGTTCATTTGGACCTTGGCAGTGCTGATCCGGTGAGGGCTTCCTTGTCAGGCTCCTCAGTAAACTCAAACTTGAAGATCCAGGAAGGTACAAGCTCACCTCCATGGAGTGCACCACACTTGGTATGAGGTAGGACATCTGATGCCCTCCAATCAAGGTGGCCCCTATGGGGTGCTTTGCATCTAGTTAAAAGGAAGGACGTCAAATGCTCCCTGGTCCTGGGCCCGGGTTGTGCAAGGATCCTGTCATTTTTTATGGAAAACCTTGTGAGCAATTAAGGACAAAGTGGCATTGCTGGAACAAAGATTCTTCCAACTAATTGCATTCTAGGATGAAGATACTGATAAATCTAGCATCCGGTGGCAAAAGGCATTGATCGGAAAGTTTTTGGGTCATGGCTTTCCTTTAGATTTTATCCAAAAAAAAAATGAGGTTAAGATGGAATTTGGGTGAAGATCTCCACGTGTCCTCCTTGTCAGAGAGGCTTCTTCTCTTTGAATGTCCCTTTGTTGAAACTAAAATGCGGATCTTAGACCGTGGATGGACTCTTACGAGACAACTTCTAGCCTCGGAGATTTGGCGACCTAGATTCAAGCTAGGCGGAGACCATGTCCGGCAAGCTCGCATATGGTTCCGCTTTTAGATCTCCCGTTAGAGCTCCGAAAAAAGGAAAAAAATCTTAAAAATCACCTCTACTGCAAGTACTCCTCCATGTCTAGATGACTGAACTGAATCCTCCACCCATATGGGATATGCTAGGGTTTGTATTCTTATAGACATCTCTAAGAGTATCTGCCCATAAGCTTGAGTTGGGGTTAAAGATACTCTTCTATGGCAATAATTCATCTACAAGGAGTTGCTGGAGACATGGGCAGGCTTGGACAAATCTTGGAATTCGGCAGCTATATGTCATCAAGAGAGTTGGAAACTAAACCAGTTTTTAATCCTTGGATTAATGCTGTAGGGTACCAGTGGATCCATCCTTACCTTAGGATGTAAAAATACCTGCTACTCATTCTCCTACTGGTGGATTCTCTTCAAATGACTGGAAGCAGATAAAGAAGATCTCCTCCTAAGTCCCAACCTATGGATGTTGACTTGACCCCCTTTGCTGCAATTTCTTCGAAATTCACCCATTTGGTGAGTGCACATTCTGAGATTGAAGAAATTTAGTTAATGGATGTCATTGAACTTGTTGCCATAGCTGTATCAAAGGAAAAAAGAAAGCATTCACCTCCAAGACCTGAACTGCAAAGATCTCTAGGATCCTCCCCTCTGCAAGCAAAAGCTTTGGTGGTGGAAGAATCAGAAAATAGGCATTATAATGAAGCTTCAAAGACTCCCAAATAGAAGGCATTAGCAACAAAAGCTTATAAACACATATGGAAGTCGGTTAGTGGAACCACCTCTTCCATTTCTCCACAAGATTGAGATGTTGAGTCCATGCAAGTGGAACTTCATACTACAAATCAACTTGGACTCTCCTCATCTTCTTCTTCTTCTTTAGGCAACCTGGTGTCACGACCCAATGGTTCAAGTTGGGCACGTGATAGATGGCGTACATTCTTAGGGTTTAACCCCTCAAAACATGTAAGGCTTGCCTTCAGATTCAATAAATCATATCAATCCATACTCAGGTAGCAAACTTCTAATTTTATTGATTCAAATAAAATAAATTCATTAATGACTCATAAGGTTGATTAACATAAATCAAGATCATCAATTATTTTAAAAGTAAATATCTTCTAAGATCCTAAGCTCCTCACTGCTTACCCCAATTCTCATATGCTCTTCTAAATCTAAATAAAGAAAAAAAAGGAATGAGTTTTACAGGCTTAGTAAGTCACCAATATCTTTGAGAGATTGAGCATAAATAAATTATTTCCAAACATAAAAATTGACAATAATAGATGCATAAACCAACAAACTTTTAATTTTTAAAACATGCCATGTATAACAATAAAATTTAAAATCCTCTCTTAATCTTCAGTGACCACGACTATGATCAGTCTCATGATAAGATCTAGAAGAGACAAGTCCTTGAATATAGCATATGCAATCCATTAGTGTGTACTAGTGATCAGTTATACTAGATAGACTTAGAAGAGAGCTAGCTTTGATTTACATGGCCAAAAGAAATAGATAGAGGATTAGAAAGAAAGATGGGTCTGTTGGCTAGGCAAGCTTGATTGCAGTAGCTCAACGGCTACCAAAGGTGAGGGAGAAGGGAGAGGATGGGGTTTCGATGATGTATTAGTCGAGAGGAGGTGGGTTTAGAAGAGGGTGGGAAGGAAATAAACTTGATTTGTCTTTGGATAAGGTTGGCCTTCATTGGCGTAACCCTCTCAACGGCCTTCGACTGTTCTCGACTGACGTATGATACTTATCTAGCTACCCATATATAGTCTTATCTTCTTCCATAGCAGAGGATTGGATAGAAGATTAGGTTCCCTTATTCCCATCCAAAAAATTATGGTAAAAAAATGATGAAGTCGGCAAGCCTTGTTGACTTCACCCCAAATCGGATCCAATTGGAATTGTTCTCACACTTGGTCTTGGCCACCTCTTTTTGAAAAGCTATGGGATAAATTAGTTGGGGTGGATTCTTCCATTCAGCTAGTTTTAGGTCCCTATCATATATCTGCTAAAGACCCCTCAGCAGGTTCCTTTAATGAAGCTATGTCAGAGTTTTCATTGCAGATTTATAGGGGGTATCTGGGGGGAAGATAAAATCAAATCTCTATGAAGATCCTCACTTAGAATTGTAGAGGTGCTACAAAGTGCCTTTTTGTTAACTACATGCAATCACTTTTTTACCAATATAGTTATGATATTTGTTGCTTTTTTAAAACTTGACTTGCTCTTAATGCTTTACCTCGTATTCAAAGATACTTGGGCTAAGATGGAAGATTTATATGATCCTAGCAATGGGTTTATCTAGTGGGATGATTATTGCTTGGCAAAAAAGCTTGGGATCTATCTCCTTCACCCATATTGATAATCAAATTGCCTTGGCCACCATCTTCATGCCAAATCAGCCCCTTTGGATCCATGGAGTTGTTTATGCTAATACTTATGGCCTTGCTAGAAGAAGAGTCTAGTCCCAAGCTCTCTCTATGCTCTCTCTCAATCTACCCTTTCTTATAGTAGGAGGTTTCAATTGCATTCTTGATGCGGAGGATAGGAAAGGTGGCAAACCCTTTCAAATTGATAGAAATGTTAGGAAATTCAAGAGCTTTATCCATCAAGTCGGGTTTATGGATCTCGGGTTCTAAGAACCTCATTTTACTTGGTGTAATAATCAATCTAGGTTTGTGAGAGTTTGGGAAAGACTTGATTGGGCTTTTGCCTCTGGCTCATGGTTGGATCTTTTCCTAGAAGCCATTGTTTCTCAACTTGCTAGATTTGCCTTTGATCACTACCCTCTCTTTCTTAATAATCATTCCTCTATTGGTCCTATTTCTTTTCACTTTGAAAAAAATTGGCTTCATAGTGAGGGTATTTATAATGTCATCACCAAAGCTTGGGTTTATCAAGGTAATTATTCTCCTCCTATCAAGGTGTCGCAACTTCTTCAAAACACTAGGAAAACAATCAAAGGATGGAAAAACAAGGGCAACATTTTTAACAGAGGCAAGTTTTGCATGATCAAATCTATCATCTTCAATTGCTAAATGCCTCAAATTCATGGCCTTTCTCACGAACAATATACGCATCTTATAGCCTTACTTTAAGCTTATCAGCATAATTTATTCTTGCAAGAAATTTTTTGGAGGCAAAACATACTCAATCTGGCTTTGAGAAGGTGATTCTAACACAAAGTTCTTTCATCAGTCTATCATTCTTCATTGTAGGCATAACAAGATTCACTTTTTGATTAATAATAATGGAGAAATGATAGAAAACCATTAGGTATCACCAACCTCCTATATTAGCATTTTCTCTAAAGATGGTTAAAAGATGAGGATGTTGGATAGATGGACCAACCTATTTTGCTAACTCTTGTCACACAAGATCAAAATGATAAACTTATACAAATAGTCATAGAGAAAGAAATTATTTCTACTATTAAGAGCATGAATCCAGACAAGGCACCTAAACTAGATGGCTTTTCTATATTTTTCTTTCATTGCTTTTAGCATATTATCTCAAAGGATGTTATCTCTACGGTCAAATAAGTTTTTGCTCATGCATTTCTTCCAGATTCATAGAAGCAAACTTACTTGGCCCTTATCCCCAAATCACAAGCACCTCAAGTTGCCAATGATTTTAGGCCGACTAGTTTGTGCAATTCACTTTACAAAATTGTGGCCAAGATTCTCTCCCACAAGCTGAAGCCTTTCCTTCCTCTTTATGTCTCTCTAAATTGTTCATGGCCATCATATAACTAATAATATTCCTTTATCTCAAGAGCTCTTTCACTCTTTGAAAAGGGCCCCTCCCACCAAAAGTCTTATGATGCTTAAGATTGACATAGAAAAAGCCTTTGATCACGTCCATTGGCCTTTCTTATTCCAAACTCTCAAACAATTTGGCTTCCATGATAGGTTCATTCAGTGAATTAAGGCTTGTATTCTCAGGCCTCATTTTGCTCTATTAGTGATGGCTCTCTCATAAACTGGTTCTATTCTTTTAGAGACCTCCAATAAAGGTGCCCTTTATTTTCTTATTTGTCTATTTTATGTTTAGAAGCTCTTTCTAGATTTTGTCATTATGCTGTGCAAAGCCATCTGCTGACAACTATTCAACCTAAAGGAGGCTCAACTATATCCCATATTTTTATTTAGATGATTGAATTCTTGTCTCTAGACCTACAATTCAAAATGCCATTTGTATCAAACCTATTCTGGGAGCCTATTATTTTTTATTAGGTCAGGTGATTAATTATAATAAATCCCATATTATCTTCAGCTCCTCTACTTTTGTAACGATCAAATAGCAAATCAAATGTCTTTCAAATGTCAGCATAAAGGATGGAACTTGGCAATATCTTGAAGCTCCTGTCTCTGGTTTACATTCTGCCCCATCATAATTATCTTTTCTCATTGACCAAGCTATAACAAAAATTTCAGGTTGGAAATGAAAAGTTTTGTCCTTTGCGGGTAGAGCCACTCTTTTGCAAGTAGTTTTTTCTTCCCTTCCTCTTCATTGCATTTTCCATATCCATGTGCCTATATCTATTCTTTGTAACCTTGAGAAGAATTTTAGGGCCTTCTTATAAGGGCATTCAAATAACTAAAGAGGTTTGTATCTCATCTTTTGGGACAATATTTGCATGCCAAAGGACAAAGGGGGGCTTGATTTCTCTTCTTTGCTTAAAAGAAGGCCTTTTTTTTGTAAACTTGTTGCTAATACAATTCTTACACCTCATACTCTCTGGGCTCAATTTACTGCTGCAAAGTATCACTTTACTAGTTCTTAGAAGGGTTACATCAACTCTTGGCAGTGCTCCATAATTTGAAATAAAATATGCTCCTTTAGTCATCTAACACATTATTAGTTTTAGCGGTCTATAGGATTTGGTCAATCCATTAGCTATTACATTGATCCATGGATTTGTAGCATACCTCTTTGTCATTGGCCTACAAATATCAATATGGACAACAATTTTGAAAATTTGTTGGTAGAGGATTTTATTACAACCAACAAACATTGGGACACATAAAAATTATCTATGTTTCTTTCTGCTAAAATGATGAGCTAGCCACATATCATGTATGCCTATACTGCAAGGAGCTTGGCCCGATTAGATTACTTGGAGCCAAAATAAAATCTCTCAAATATCTCTAAAGGATATTTATCCTCTCATTGAAACACCTTGCCCTCTTGATCTTCATTTGCCTTTCAAGTGGATTTGGAAGCTATTTATCCCAGCTAGAATAAAAACTTTACGGTGGAAACTTTTATGGAATAAGTTGCCTTGAAATCTATTCTTGCTACTAGAGGCATCATCCTTCCAAAGGCTCATATATGTGATCTTTGCTCCTCAGCACCTAAGGATTGCTCTTATGTTATCTTCACTTGTTCCTATGTGGATGAATGCTAGCAGCATCTCCAAAGTATTACTAGATTTGGCTTCATCCCCCCTTCTGTGCTGATTCTAGTTGATTTCATCATGAGAACCAAGGTAGAGGAGGGTTTGAAAACCATTTTAATTTATTTTCCTTGGTTGCGGAGGACCGCTAGTAATGAGTGCATTTTCTAGCAAACTATAACGTGACCTGCCTTTATAATCCAAAAGGCTTATGCCATGGTTCAAGCTCTTCAGCTTCATTGTTCACATCTTCCTATGTTAACTCTATCTAGGTATTAGGGTAGGAAATCATTCTACTTCATCTTATACTCAAATTATTGTGTCATGGTTGTTCCCCCCTATAGAGTTCTAAAGGTGAATGTTAGAAGGATAGACCCAATTATAAATATATCTAATTAAGGATCCTAGGATATTATTCCTTGGTATATTCTTGTTATTCTTTTTCTATATTTGGATTTACATATCTGTATTTATAGGCCCCTTATATATCCTCTTAAGTATAAAAAAATAAATCCTTCTCTCCATATTCATCATGGTATCAGAGCCATAACCATTCTCTTCCTCTTCGACCCCTTGCCTTTCATTCTCCTCCCACCACTTGCCTTTTTGATCTTCCATCGCTGTCCGTGCTGCACCTCCACATCATCACCTATTTTTCTCCCCTCCTTACCTTTCTTTCCCGACACTACCAAACCCTCACCTTTCTCCCACATCGAGCACCTCCTGCACCCCTCCCCACCACTGCCACACTCGCTGTATGCATCACCACCCCCCTCCCTCCCCTTCCTACCTCTCTTCCCCAGCACCACCAAATCCTCACCTTTCTCCCATGCCAAGCACCTCCCATGCGTCTCGCATCCCTCCCCCACCACTATTGTACCTGCCATATGCGTCACCACTCGCCTCTCTCCCCTCTTTGTTTTTCTTCTCCGACACCACCAAAACCTCACCTTTCTCCCACACCAAGCACCTCCCGCACCCCTCCCCACCGCCCCTCCCGATCTCTCCACCAATGCCTCTCCACGCCCCTTTTCCTCCTCGCCACCACCTCCACCATCTCCCACCATACCATCATCAAGAAAAGTGCTCCCACCTCACTGCCTCCTCAACTCCTACCACATTGATCGCCCAATCTCTCTGCCATCGCCTCTCCATACCCCTCTTTCTCCTCGCCATCGCCTCCACCATCTCCCACCACACCATCATCGAGGAAAGTGCTCATGTCGCATCGCCTCCTCAACTCTTGCAGCACCAATTGCTGCACCGCCTGCTTTCCTTCCTAGCTGATGGAATTCACCCATGAACCATGGGACCAAGTAAGAAAAATGGATTAAGAAAGGTCAACCCCTTCCTTTCTTTATTTATAGTTGATTTTTTTTTAAAAAAAATCTAATTTTATGGCTAGATGCTTGAAAGTCTATAGTTGAGGAGTATTTAGTGATTGATCATTGGTGTGTCATGAGATTGTGCATGTTTTTTTTTGTAGAAGATGTCCAACCCAATTACTATGCAAGACCTTGAAGGTCTACTAGGTCAGCTTATTACAGTAGCCACTCAATCTAATGGTTCATCAAGAGATAGTGGTGTGAGAATTTGTGGTGCTCCCAAGCCTTAGAAGGTCATGAGAGGAGCCAGAGTGTTGGCTCCAAAAGATTAAGATGGGTGTGAGTCCTAGGGCTAGGATAGGAGTTATCCTAAGGTGAAAGCGGTGTGTAGTCCTGCATGGATTTGAGGTTCAGATGTGAGGATATTGAGAAATTTGGTAGGTACTCTGAAGATCTGGGATACAAGATGGAGTAAAGAACCAAAGTCGGGAGAAGAATCAGCCAAGATAAGGGACTGACACACAGGCAGGTTGGCTCGGATATGTAGTCGAGCTAGCTCGAGCTGAGACCAAGCCGACTCAGGGCATAGTTGAGTCAACTATCTTAGGCAGATAGAAGATAAAATTTAGATGAGATGCAGTCAAGCTAGCTTGACTATTGACAAAGCCGACTCAATGATTGTGAATAGAATTGGATGGAATTTTTTTATTTGAGTTTGGGATAGATTTTTATCCTAAGATCTTAAGGCTCGATCTAATAAGATCTTAAGGTGGCTAACTCATGTATGGATTGAATTTAGATCCAGGGGATGAGAGCATGAGAGATATGGGTGTACATGGGCTCGGTGAATGCTTTCATGTATTGATTAGCCTAGGAGAGTTTCTTAGAGAGAGTATGGATTTATTAGGATTCGTGTGGTATAGTAGAAATCCTAGGGTATATAAGCCCAAGTATTGTAATCTTTACAATAAGTGAAATTAATATAGAGTTTTTCTTCCTAACTCTCTTCTCTCTTTTCTCTTTGGTTCCAACATCAAGTCCTAGGTGCCCCCATCAACTCTTGCTCTTCTTCATATTTTTGGATTAACACCCAGGTTCATGCAAGAGGTCGAATCTATGCTTGTAGTTTCGAGCAGCCGTAGACATAATAATTGGTATCAGAGCAGTACTGATTATTTTAATAAGTGGTATCAGAGTTCGATTGAGCGTAAAGGAGGAAGAAAATTAGGTTTTAGTAGAGATCAACAATGAGGTTTAGATCTAAGGCTTTTCTCCAGGCTTCGTGAGGAAGGAAGAGATCTAAGGGCTGCTATCCATTATTCCTAATTAAGATAATTTTTAGATCTACCTATTGGCTATTTTTTTATTCAATTTGATCATAGAGAATAATAAGTTAAAGATAGGATTTAAAATATTTGATGGAAAGGATAGTTTCACGATATGGAAGGTTAGGATGAAGGATCTACTGATTCAGATGAAGTTTGATTCGGTCTTGAAGGATAGGCCATAGCAAATAATAGATAAGGAGTGAAAGTTCTTGAAGAAAAGAACATATGCCACGATTAGGGCTTGTCTGGTAGATGAGATGCTGTATGACATGTTAGAAGAGAAGACATCCAAGGATTTATGATCAAGATTACATCAATTATACATGAAGAAGAACATGTGCAATAAGTTGGTGCTGAAGAAGCAACTGTATAGCCTTCGAATGCAGGAGGACGAGAATGTTATAGAATATATTCAGTGATTTGACTGGATGAGCATGGACTTGCTCAATATTAGGATGGAGCTTGAAGAAGAGGATAAGAGTTTATTATTGCTATGTTCACTA
The DNA here is from genome assembly GCA_006176705.1 of Cocos nucifera. NCBI lineage: Eukaryota > Viridiplantae > Streptophyta > Magnoliopsida > Arecales > Arecaceae > Cocos > Cocos nucifera. The sequence goes on from QRFJ01000431.1 coordinate 1,308,341, forward strand.
TCCAGGAGCTTCGATTCATTGATAACTATGCTGCTGTATGGTAAAGAGATACTGGTGTATGAGGAGATCTATCAATGCTAAGGTCCAATGAGTAGCAGAAATGGATGATGAAAAGGAAGATCTTTCAGAAGGGTCTCACGATTTCAGAGAGGCCAAGAAAAGAGAAGAAGAAGAGCATACAGAGGGACAGCAAGGGATCCAAGAAGTGCTTCAAGTGTGGTGAAGCAGGGTACTTTAAGTGAGAGTGTCCACTTTGAAAGAAGTGCAAGGGAGGAGAAAAGAGGGACAAGAATTTTATCATTTGAATCACTAAAAGTGAAGAGTTGGATGAGCTCTTGATGATCTCGAATGAGCCTGCGGGATGCAGTATATCCGAGATAATTTCAAAGAGATCTGCGGAGTGTGGAGAATTTGAAGGAGCAGTGATGGTGATCGAAGTGCAATGACAGGCTCAGTAGTGCAGTGTTGGATGGTTGGCCTTGGGGGACTCAGTTATAGAGTCAGCTTTTACAGCATCGGAGGAACTTTGATTTTAGGTAGAGCATCGAGCAGAGATGGCTTCATAAGTAGAAAGAAATATGATACGAGTTTAGAGTGGAGAAGTGCAAAAGGATCAGTATCCTAGCACCAACACTAAAGATGTACAGTTCTAGATAGAGCAGCACGTGCGAAAGGATAGACAAAGTTCTAAAGAGACCGTGTTAGGATATGTAGTGGGTGCCAGCATGAAATTGCTACAGATTCTCTATGAAAGTTCAAGATAAATGATGCGGCTGTCAAGTAGAAAGATGTCTACAACTCTAAGGATGGTGCATAGGTGTAAGCCAAGATCTTCAGCGGTAGAGGCGGTTATCCCAACAGCCTTAAAGAGAGCTCAGTAGCTGAAGAAAGATGGTAGTGGCAAAGTATGCATAAGAAACTATCAGGACATGCATCGACAGCAGGATCGTGCAAAAAAATATTGCTAGGTGTGCCAAGGCTTGGGCACACCAAGATGAAGATTGTAAGGATTTGTGATGCTCCCAAGCCTTGGGAGGCCATGGGAGGAGCCAAAGTATTGGCTCTGAGAGATTAGGATAGATGTGAGTCATAGGACTAGGACAAAAATTATCTTAGGATGAAGAAAGTGTGTAGCCCTACACAGATTTAAGGTTTAGATATTTGAACCTTGAGAGGCTTGGTAGGTGCTCCAGAGATTTGCAACATAAGGTAAAGCAAAGGACCAAAGCTAGGAGAAAAATCAGCCAAGATAAAGGACCGACATATAGGTAGGCTAGCTCAAATATATAGTTGAGCTGGCTCGGGCTGAGATCGAGCCGACTATCTCAGGTAGATAGAAGACAGGATTTGGACGAGACACGGTCAAGCCAGATTTGCTATTGATAGAGCCAACTCGATGGTGGCAAACAAAATTGGACATGATCTTCTGTTTGGATCTAAAATAGAATTTTATCCTAGGATCTTAAGGCCCAGTCCAATAAGATCTTAAGGTGGCTAACTCATGTATGAGTTAGGTTTAGATCCAAGGGATGAGAGCATGGGAGATATTGGTGTACATGGGCTCGGTGAATGCTTTCATGTATTGGTTAGCCTAGGAGAGTTTTTCGGCTAAAGTTTGGATTTATTAGGATTCTTGTAATATAGTAGAAATCCTAGGGTATATAAATCTAGGTATTGTAACCTTTACAATAAGTGGAATCAATACAGAGCTTTTCTTCCTAACTTTCTTCTCTCTTTTCTCTCTGGTTCCAAAGCCAAGTCTTAGGTGCCCCCATCAACTTTTGCTCTTCTTCATATTTCTGGATTAACACCTAGGTTCGCATAAGAGATCGAATCTACGACTATGGTTTCGAGCAGCCGTAGACATAATAATTGGTATCAGAGCAGTACCGATTGTTCCAACAAGTGGGTCACTTAATGCTCTTCAGGTAGTTATAAAACTTGATGGCCTAGTGACATATCTATAATGAAAGAGATGCACTCATTTGCTTGTTCAAGAGCGAGGTTTGGAAGGATATCTTACTAGCATAAAGAGGAAGGCTGCACACTCTTAGTCATACTCTGCTAATGGAGAATGAAAATGAGAACATATCTACCGATTGTTCTGGCATTTCTTCTCAATACCATGACATAGAGTATGACTAAGAGTGTGCAGCTACTGGAGATTGCATTGAGGTTTGGAAGATGGTGGCCCAGATGTTCTCACAGTAGCAGAATTTTGTCCAAGCATTTGAGATATCTTCTCAATTGCATGAGCTTTATTAGGAAGATTTATTTGCCACCGAGTGTGCCACTGAGTTGAAGCATCTCTGGTCTGAAATAGATCATTATAGAACTTTTATTCTACAATGTTCTATTGATGTTGATGGATTCTAGAAGCATTTAGAAAAAGAATGGATTTAGAACTTTCTATATGGCTTAAATCTATAATTTGAGTCTGTCAGAGTTTAGCTTTTAGCTAGAGATACATTGCCTAGTTTGGGTCAAGTCTTCTCTACTATTTTGAGCGAGGAGACATGGCAGCGAGTGACCTCTGAATTCAGCAGTCCCATAAGATCTGCTCTTACTGTGCAACCACAGCAGTTGGATGAGAAGGTATGCTTTTATTGTAAGAAGCCTAGACACACCAAGATATTTTGCTAGAATCTCCATGGTCATCCAAATCAATCTGGGCATGGTAGTCGACATCGTGGTGATAGTGGTGGAAGAACTGGAGGTTGGAGTCATGGTTGTGGACCTGCCCAAGCCAATCTCTCTAAGGAGATTGAGAGCACAGCACATAGCTTATCTACAGAGGAGTATCAGATCCTTCAACGAAGGATAAAAAGTACAAGTCATCCTCTAGCATAACATTCTCTACTTTGGAGCAGCTTTACCATTAGGATGGGTATCTTGATTCCTCTCTTTTTACCCAATTAGGTGCTCCATATAGTTTAGCACATACATTTAATTATATAGCTGGAACATCCAACTCTTGGATTATAGACTCAAGAGCATCCAGTCACATGACAAGAGCATCTAATAGTTTTATTTCATATTCATTATGTTCAGGTTGGGACAAAGTCCGTATAGCTGATAGATCATTTACCTTTATTTTAGGAAATGGATCCATTGATTGTATCCCTAGTTTAAGATTATCTTCAGTGTTGCATGTCCCATCTTCTCCTTCAAACTTACTCTCTATTAGCTATGTTACTAGAGATTTGAACCGCACTATCATATTTTGGCCTTCTTGATGTGTCTTAAAATTAACCGCAAGTACACGGTATGGAAGGTAGCACATCCAATGGGTACAGGTTGATCCACGAGGAATTGTGTGTTTAAAGTATGTTCAAATCTTTGCTTAGGCAAGCTTTAACAAAGAGGAGGAAAGATTATTTATTACTTAATACTAAATAGTAAATTAATTTCAGAGAATAATAATCTAAAGATCTAAGATTTTGAATCTACTAGATCAATGACTTATAGAATCTTTTTATAATTTCTCTTATGATATCCCTTGATTAAGATGTAATGCATGAACAAGCATTCATCCTAATTAAGGAACTCTCCTTTCAACTGCTTCTCTTGTGTCATCCAAGTATGAACTATGAAGAAGCTCTAACCCAACAATAATTCATCAAAATTTTTCATAAGGAATAAGAAAAAGGATTTAAAAAATATTATAAGTCTTCTACCTATTACCCTTCTTGCATTGAATCAAGCATGAACTATAAAGGGATTAAAATCCAATGATAGTCCATCAAGTCTCTTAGCAAGAAGCTTGAAGGAAGAAAAACTCTAAATAATAAAAGCTAGGAAGAAATCCTAAGAAAGAGCTTCTAATCATGGTTTAGTTTCATCGCAAATCCAGAGGATTGCTTAGCTAGACATTTTTTGATGAAAAACTATAAATCTAATTAAAAATATAAAAAAATATTATATTAATTACTAAAATTTAAAATTATAGTAAATAAAAGAGTGCAGAAAGTAAATAAGCATAAAAATTAAACTATCCTATGTGCTAAAATTAAACTATAAAAATTAAATTGCACAAGCGATGATTAAAAAATAAAATAAAATTTTATTACTATAATAAAAATTTGATACAAAAACTAACTCCTAAGCCTTTAATAGGGCTTGGAGTTGGAATAAGAAAATAAAGAAAACACAAGATCTCCTCTGACTAACCTTTCCTAGCTAACTCTTCTTCTCGTATGTTGGAAGGATGGAAGAAAATGAAAAAAAGATGGATAAAAATTTTATGGGTAGGTATTCCCGCCTGTCACATGGGCCCCTACAAGAGTTGTGGTATGGAGATCGATATCTTAAGGTAGTGGCACTAGGCTTTATTTATAGGTATCAAGAGGAAGGAGGCTTTCGTATTTTTTAGATATGGAACTAATGAAAGAAATAATGGTTAAAAGATGGATGGATGAGATTAAATGATAAAGAGATTTGGATGGATGAGATGAAGGAAAAGAAAGATAAGGCAAGAAGGAGAGTTGCCATACAATCTAAATTCTCTCTCTAAAATATTTCTAAAAATTACTTTTCTTTCCACGTGACCTTCCATATTTTACTCCCACACGCTTATGCGCATACGGCTGCCTTCTTGCACTCACACACCCATGACCGTGCACAAGGCCGCATCAGCTCCTAGCATGAAGACCCATTTCCTCTCTGCTTGTGCTCGGCATCCGTGCAAACCATGTAAAGATGAAGACTCGCTCCCTTCCAATGCGCGAAAGCCACATCTTTTTTTCTTTCTCCCAATGCGAAGCCTGCCATCCAAACCTCTTCCCTTTGCCATAAATGCCCCATTAAATGCTCCTTCTTTTCTTTATAAAAAACTACAAAAAGGTATTTCTTTTTAAAATATTTTCACATGCATTTTCTTTTTTTCCACATGCTCGCACCCATGTATCTTTGCATGTCATGCTTGTGATGAGCTTGAATTTGGATTCGAACTTCATGTGCATGTATTGGAAGGCCGTTTCTAGTTGATTTATGATTAAGATTTTATAATTAATTATTTCTAAAAAAGATCATAAAAAATATCAAATATAAAAAAAATTAAATAGCATAGATTTTAATATTTTTATATTATATTTAATATATTCATCATACCCCCCAATCTAAACTTTACTCATCATTGAGTAAAAGAAATATTGATATACAATACCAATTTTCTTTAACATGAGTGTTCATTTAATAATTTTAGAAGTAAATGATATCCACCTAAAAAATTATTGATTAAAGCATGTCATTGGGATATTAATGCTATCTGATAGAATGGTTGAGTAAAGAACATAAAATTTTTCAAAGCTTTTCCTTGAATTGCCTTTACCTTTATCCTTGGATTGTTTAACATCAAGATGGGCTAATGGTTTTGTATTTGCACATTCATTCCTTCTTTTCTTTTATAAAATATAATCCGTGCAATGTCTTAACCACTTAAGCTTTCTATTTAACCCTTGTAGCGAGTGTTAGGCCAATAACTCTCAAACCAGTTACCTTTAGTGCATTAGGTGTAAAACACCTCTCAGGCTTACTGACTCGAATCAAACAGGCTATGGATTGAGACTTGGCTGTATGATTTTTTTTTTACATTGCCTACTTTTTGACGTGAATATCATTGCTCACTTAGACAATGAGATTTGATTACTCGATGGAAAATCAATGTATTTTTTTCATAGAAGAAACTTTATGCATCAATATATCCCACTTATATCCATAAAAATTGACTTTCTTTAGATATTAATAGGATAAGTTAAAAATACTCAAAAATAAATATTTATTCTGAACTCAACTTTCTATTAAATTTTATCAATATACAGTTCCTCGATACTTCACAACTTGTCTAAAGGGTGCATCAAATGCTACTAAAATATCTAATGTTACTCAAGTTTGAAGTATAGTCAGATATATGAATATCAATAAATTTGTAAGTATAAAAGTTTAAAGTAAAGTTCAAAATTTATCCCCCATCCTCTAACTTATTCTATATTATCCTCAATGGAGTAAGAAAAAAATATAATAGGTAAAAAGGAAAGAATACACCTGATTTGATGTGTTCTTAGTTCAGCAGGTGTCTTCATATGTTCTTTTTGGCTCTTCTCTCTAACTTATTTAACATTGAATTTAAAGAAGTATGACCTAAATAAATTGAAAAAAAAATTTAAAATGCAAGGATCTGGGTTGCCTCTCAAGAGCATTAAGTTAAGGTCTTCAGCCAAATTTTTATTAAAACTATTCCTAAAAAATTAGGTTGCCTCTGAACAAGTGCTAAGTTTAAAGTCTTCAGCTAGACATAACTCTGATCTTCAAATGCTATCTTGATCTAGATCATATACAGGGTTGAAAAATTTATCTAGTCTTTCACCATCAATTCCAGAGAGATGGTCTTTTTTCACATAACCAATTTTATCGTGAATCTCTCTTAGTAGACTTAACATCTCTTGGATAGGACCTAGGTCTAATTTAACAGTTATAGATAGAGTTTCTGATGGACCTAGATATTCATACTTTAGGTATTCAATGAGTATCTTCCGATCTAGTGGTGGTATTTCCTCAATAATTGGTTCGATTGATGATTCTAATTTTGATTGAATATTCCTATGATTAATAATTATTCAAATTTAATTTTCAAATTCTTGGTTCAACTCGGGATTAATTTTGATATCCTCATGGCTTAGATCATTGGGTTCGTAGACATCCTCTTGGATCAAGTTTTCTTCATTGGGTTGGTCCAATTCCTATTCTAGGTTAACAACATTCAGTTCAATGGTCATATTTCCAAATGAGATCTTCATAAGTCCATTTTGATAATTAATTATCGCATTGGCAGCTGCTAGAAATGATCTTTCTAAAATAACCGAGATATGATCCTTTGGGTTTAGAATGGGTTCAGTCTCTAAAATAACAAAATCTATGAGAAAAATGAAGTTGTCAACCTTAATTAGCACATCCTCTACCACTCCTTTAGGGAGGCTAGAAGATTGATCTGCTAGTTGCAAGGTAATCTCTGTAGGTTTCAATTCTTCCAATCCTAATTGCTTATATACAGAGTATGGTAGAATGTTTATGCTGGTCCCTAAGTCTAATAAAGCTTTGTCAATATTGGTCTCTCCAATAGTACATGAAATTGTAGAAGACCCTGGATCTTTGTACTTAATCGATAGTTGACTTCATAAATAGAAACTCATACTTGCTACTAGGAAGGCTTTCTTGGGTAAATTGATTGTCCTTTTCTTTATGTATACGTCCTTTAGAACTTTAGCATAGGTCGGTACTTACAAGATCATGTCTAGTAGAGGGATATTCATCTGGACTTATTTAAATATTTCTAATATTTTATCCAAATATTTCAATTATTTATTAGACTTTAATCTATTTGAGAAAGAAGCTCTAGGAGTTGTAGATACTAAGCTGGATGTACTATCAATTTTAGGAGCTTGAGTTTGTAAGGTAGGTTATTCGTAAAGTTGCTCAATAGATAAGTCCTCTCTATTATCAGATGTACCTATCTTGTTATCCACTTATTTTCCTAATCTTAAAGTATGAATGGCATTTACTTGATTGACTTGATTTTCATGTTGGGGTCGTGGGCCATTTTGGTTTCTCGGGTTGGGTTCAGGTTGGCTAGATAGCCGACCTTATTCTCATTCACTTATGGTAGATGCTAGCTGACCTACTTGCATTTTCAGTCGAGCAATGATTTGAGTATTTGCATTTAAGAGTTGGACCATGGTTTGCATGAAATTACTCAATGTAGCATTAGTGTCAGCATTGGATTTGACTAGGACTTCTAGGCTTTTCTCTAAAGAACTAAATTTTTTTCATAATTATTGAAGCCTGGTGGTGGTTGGTTGTTCATCATAAGGTTAGGCCTTGGATTTTGCTGGTTGAAGCTAGGACCGTCTGCATTTGGGCTCTGTGATCATAATAAATTTGGATGATTCCTCCATCCTGAATTATATGTGGGTATATAAGAATTATTCATTAGTTTTTTATATGTAGCATTTACCTGTGCACACCCATTTTCTATTGGATTTATTAGGAGAGGATAGTCTTCGAGGACATGGTTTGGTGCACTACACTTGCTGCACATAGATGCAGACACATGATTTTTATTGGTTGGTCTTTACAGTTCTAAGGCCTCTAACCTACGTGTTAGGGTTATGATTTTAGCCTCTGCAGCTAGAAAAGTTTGAACTTGATACATTCTACCTCTTGAAGGTGTATATCTTTTTAATTTTCTAGTTATTTTCTATTATAAACTCTTCTCGACTAGGTCTTCTAGAAATTGCTAGGCCTCATTGGGTTCTTTATACATAAATTAACCTTAGCACATGGACTCTAGCATGGTTCTGGAATTTGAGCCTAACCCCTCATAAACTATTTGGCATAGCCTCCAGGTCTCTACTCCATGGTGTGGACATTAGGTAAAGAGGTTCTTAAAATGGTTAAAATACTTTCAGAATGATTCGCTAGCTAGTTGGTAAAATTAGTTGATCTTGTTCTTAATTCTAACTATTTTATGATGGAAAAAGTACTTTTTCAGGAGTACTCTTATAAAGTCCTCCCAGGTCATGATAGATTGATTTGGTAGGCTGTATAGTCATTTTCTGACGTTATCCTTAAGGACAAAATTAATTAATCTTAGTTTGATCTCATCCTTAGAAAGTTATTGCAGTCTCATGGTTGTGCAAATCTCTTCAAATTTTCTAATGAATATATATGCATCCTCTATTCCAGTAAATTTTGGAAGCATATTAACCATTTGAGGTTTAATTTCAAAGTTATTTATAGTAGGTTGGGATAACCTAATGCAAGAAGGCTGGATAGACCAAACTAGATAACATAAATCCTTAAGGGTTTGGGTTGATTGATTTCTTCCATTTTAACGATTTTAGGACTTAACATAGGAATCAAATCAATTCTAACTAGTCGACCCAATATATGTCTCCATAAGAAAAGTGGAGAATTCACTTTATTTTCTATTTTTTTATTTATATATTTTTTAGATTTTAATAAAGATTAAAATTAAATGTAGTTTTTTTTTAATTTTTTTTAAATTAAAGAAGAGAGAAGAGGAAGAAGAATTAGTTAAGATTTTTTTAAAAATTTTTTTAAATACTTATCAAGCAAATATCTATCCTAGGTTATCATAATTCTAGATAGCTCCTAACTATTAAGGCTATCTTGGAGCCCTCCAAGTCAGAAACTAATAAGCCAACTAGTCAGATAAGGATAAGATCAGTGGAAATCTCCCATTGTTTTTCTTAGATACCAATTAGATTGGCTAGGTAAGTGAATAGAACTAATTAAAGAACTATCTTTCTTCGAGCTCTTGTCCCTGAATCTCTTTTCTAGACACTAGTCAACTAGCCAATCCTGACCTGATCCAACTCTTTCGGGTGCCTTATCCTAATGAAATTAGATATCCCTAGGGTTGATGCCTAATTAATTTTATTTAAGGGTTAGGATGAATGCAAATGAGAAAACTTATTTGTGGGCTAAGAAAGGATGATGAAATCCCCATCTTATCTTATTTAGGTATGTGCCTTTAAAATAGTTTAGATATGCTTATGCATAACCAATAAGAACAAATAAGTTTTAACTAAAAAACTAATAATTAAGATCAAATTAGTATGCTAAAAGAATAGGTTAGAGGATGTACCTGGTTTTCAGCACTCACTAATTTTCTACAAAGCAAGATAACACGAAGAACAAGAATTTATAACATAATTTAAAATATGCCAATTCTCCAGCAATGGTATCAAAAATTTGATGTATCTTAAAATTAACTGCAGGCATACGGTATGCAAGGTAGCACATCTAGCGAGTATGGATCGATCCCATGAGGAATTGTGTATTTAAAGTGCATTCAAATCTTTTTTCAGGTGAGCTTTAATAAAAAGGAGGAAAGATTGTTTGTTACTTACTACTAAATAGTAAATTAGTTTTAGAGAATAATAATCTAAAGATTTAGGATTTTTGAATCCACCTGACCAATGACTTAGAAAGCCTTTCTATAATTTCTCTTATGATATTCTTTGATTAAGATATAATGCATGGACAAGCATTTACCTAATTATGAAACTCTCCTTTCAACTGCTTCTCTTATATTACCCAAGTATGAACTATGAAGGAGCTCTGATCCAACAATAATCCATTAAAATTTTTCATAAGAAATAAGAAAAAAGGATTTAAAAAAATTATAGGTCTTCTATCTATTATCCTTCTTGCACCGAATCAAGCATGAACTATAAAAGGATTGAAACCCAATGATAGTCCATGAAATCACTTGGCAAGAAGCTTGAAGAAAGAAAAATTCTAAACAATAAAATCTATGAAAAAATCCTAAGAAAGAGTTTCTAATCATGGTTTTGCTTCATTGTAAACCCCAAAGGATTGCTTAGCTAGATATGATTTGATGAAAAACTATAAATCTGATTAAAAATATAAAAAAATATTATACTAATTACTAAAATTTAAAATTATAGTAAATAAAAGAGATGCAGAAAGTAAATAAGCATAAAAATTAAACTATCCTATATGCTGAAATTAAACTACAAAAATTAAATTATACAAGCAATGATTAAAAAAAATTATTGCTATAATAAAAATTTGATACAAAAACTAACTCCTAAGCCATTAATAGGACTTGGAGTTGGAACAAAAAAATAAAGAAAATACAAAATCTTCTCTAGCTGACCTTTCCTGGCTAACTCTCCTTCTCGTATATTGGAAGGATGGAAGAAAGTAGAAAAAAGATGGACAAAAATTTTATGGATAGGTATTCTCACCTGTCACATGGGCTCCTACAATAGTTATGGTGTGGAGATTGAAATATCAAGATAGTGGCACTAGGCTTTTGAAAAGAGCATAATGTTGTCGTTAAGACACCATGTTTATCAATTTAATTTGACTTCTTAAAATAATTAAAATTATGTAGAAAGAAGTGAGTTGGATCGAATTCACAGTGAAGACAGTGTTTTAGTTTTGAAATCTTTAATTTTTATAAAAAAAATTTAAAATAAAATTAAAATTAAAAAATAAAAATTAAGATTGTATAAAAATAAATAACAAAAATTTAAATTACATGAAAATAAATTTTGGTACTAAGATCTATTATTTAGATCTTAGCATCTACTTACAATAAAATTAAAGAGTAATTAAAATTAAAGAATAAAAAATTAAAGAGCAAAAAAATAAAATAACAAAAATAAAAGGCTAGAATTTAAAGAGCAAAAAATAAAATTTATATTAATTAAAATTTAATTTAAAATTAAATACATGAAATTTTAAAATAGTAGAAAAGAAAGAAAAATTAGAAAAGATGTGATCTCGATCTCAGATTGACATTGGCATGAAGATGGTGTAAGAAACAGCTCTTCTTTGCACCACCCATTGCCTTGAAGTAGCCTCTAACCCAAGCATGGCTTCTATCCTATACCGTAGTTTTTTTCTTTATCGAAGATACTGAATTCGGGAGGCCTGGGGTCTTATTTATAGGTGTTGGAGAGGAAACACCCTTGCTGCTAGGCAATGTGGGACTAAGGAGAGTTTGATCAGCGTATTTATGGAAGAAATCCAAGTGAAAATCAAATTAAAAGACTATTTGGTGAAGCCTGGTCAAATTTTGTTCTCCTGAATGAAATCTGGCCATCAGATGGGGATCAAAAGGTCCCAAAATCACAAAAAATGACATATAATAGCCTAATTTTAGTTGGATTAAGTTCTAGCCATCGGATCGCTTTGATCAAGTGAATCTGGGTCGTCAGATCAATGCCTGGGTGTTTAAATCATCGTTGGGAGCTTTGTCGATCGTCAAATCGCTGCCTGGAGCATCCGAAGTCGTCCAATCGTGCACTGGAGGATGATAGGATACAAATCAAAATAGGAAAACTCCACAACCATCGTATCTAAATTGGCTGCTTCCTCATCCATCCGATGGTGCATTACTGTGCCCATGGACCCTATAGACCAACCGCACCATAAGCCTGGACCAATCGCCATATGCCTTTTGCATGTGAAATTACTATTTTGCCTTGTAAGCTGCATGAGAATTTCTATAAATCCTTTAAGGGTCTTGGTCCACCTCGTGTCGTGCACTAATTAGATGTGTTCTACTAAGCAGACGGTCTATGCTTGGATTCGTAGATCGGTGGGCTAGCTTCGATGGCTGAGTCGGCTAGAATAGGCACACCAGCTAGCTAGGACGCAATGCTTTGGTTGAGTGCACCGACTTGGCTGTTTTTATTATTTTATTATTTTTTCTTTGAAAATTCATATCGAATCCGTTTTAACTCGGATTGGCTCTAAATTTATTTTATTATGACCAAAAAATAAACTCTTTCTATTTATAATATATTTTTTAAAATAAATAAATAAAAATATTTAATTTTTAAAAATAAAAATAAATTAATTAATAAATTAATATTTTTATCAATGTATTTATGATACTTATCACACCCCTCAACTTAAGCCTTGCTCGTCCTCGAGTAAAAAAAAAAAATAGTTTTAGATATCTTTTAACTTTAGAGTTTCAAATTTTATTGAGTAATTTTCAAAATGGCCATTGATGTTTAGTAGAGTGTAAGTGGGGTATGTCATTGGGGTATTAATACTTACCAATATAAAAATTAAGTGAAGAATATTTAACTTTTCTAAACTTTTTCTAAATTATTCCTACCTTAATCTTTGAATCATCTCAACTTTGATATGGGCAAGTGTATTGTTACTTTCGCCCTAAAATTTATTAAACTTTTTTATTCATATTGTCTACTTTTTGATGCAAATATCATTACTTACTTAGGCAATTGGACCGACCGGTTACTTCATGAAAAATTAATATATATTTTTTTAAAATATATATTAATTATATATATATTGATCTGTTGAGGAGGTAGGTATGATGGCTAATTATAATGCAATGGCTGGGTGGACTAACTAGACTGACCTCTATTATGGGCATAGTTTCGGTATTGGGTATGAGCTTGAGTTTGAGTCTGTTGGGGTTTCCAAGAAAAATTGGGATGGTTCCTCCAATTTGGGTTATATGAATTTAAAAAATGATCATTAACTGATTTGGAGTAGCCTTGTACAGCTTGGTCTTGTTCTTTGATGAAAGGTAAAAATTATGTAGCCATGGAACATTCACTCACATGATGGGTTAGGCTGGCACAAATAGAACAAATCTATTGATAATTAGAAGGTAATTTATATTGTACAGAAGATTATTGATCTAGGGTTATGAGTTGATCTAATTTCTAGGCAAGCAGGTCTACTTTATTTATCAGGTTTAAATCAATTTTAGAATCGAATTCTGTATCATAAATTCTTGTTTGCTTTTGGTAGAAAGATAACGAAGTATGGTTAATTGAGTTTTCACTTAAAGTTTTAAATAAGATATAGACTTCGTCCTCACTTTTGCTTATAAATGCATCTCCACATGATGCATCTACCATTAGTTTATAATAGTCTCCTAAACCCTCATAGAAAGCTTTAACTATTTGCCACTTAGATAGACCATGATGTGGACATTTTCTAAGAAGTTTCTTAAGTCTTTTCTATGACTCGTGAATTTGTTCCCCTGGAAGCTGATCAAATCTAGTGATAGCTCACCTCATGGTATTGGTTTGGCCTATGGGATAAAATATCTTAAGAAATTTATGTTGTAATTTAGCCCAAGTTTGGATTGATCTCTTTATTATGCTAAGTCAGTACTTGGCTTTATCCTTTAATAAAAAATAAAATAAAATTAATCTAAAGTCATCATCAAATAAATTTTGAATTTTCATCATAGAGCAGATTTTTAAAAATTCATCCAGATGCTTGTAAGAGTCTTCATTGGCATTTCCATAGAAAGATGGGAGCATCTGGATTGTGGTCAGCTTAATCTCATAATGGATAGCATAGATATTAAGTAATTGGATACAAGTTGATGGGTTGTAAGCGAAAGAAATAAAATATTTTTTCATTTGCTTTAGTGGTTTTCTAAAATTTTTAGCCATTTAACTATCAAGTTTAATATAGTTCAGCCATTCAATTTTATGATTGGATTCAACTAGGTCAGAAAAAGCGGTCTCCTATCGTGCATATACTAGTGCAACCCTAACGTGTGATTTAGAAAATTTGTTTTAAAAATTTTTAGAATTTTTTATTTTTTTTATTATTTTTTTAGAGCTTTTATTATTTTTAATAATTTTTTTAATTTAATTTATTTTTATTTTATTTTATTTTTGGAGGAGAAAAGGAGAAAAAAGAGAGAAGGGTTCTAAAGAAAAGGTCCTAAGAAGTCTTGGAGCTAAGAAGAGAGAGAAGAATTAGGGTTTAATTAGATTTGATGTTTTAATTAGCAATCAAGTTAGGCAAACAATTATGACTAAGGATTATTTTAGATCTAGATAGCTCCTAATTGCCAAGATCATCTTTAAGCCCTCCAAGTATAAGATTAGCCACTCAACTAGCCAGGTAAGTATAAGGTTGGTGGGAGTCCCCTCGTTGCTTGCCTTAGACATCAATTATCTTGGCTAGATAAGCTAACGGAATCAATTAAGTAACCATCTTCCTTTGGAATGTAGTTCCTAAACCACTTGCCTTAGACACCAGTCAAACTGACTAATCCTAATCTGGTCCAACTTTTAGAATCTCTTATCCTAATGAGCTCAAGTTTGTAGGATCGATGTCTAATTAATTTTAAAATTAAAGGCTTAGGTCAATGCAGAATATTGGTTGGTTGTTTATGGGCCAAGGATGATCAAATCTCCATCTTATCTTGTTTAATGGGTGTTGTCCTTAAATTAATTTAAAGATGAATATGCATAATCACTTTCAGATAAGAGGTTCTATGCAAGTAAATTAGATGCATGAAACTAATTAGACTTTAGAAGCTTACCTTGTCTCCACCAATTATCAAACAAAAAAATAAAAATAAAAATAAATCTAATATGATGGATGCTCTAAGAAATTAGGGTTCTACTCTTGTCATGAAGCTTTTAATTAGGTTTAAGTGGATATTTTTTAAATTAATTAAAAAATAAAATAAATAATAATAAAAAAAGATCTAGGATTAGGATTGATCTCACCAAGCAAAATTGGAAGCTATCTTCCTTCTCCTATTTTGTTTTGCTTTTTTTCTTTTTTTCAATAAAAGAAATAATAAAAAAAAGTTGGTAAGCAATATTTATAATTAAAAAGATCAAAAATTTTATTTATAATTTTTTTACAAAAAATTAAAAAAATTAAAAATTTTAATATCCATGTCTTTTTCAATAACGATGCCAAAAATTTGATAAGAATATGATGTTATCGTTAAGATATCATATTTATTAGTTTAATTTTGACTTCTTAAAATAATTAAAATTATGTAGAAAGCAGTGAGTCAGATCAAATCCATAGAGAAAGCAGTGTTTGAGTTTTAAAATCTTTAATTTTTATTAAAAAAATTAAAAAAATTAAAAAATAAAATTAAAATAAAAAAATTAAAATTAAAATTATATAAAAATAAATAGTAAAAATTTAAATTGCATGAAAATAAATTTTGGTACTATAATCTACTATTTAGATCTTAGCATCTACTTGCAATAAAATTAAAGAGTAATTAAAATTAAAAAATAAGAATTTGAAGAGCAGAAAAATAAAATAACAAAAATAAAAGACTAAAATTTAAAGAGTAAAAAATAAAATTTATATTAATTAAAATTTAATTTAAAGTTTAAATACATAAAATTTAAGAAAAGAAGAAAAAAAAAAAATAGAAAAGATGTGATCTCGATCTTGGATCGGTGTTGGCATGAAAATGGCATTGGAGATAGCTCTTCTTCATAGCACCCATTATCTTAAATAGCCTCTAATCCAAGCATGACTCCTATCCTGTACCGTAACTTTCTCTTGACCAAAAATATTAAATTCTGGAGGCTCGGGGTCTTATTTATAGATGGTGGAGAGGAAACACCCTTGCTACTAGGCAATGTGGGACTAAGGAGAGTTTGATCAGCATATTTATGAAAGAAATCTAAGTAAAAATTGGATTAAAAGACTATCTGATGAAGTCAGGCTGAATTCTATTCTTCTAAGTGAAATCTGGCTATCAAATGGGGATCAAACAGTCCCAAAATCATCAAAAATCAACATATAATAGCCTAATTTCAGTTAGATTAAGTTCTAGCCATCGGATTGCTTTAATCAGGTGAATCTAGGCCATCAAATCAATGCCTGGGTGTTTAAATCACTATCGGGAGCTTTGTTGATCATTGGATCACCGCCTGGAGCATCCAGAGTCGTCTGATCGTGTGCTGGAGGTTGATAGGATTCAAATCAAAATAGAAAAACTCCACAGCCGTCGGATCTAAATTGGTAGCTTCCTCATCTGTCTGATGGTGCATTACTGTGCCCATGGACCCTATAGACCGACCATACCATAAGCCTGGACCAATCGCCGCATGCCTTTTGCATGTGAAATTAATATTTTGCCCCATAAGTCGCGTGAGAATTTCTATAAACCCTTTAAGGGTCTTTGTCCACCATGTGTTGCGTGCTGATTGGGCGCGTTCTGCTGAGCTGGCAGTCTATGCCTGGATTCATGAATCGGTGGGCTAGCTTTTATGGTGAGCTGGCTAGAATGGGTGTGCTGGCTAGCTGGGATGCAATTGCTTGGTGGAGCGCGCCGGCTTGGCTGGGTGAGCTGGCTGAGCCATTTTCATTATTTTATTTTTTTTTGAAAATTCATATCAAATCCATTTTAACTTGGATTGGCTCCAAACTTATTTCATTATAACCAAAAAAATGAGCTCTTTCTATTTTTAGTCATATTTTTTTAAATAAATAAAAAAATATTTAATGCTTAAAAATAATAATAAATTAGTGAATAAATTAATGACGAAGATCCGCTCCCTTCCAATGCGCAAAAGCCACATCTTTTTTTCTTTTTCCAAACGTGAAGCCTGCCATCTAAACCTCCTTCCTTTGCCATAAATGCCCCGTTAAATGCTTCTTTTTTTCTTTATAAAAAAATTACAAAAAAATATTTTTAAAAAAATTATTTTCATATGCATTTTTTTTTACATGCACTCATGTATCTTTACGTGTCATGCTTGTGATGAGCTTGAATTTAGACTCGAGCTTCATCTACATGTATTTAAAGGCCGTTTCTAGTTGGTTTATAATTAAGACTTTATAATTAATTATTCTTAAAAAAGATCATAAAAAATATTAAATAAAAAATAAAAAAAATTAAATAGCATGGATTTTAATACTTTTTATGTTATATTTAATGTATTCATCACTTCTCATTGTCTATTTTAGGAGCTAAAAATGGGGAAGATGCTTGGGGTGGTAGACTGTAGAATGGACTATATTACTTAGAAGATGGTGAGAGTAGTGTGGAGTCTTTTTTGAAGGGATATGCATTATCTACTGAAGGTGCCACTTCAGAATTTATGTTACACCATCGTAGGCTAGGTTATATTCTTTTTTTTTTATTCTTAGTCATTTATTTTCTTCTTTATCAAATAATTACAATAAAACTTTGTTAGTTTATGATCATTATGAGTTGGCTAAGCACACCAGGGGAGTGTATCCTATGTCTGAGGTTAAAAGTTTTGAACCTTTTGTTATAATTCACTCCAATATATGGAGTCCATGTAGCACTACTACTACTACGGGCCATAGGTGGTTTGTTACTTTTATTGATTACTTTAGTCAAATAACTTGGATATATTTATTGAAGGAAAAAGAATGAAGTTTTAAAATGCTTTAAGGAGTTTCATAAATTGGTGGGTACTTAGTTCAGCACTAAGATTAAAATTCTACATTCAGACAATGGCACCGAATATATTAATCAGGTGTTCCATGAGTATCTTCACACTCATAGAATTCTTCATCAAACCACTTGTGTTGATACTCCTGCTCAAAATGGAATTGCTGAGTGAAAAAATAGGCATTTATTGGAGGTAGTTCGGTCCTTGCTCTTTACCATGCAAGTTTCTAAGTTTTTGTGGGGTTAGATTGTCTTGACCACTGCATACTTAATCAATCATATATCCCTCAAGATACTTGGGTTTAAGTCTTCTGTACAATGCTTAAAGGGGTCTACCGATTATGTTGTCCCTCTTAGAGTGTTTGGATGTGTTTGTTTTACTGGGAATCATAGACCCTTAGTAGACAAACTGGATCCACGGGCGTTAAAATATGTCTTTGTCGGTTACTTTACTACTCAAAATGGGTAAAAGTATTATTACCCTTCTGAGCAGTGGATGTTTGTTACTATGGACATTACTTTTCAAAAAAGTGAAGCCTATTATGGGTGTTGTCTATCAGATAATGGGACACTAGAATTACTTCTTCTTGAAGAGTTTCTCTACACTTTGGATATTTTGGTATCCAAGAGGAGCATCGTAGTGATGATATCCATGAGGAGCTTGGTATTGGGATTGGCATTTGGATAGCTGAAGAGTCTAGTATGCATCCACCAAGTATCTAGGTGCCTCCACCGCTTGAAGCTTTTTCTTTAGAGTACTCAAATCATAACGATAACACTATTCTAGTTACTCTTAATTCTAATCTTGATATTTCTATTGCAAAGTGGAAGAAAACTAGCCCAATTATTCCTCCTGCTTGTTATTATTACAATATAGCAAACTATGTTTCATATAAGACTGTATCTCCATTTTATCAATTGTTGCCCAACTAGACAACCCAACAAGGGGGGGGGGGGGGGGTTGAATTGGGTTTTAAAACTTTAAAGCAGAAATGTGCAGAAATTAACTACTTAAATGTAGAGTAAGCAGTGAGAACAAGAAAAGTAAAGGCAAGCACACACACACAAACAAAGGCTTTTATAGTGGTTTGGTTGTACACTCCCAGCACCTACATCCACTTTCCAAACAATCATCTTGAGAATTTTACTATAATTTCTCAAAATTACAGCCGGATCATTTTTTTGGATTCACTATCCAAAAATTCAGTTGATTTTTTCTTAGGTTCACCACCTACTATCTTTACAAGCCTTAATCAAGGTAGTACAATCCAATAAATGGAATGCACAAACTCCATCCCTTAATTTCATCCCCGATCGAAACCAAACACAAGAGGAATGAAATTTAGAGATTACAATATGAAAAGCTTCTTAAATGAGCTGAGATGTTGTCGATGAAGTTAGATGATTGCCTCCTTAATTGCTTAGAGTTATTGCTCTTGAGGTTACTTTAATGCTTGAGAGAAAACTTGATTTGAAAAGGTCTGCTCGTGAAAACTGGGCATTCTTTTTTTTTCTCTCATTTTCTTCTTATTCAAAAGGTATTACTTCTTTTTTATATATATATCTAGATCATTTTCACCATGCTTGAAATGATTAGAGTCCAGAAAAAGCCTGAATCTAACCGTTTGGAATCGAGAACTATCCATTGAAGATGAAAAAAGAAAGTCTAGAATTATCATTTGAAGGCTGTCGCTGTATTTCAAGACTTCTCAATTTGTCTCAAGACATCTCGCTTGACTTTGAGTCCTCTTAGTTTGATCATGGGACATCTCATTCTTAGATGCCTAAAAAATAGCTCTTTGAAAATATTTGCCCCTTGAGACCGAGTCCTCTCGATTTTTGATGGAGACGTCTCGCCCACCTTCAAGATCTCTCGAGATTATTTCAAGCCATCTCGGTCTTAATGCATAGAAATGATATTTCTATCTTCTGAGATGAAGATGACTCGAGCTTGTCTCGAGTCCTCTTGAAACTATGCCAGAGCCCTATGTCAGCATGCCAACTGCCAGGAGACATCTTGAAAATTCTTGGAGACATCTCAAAAATGCTCCAAGACCATTTTCATTGGAATTTTATCGTTGAACATTACTCTTTTGATCCTGATTTGAATTGCATTTGATTTCTTACTTGTTTTGGTCAAAGAGCTCTCTTTCTTCTGATATTTAGAATAGTTAAGAAAAGATTTATCAGTAATCATGTGCTTTAATGTTTGGTTATTATCAAAATCACTTAGGGATCAACAATCTCCCCCTTTTTGATGAGGACAAAATATTAAGCACTCCATAAAAAAATGTAAGTAATATATATAGCATGTATATTTAAATACAAGAGGTAATTCTTTAATAAAAAATGTCCAATTTCTAAAGTGCTCAAGTTTGCAACATTTATTAATGCTCCCCTTTAATGTGTGCTCTTTTGATTTATATAAGAGTTATCCTTTCTTATTACATTTTTCCTATATATATATTTTTAATTAATATTGACAAACACATTTTCTCCTCTTTTTTTGTCAGCATTAAAATCACATTAAATTCATTGTAAAAGATAATAAAATATTCATTAAATTCATTACAAAAAAAGACATCCAATTAATATACTCAAAATGAACCAAAGTTCAATACATAGATAGAGAAAAAACTATACCTAATCTTCATCAGAAAGGAACTCTATAATAGGTTCGAAAGCTGAACAATGTCTAGTAGATGAAAGATGAGGGGCTGGTCGAGGAGAGGGGGTGGGTCGAAAGGAAGAAGATATCCGAGACCCAAGATTTTCAAAACTATCCACAATCTGTCAAAGAGAGGTGATGATCACTTCCGCACTGGTACACTTGACTGACAATGCTTTCTTGCACTCTCTTGGTAATCTTGGCAGTCTCAAAAATCAGTAGTTCCATTTGTGCAGACAACCCATGCTGATCTTTCTCCAGAATTTTCAATCTTTGAGATAAGTTGCTGATCTGTTAACTGAGCATCTCGGTCTATCCTTCAGTAAAAATTATTTGCTCTTTAATGATTACCAAAAATTGATGTTTCAATCCAGAGATCAATTCAGTCATCTTTACTGATACCTTCTCCAGAACCTACTCCATAATTTGTTCTACCAATCTATCTGAGCTGAAGTCAGGAGGTAGAACAAGAATTTGGCTTTGATGAACTTGAGGTGTGTGGGGTGAACCAGGGGCAGTGAATGATGGACCAGCATCTGAAGGAGAGGATGGAGGAGGTGGAGCTCTTTGTTCCTTAGGTTCATTTCTAGCAATCACTTTCTCATCCGATCTTACCCACCTATCTTCTTTAAAAATTTCATTCTATATGGTGTCCCTTCATTTAGATAGTATGTATGAGCAAGTCCCTTAAAATCTTCACCTTTTAAATTAACATGAAATTCCTTAAAAACCAGGATAAAGATCATTCCATAGGATAGACACGCTTTGCTTTTACTTGTAGTATCTTTAATTTGTTGAAGTATAAGGAAGGAAAAATTCATAGGAGTTCTTGTTATCAAATAATACATAACTGCAAGCTTTTTCTTCCCTATCCAGTCATATCTTCCAACTTTTGGAAAAATTATGTGACTAACTATGCTGTGCAGCAGTTTCATTTCTACTAAAAGATGATTTGATACTAATTGTTCATTGTCATTTACATCATTTCTTTCTAAAATACATTTCAATGCTTCAACTTTCTCAGTTAAATTTAAATAACAAATCTTAGACCTCGGTACTTCCAATAGATGCCCTAATCTTCTTTCATCTAAAGCAATGTGAACTCCTTTCACCAATGATTCGACTCCAGACTCTCCCTCAAATTTAATATTCTCAAAAAATTTCTTGATAAGGTATGGGTAGATGTTTACCTTAAGTAAACAGAGCTTCTCCCAACCTTATTGCTATAACCACGATCCAATACGAAAGTTTTCTTAATCCAAATACCCAAAATCTACCTTTTGTCCAGTAGAAACACTTCTGGTGGCAATGAATAGGCAAGAACGAGAGGAAGGAATTGCTGGTAAAGCATGGGTACTGTCCCACTACCTTTTTGCCATATTTTCTACTGACGGAGTGATGGACTATCTCTGGTCGATGGTGGATTTTCTTTTTGGAGCCATTAGAGTCTTAGATTTGGATGCAATGGATAATGGAGACAGTGATTCAAGAGATTTGAAGGAGTTGGAGAGAGTTCGAGAGAGTTTAGAGCAAGAGGTCTCGGAGAATGAGAAAGAAGAATGAGATAAAGGGCTTCTCGAAAGTCTGCTTAAAAGAGGACCCACGATATTTAAGAAGTCTTGACTTAAAAATGAGAAGTCTTAAAAAATCGAGAAGTCTCGAGTTTGAGGCAAGAAGTCTTGGATCACAATCGAGATGTCTCGAATATAAATTAAGACATCTCGAGAACAAGAGGAGAGATTTTAGATAAGATAAAATTTCAAACAAAATTTTCTTAATTTTACAAGATGGAGATATGGATGTTTAAGGATGATAAGAGGAGACACAATACAATTCAATAAATACAAGATAAAACAAATTTAGAGAGGATCATAAATTCTAAGTTCACCTATGATTTTTGAAAATTATCTTCATTTAGAGGTTTTGTAAAAATATCCGCAAGTTGATTTTCAGTTGAGACAAATTCAAGCACAATATTTTTGTTTTGAACATGATCTCTAATGAAGTGATGTCTAATTTCAATATACTTAGTTCTTGAGTATTGAATAGAATTTTTGATCAAATTTATGGTACTAGTATTATCACATCTAATAAAAATATTATTTTATTTAATTTTAAAATCTTTGAATTATTGTTTAATCCAAAGTATTTATGCATAGCAACTCCCCACAGCAACATATTCGGCCTCCGCCATTGACAAAGCTACAGAGTTTTCACTACAAAAAAAATATTATTTAACAATGAAAATTTTATAATGGACAGAATTCATTTCTAATCAGTTATTAATTAGCAATGAATTTACAATGAAATGCTCAATTTCGTTGCTAATCTTAAAAAAAAAAATTATAATAGATTTACAATGGATTAGAAATAAAAAGTTTGTAACAGAATAACAACGAATCTGAAAACTATTACTAAATTTTATAAGAGGTTCCCGCATATTATTGGCAACAAAATTGCAATGGATTAGCAACTAAATATTATAAGAAATATGCAATTTTACAATAAAATTTTAGCAACAGATAGAATCTATTTCTAATCCATTATTAATTGGCAACAAATTTGTAATGAAATATTTAATTCTATTGCTAATATTAAAAAATAAATTTACAACAAACTTGCAATGGATTAGATACGAAAATTTTGCAATAGAATAAAAATAAATCTAAAAATAGTTGCTAAATTTTGCAGGAGGTTCTTGCTAA
Organism: Cocos nucifera; assembly: GCA_006176705.1. Taxonomy (NCBI): domain Eukaryota; kingdom Viridiplantae; phylum Streptophyta; class Magnoliopsida; order Arecales; family Arecaceae; genus Cocos; species Cocos nucifera. The sequence goes on from QRFJ01000431.1 coordinate 1,331,463, forward strand.
TTAAAAACTAAAAAAAATAACTTTCTATTAGCATAATATTTTCTCTCTTTTTTCTCTCTCCCCTCTCTCTCTCTAAAAATATAAGTAAATCAGGCTCCATTGTTGAAGAGAGATATGATAAATTAACAGTATTAGATTTCATAAATATTTATTTTTATTAGTAGTTGCTTGTCTAAAATTTATATATTATTATAAATTTTTTTCATAGTTTTATCGATAACATGTTTATTATTTGACTTAATCTTATATATTAATTTTATTTTTTTATTTTTAATAAAATTTGAGTGAGAATCATGAAAAAAATAAAAAGTAATAAAATAGATAAATTATTTAGCTTTTATAAAAAATAAAAAGTAATAAAAACACTAACATAACTTCAGAACCTTCTAAGATTTTCAAATGATAGAAAAAAAAGCAAAAACATTTTTCCAATCCATAAGTACTTTATTATTTGAGAAATAATTTACTTATTTTTTATTTAGTCCCTAGAAACCTTGCACCAGATCAGCATATATAGGAAGTGGACCTCCGACTTTTCCCATGGAGGTGGGGAAATTCAGATTCCCCCTATTTTTTTGAAACCTTGCCTACTTTCTTTCTCCCCTCTTCCAAAACCCCACCCCTCCCTCTCCTCCTCGACCATTTTCCCACCAAAATCCTAAGCCCGAGATCTCATTCTCTCTCCCTCTCTTCCTCGCTCGCTCGATCACTTTTTATCTCCTTCTCCGATGGCCCCGGCCTGTGATCTCCCTTGTGATGCCGATGGCGTCTGCGTGGTCTGCAAGGCAACGCTAATGGAGGTGAAAGTGTTGCTCTGCTAGACCTATGCCACCCCACAGCACGACCATGCCTCACCCGATCGTCAGAGACCCATAACTCGATCGTCGATTAGGCGTGCCTCGACTGCTCCCCATCGGCCACTTCATCGATCCTCGCCCCCATCGCTGCCTTGTCTGGCACCTCCGGTGATCTGATCGCCTCCATCCGGGCCATCGAGGCTGATACATCACTAATCGAGCAGGAGAAGGCGAGGTGGCGGCAGGCGCTAGTGAGCAGCGGCACGGCATAGGCCATCGATAAGGAGGAGAAGGGAACTCCCCTCCCCATCCCCCCGGCCTCGACACCCGCACCCATGCCTGGATGGAGCCGAGCCTCGATGTGGACAAGCTGCGCCACGAGATCTTCTCCATTCTCGAGAACAAGTTCCTCTCTGGCCACCATGAACCCAATCTCTTCTTTTGCCGCTGGAAGGATCTGCATCCGCTCCATTGATGGAGGTGGTTCCGCCTTCGACGACCTGCTTGCCCACCTCGGGGCCTTTGTTCGCAAGCTCTCCAATGACCTTGCCTCTCAAATCACAGACTTCTTCAACTTGGCCACCAAATCTGGCGCCAGTGGGGTCCTCGTCGCCATGCTTTTCGTTCGGGCCTCTAATGGCCACCTGCTTTTCTTTGCCAATGAGGCCCACTGCCTCCTCTCAGAGAATCACCCACGGCTTGCCACCTCCGATGAGCAGGGCTTCCTCCACAAGATTTTTCAGCAATCTAGCGGCAACGATGAGGTGTTCTTCTAGTGGATCTTCGGTGATATGATACTGCGGGACACCGAGAAGCCATGCTGGTCCCATGCTATTACCTGATTTTAGGGGCCCGGGTGCGCTCGCTCAATGGCTGGTGGGCAGTCGGACCTCCTCCCCTGGCCTCTCTTCAGCCACTCCAAGCCTCCCACCAGGTCAAAGCTCCTGAGGATGGACAAAGCAAAAAAAAAAGTGGGGAAAGCAGAGGAAAAAATCAATAGAAAAAAAAGGGAAATACGAGAAATTAAATAGGCATGATTTTTTTTTCTTTTCAATTCTTTTCAACCTTGCTGGTGATATTTTGATCCATATGATTTTAACTTATTATAGTTTTAGATTATTATCATTTTATATTTTTTATTTCACTAATTAACCATGTGGTTTTGTTTCTTAGTTTAGCTTTTCATTCTCTTGCTCAAGCTGCCATAATGCCTAATTTTTCTTATGTGCCTGTTAATTCATTTATATGTTATAGATGAGAAATTTAGTCTCCTTTTTCTAGTCTTTTTTTTCTAACAAAATAAACTGAGATAAGAGTTTCAATGACTTCTTCATTAATTAGGTATATGATGGATTTAATGCAGAACATCTTTCCTTCTAATGGTTTATAAATTAAATGCAGAACAATTTTTCTCCCAGTATCTTTTATGACCACTCTATATTTTAAGGTTAAAGTATTCCTTTGTTTCTCTTCTTTTTGTTACCTTCTCTGGTTTTAGATGTATTTTTCTTTCTACAAGATACCAAATTATCATGCATGTGCCAATTGTAAAATAATTCTAAAATCTCTAACTTGATTACTAGCAGCGGTACTTATCTTTGGCATTGCCTTTTTTATTTCTGTCTGACTGAAGAATTAATGCATGAAAATGAAACTACAATGGATGAAAATAATGATGATGCCTACTTACCTGATAGTGCTGAGAATCAAAATGAATCCAAGGACTTTCTTCTTCCTAATGCACATGCTTTGTTGCATGTTACCAGCAGAAGAAAAATGCATGTCAAGGCGGATGGTTCATTTTTGGTGTCTTTATCATTTCATTATTTTCTTCTATTTGATTTAGAAGTTCGACACTCAATTGCCTAACTTACTTATAGGAAGGTCATGGATTGGTAGTAAATCATGCAGAATATGAGGACAATACTTTAGAATATGATGCTCAGGTTCTCATTCTTTCCCATCTCTACTTATATGTTGTATTCCCTTTGCTTACTTGTAAATACAACATTGCTTCCATGCAGAAAAGGAATAAGGAGAGTGAATCTGAAAGTGCAACCAGCAAGTTTGTGGAATCAGAAAGCACTCCTGGAAGGACAAGTTTCATCTCTTTAGTGAGTCAAATAAGTGGGAGTGCATCTTGTGAAAGTAAAAGTTTAACTACAAAAGAGTCAAAAGCAATTTTTGTGATCAAACAACTCCAGGATCAAGTTCTTTATAGGTCAAGTACACTATTCAAGTTTAAGATCTTAAAGCTGTATTATGATTGCATTATTTTTTATTTCATGTAGATTAAATCACTAAAATGGAGAAGGTTGCAATGAAGAGAAATTTGGATAATGTTATCGAGTTGGCAACCAAACAAAATGCTTCATTCAGAGAGAAGTATGAAGAGGTAAAACCTATCAAATTTTACTATAATCTAACTTTGTTTATTCTACTAGGTTTACAAATACATTCTTATCTTGTGATGCAAAACTTCTTTTGCTTGTTACAGTCTTTAGTTGGTGTAGTTCAATTTCTAGAATATGAATTACCTAAATTATTCATAATAAGCAAGCCTGTTCCTTTTTTTTTGAACCTAGACCATGTGTTGGATTGCCCGAGTTGCCAATTCTCATTATTTTTGAGTTGAATATTAGCCTTTTTTTTCTTTATCCATATCAATGGTTTATGCATGTTCAGTTTTCTCATCCTTGTTGTCCCTATGTTATTTTGCTTCAGCATGTTATATCATCCATGCATGAATCTCTTATCAAGCTTTATATTATAAATATTATATTGTAGTAGTTTTAGATGTTACTTAGTATTGTTAAGCAAAGCAATTATTAATTCATTAAGTTAAAACTTTATAAATTGGCATCATCATGCACCATAGATCAGTAATTTTGAACCTTCAACAAAAGAATTAGGTCAAAATTCATTAAGTTAAAACTTTATAAATTTTTAACTAATCTTTTCTGGATGCAGAAACATTCATAGCTCAGCAGTCAAAATTTATTTCATGTGGCTATTCGGTGGCAATGTTTGCCATGTTAGTCAAATTTATTGTAGGCCCTGGAATCATGGTTGCATCCTCACTTGCTGTTGGACTTCAGGGCTTGTTTTTGCATGTAGCTATTGTATAGGTAAGTATAATTAAATATCTTCATTTTCTATTTTATCTTTATTAGTAGCCTAATTTGTTGCTTGTCTATACTTCTTGGTCAAAATTTTATAGCTCAAAAACTTTAGATTACTCTAAGAGAAGCATAGTTGATAGATTAAAATTGCACAGGGCTCTTCAGCATGTTAACAAGAGCAAAGCAATACTTTACATGATGGTTCCATTCCTTCTCCTTTTAGCAAAAAGGAGGCACAAATTTTGGTTTATTCCTTTTGTCTACAGGACATTAGCTAATATTTTCTATTATGGCCAGAACCAAATCAAAGGAGTTCAAAATAACATCATCTTCCTATGGGTTGCACCATGGAATTGGCCGGTACTTGATGGACTGCTCCTTTTGGTTGGATACGTCTGCCAACGAACACACAGCGTACTCCTATTGTACCATCTTTTGCTCCATAAGAGATAAAAAAAAATATTGCTTTTACTTTTTCTTTACTTATGCTTTTTTTATCATTTTTTTTTATTTTTTAATATATGATGTTAGGCATCTACTTTGAAGCATCATGCATCGGGGGGCAATAGAGATGGACAAAACACCGGTGGTAGCGATATGCACCTAGGAACTCCATAGGCTTCATTTCTTATTATCTTTTATTTTATGTATGAGAATCTTGTTGGGTATATGTACTTTATCTTGATACCATGTGTACTTTATGCGTGCTTTGATATACTATTCGTACTTTTTAATATAGGTACTTTATTAAATTTTTGGTGTCATTGAATGAAGAATTGGTATTGTTGTTGGATGGCTTAAAATGATCCTGGTTATTGTTGGATGTCAAAAAATAGCACTTTAGCAATAGAAAGAAATTTTAAAATGCATGAATTAGTAATGGATTTACAATACATTAGCAATGGATATTTAAAATTTATGCAACGACTTAAAAATGGAATTGCAACAAAATATTAAAACTTTAGCAACGTAGCAGAAATGGATTTGCAATAAAATCTAAAAAATAAGTAATGAAATAGAAATAGAGTTGCAACGGAATACTACTTTAACAACTGAATAGCAATGAATTTATAATAGAATATTAAAATTATAGCAATGGCTTTATAATGGAATAGCAATGGACTAGCAACAAAAATTTAAAAGTTTAATAATGGATTAGCAACTGATTTGAAATGAAAGAGCTACAAAAATTATTTATTTCGCAAACTCATTATTCAAAAATGAGCAATGGAATAATTCTATTGCTATTTCGTTGCTAAAAAAATTTAGCAATAGAATAGCAACATATATGAGTTTCGTTGCTAATTAGCTATGAAAAATTTAACAACACACACAAACTTCTTTAGCATTTTCTTGACGTACTTGGTTTGGTTAATAAAGATACCTTTCTTTGATTGTTTAATTTGAAGCCCTAGAAAAAAGGTCAGCTCTCCCATCATGCTCATTTCAAATTCACCCTGCATTAATTTAGCAAAATTTTGACAAAGATCCTCATTAGTTGCTCCAAATATGATATCATCTACATAAATTTGAACAACAAGAAAGATACTATTTTTATTTTTCAAAAATAGTGTAGTGTCTATAGTATCTCTAATAAAGTTATTTTATAATAAAAATTTACTTAGTCTCTCATACCAAGCTCTAAGTGCTTGTTTAAGTCCATAAAGTGCTTTATTTAATTTATACACATGATTAGGAAGTAAATAATTGTCAAATCTAGGGGGTTATTCTACAAACACTTTTTTAGTAATATAATCATTTAAGAAGGTACTCTTTACATTCATTTAAAATAATTTAAAGTTCATGTTGCAAGCAAAAGCAAGTAATAATCTTATAGCTTCTAATCTTGCTACAGGAGCATATGTTTCATCAAAGTCAATCCCTTCTTCTTGATTATATTTCTTTGCAACCAATCTAGCTTTATTTCTTATTATATTTTCATGTTCGTTTAGTTTGTTTCTAAATACCCATTTTGTGTCAATTATGGGATGATCAAGGGGTCTATCTACAAGAGTCCAAACATTATTTCTTTCAAATTGGTTAAGTTTTTCTTGCATAGCTAACATCCAATTTGAATCTTTTTCAGCCTCTTCTATGTTTTTAGATTCAATTTATGAGACAAAAACAAGATAACTAAAAGTATCCTTAAATGATGATCTAGTTCTTACCCCTTGTGAAGGATCATCTAAGATTAATTCTCTTGGATGGTTGTGTATACCTCTACTCCTTGGATAGATCTTCATGCTCTTTAGTCATTTCTTGTTCACTAGTCTTTTCATGTTCTATAGTTGTTGATTTTTCTTGATTATTGATGGTATTGTCCTTCAAGTTGATCTCCTTCATTTCATTTTCTAGAATTTTTGCATCATCATCAAGAATATCTTTCTTTCTCGAAGATTGATTGTTAGTTTTATTAAATACTACATGAATGAATTCTTCAATAATCAATGAATGTTTGTTGAAGATCTTATATGCTTTGCTAGATGAAGAATATCCAAGAAAGATACCTTCATCTATCTTAGCATCAAATTTACCTAGATTATCTTTGCCATTATTATGAATAAAATATTTGCAACCAAAGATATGAAAGTAGTTAATATTAGGTCTTTTTTCTTTCCAAAGCTTATTGGGGGTTTTCTTTAAAATAGAATGAATATAAACTCTATTTCGAATGTAACATGCTATGTTAATGGCTTCAGCCCAAAAATATTTGGATAGTTTTCCTTCACACAACATGGTATGAGCCATATCAACTAAGATTCTATTCTTTCTTTCAACAGCTCTATTCTATTAAGAAGTTTTAGGTGCAGAAAAATTAAGTTCAATACCATGCTCATTACAAAACTCTTTAAAAAATTTATTTTCAAATTCAGTGCCGTGATCACTATGAATATAAATGATAGTTGAGTTCTTTTTATTTAAAATCTTTTTATAAAACTTTAAAAATATAAAAAAGGCTTGATCTTTGCATGCTAAAAATAAAATCCATATGAAATGAGAAAAATCATCAATAATCATAAGACCATATTTCTTTCCTCCTAGGCTACTAGTCCTAGTAGGTCCAAACAAGTCCATGTAAATTAGTTCAAGAGGCCTAGAAGTTGAAATCATATTTTTCGATTTAAAACTCTCTCTAGTTTATTTTTCAAGTTGACAAGCATCACATATATGATAATAATGAAAATTTAATTTGGATAAACCTTTAACTAAATCTTTGTTAAGTAATTTTGATAAAGTATGCATGCTTGCATATCCTAATCTACGATGCCAAAGCCAACTAGTTTCTTTGATATTAGCATTCATAGCAACTAGGCATTGACCACTCTTCATGGCGATTTCATTAAGATCAACCATGTAGATGTTGCCATGCCTAAATCCAATAAACTTTAATCTATCATCTAGGGAGCTAGATACTATGCACATGGATGATTCAAATGAAACCTTATAACCTTTATTACATAGCTGACTAATACTAAGCAAATTATGTTTTAAGTTGTTAACTAATAAAATATTATCTATGAAGGTAGATGGAGTAATTTGAATTTTACCAAAATCGACAATTTTGCCTTTGCCATTGTCGCCAAAGGTGACTACTCTCCCTTCCTTTCTTTCAAGGGTGAAGAATTGCTCCTTATCACCTAACATATGCCTTGAACAGCTGCTATCTAAGTACCATTTACGTCTAGATCCCTTGGCTACAAGGCATTCTTGCACTGAAATTTAGGTGACAGTTTTAGGTACCCAAGTCTTCTTGGGTCCTTTTGGGTTAGTAGTCAAGATTCCTTTTAGAATCCAAATCCTTTTAACCGGTTTTTCATTAACTTTTCTTGTATTTCATGCAAATGCCTTGTGTCCTACTTTTTCACAACTAAAACAAGTGATATGTGAAGTGCTAATGGATGAGAGTGCAGTAAAGAAGTTCTTTAAGAATTTTATTTTATCTTTGGGTTTATATCCTAGGCCAACTTTATCATAAACTTTTCTTTGATTATTTCAAATCATTTGCAATTTTTCTGAGTTGCAGGTAAATTTATCAACTAATAGTTTTAATTTGTCTAATTCATTCTTTAAAATTTTGTTTTCTTCTTTTAATTTGTTATGTTCATAAGGTGCTTCTTCCTTTTCTTTTGCAAAGATTTGATTCATTTCTTTAAGGTTTCTATTTTTTATGTTTATCTTCTTAAAGTTTTTCATTAAATCATAGAATGCATCTTGAAGTTCATCAAAAGAAAATTATAAATTAGGTGTAGAAGATACCTCTTCATCTTGTGCCATGAAGCATAAGTTTGCTTCATTTTGGGTTTCTTCCTCTAAACTTGACTTGTCGCTATCGCTCCAAGTCACTATCATAGCCTTCTTCTTTATTCTTTTGGGAGCTTTCTTTAATTTAGGACAATCAGTCCTAAAATATCCTAATTTTTTGCATTCGTAGCATATGGGCTGATTCTTTTCCTTCTCTTTCTCTTTCTCCCTATTAGGTACTCCTCTCATGAAGCTTCTTTTCTTGAATCCTTGTCTTCGTCTTCTCATAAATTTTTTGAACTTTCTGATCACCAAGGCCATATTTTCATCATTCTCATCATTGGTGGACAGATCATCATCCTCTTTTATAGTCATGGATTTTAGGACAATGATTTTCTTCTTCTTGCTCTCATCTTCATGGTGTCGTCCCATAGCAAGCTCATGCATCATCAGGGATCCGATGAGCTCTTCAAGTGGTAATTTATTTAGGTTTTTTGCCTCTTGGATAGCTATCGCTTTGGATTTTCACGACCTAGGTAATAATCTGAGAATCTTTCTCACTAATTCATTATTAGTATAAACCTTTCCTAAACTTTTTAGACCATTTATAATATCAATGAATTTAGTATACATGCTAGTGATAGATTCAGTTGGATCCATTTTAAATAGTTCATATTGATGAATTAGCATGTTAATCTTAGTTTCTTTCACTTGATTTGTCCCTTCATGTGTAACCTCAAGTCTATCCCAAATTTTTTTAGTAGAATTACATGTGAAAATTTAGTTAAACTCATTAGCATCAAAGGTATAATAAAGGACATTCATTATCTTAGCATTTAGTTGGACAAGTTTTTTGTTCGATTCATTCTAATCTTTCTCCGACTTAGGAGAAGACATGCCATCCACAATGATTGTCGGTGTGTGTGGCCCATTAACAATGACACTCCATATATCATAATCAAGGGCTTGTATGAAAATGCGCATGCGAGCTTTCCAATAGGTATAATCAAACCTATTGAAAAGAAGTGGCCTATTAGTGGACTGCCCTTCGGCAAGAGATCCTCCAAGTTGGTTTGTCATGATCATTTTCTCTTAGTTGAGTAGATCAACAATTAGCAAAGAGCCAAGGCTCTGATACAAATTATTGCCTAGCTAGATAACCTAAGAGGAGGGGGTGAATTAGATTTTAAAACTTTAAAGCAGAAATATGCAGAGATTAACTACTTCAATGCAGAGTGAGTGAGCAGTGAGAGCAAAAAAAGTAAAGGCAAGCACACATACAAATAAAGACTTTTATAGTGGTTCGGTGCACTTCCAGCACCTACGTCCACTTCCCAAGCTTTTACTATATTCCCTCAAGATTATAGTCGGATAGTTTTTCTAAATTTACTATCCCAAAATTTAGTTGGTTTTTCTTTAGGTTCACCAACCACAACCTTTACAAGCCTTAATCAAGGCAATACAATCTAACAAATGGAATACACAAACTCAATCCTTTAGTTTCAGTCCCTACTAAAATTAAATACAAGAGGAAAGAAATTCAAAGATTACAACACAAAAAGCTCCTTAAATGAGCTGAGATGTTGTCGATGAAGTTTGATGATTGCCCCCTTAATTGCTTGGAGTTACTGCTCTTGAGGTCGCTTTAATGCTTGAGAGAAAATTTGATTTGAGAACGTCTGCTTGTGAAAACTGGACGTTCTTTTTTTTTCCTCTCATTTTCTTCTTATTCAAAAGGTATTACTTCTTCTCTTTTATATCTGGATCATTCTCCCCATACTTGAAATGATTAGATTCCAAAAAAAGCTTGAATCTAATCATTGGAGGCAAGAACTAGCCATTGGAGACAAAAAAAAGAAAGCCTGAAACTATCCATAGAAGGTTGTCGTCGTGTTTCGAGACTGCTCGGTTTGTCTCGAGACGTCTCGCTTGACTTCGAGTTCTCTTGATTTGATCACAAGATGTCTCATTCGCAGGTATCCAAAAAATAGCTCTCTAAACAAATTTGCCCCTTAAGACTGAGTCCTCTCAATTTTTGATGGAGATGTCTCATCCGACTTCGAGATCTCTTGAGATTATTTTGAGTCGTCTTGATCTCAGTGCACAAAATGATGTTTCTATCTTCTGAGATGAAGATGACTCGAGCTTATCTTGAGTCCTCTTGAAACTATGCCAGAGCCCTATGTTAGTGTGCCAACTACCAGGAGACATCTCGAAAATTCTTGGAGACATCTCGAAAATGCTTTAAGACCATTTTTGTTAAAAATTTATCACCGAACATTGCTCTTTTGATCCTGATTTGAATTGCATTTGATTTCTTGTTTGTTTTGGTCAAAGGATTTCTTTTGATCTTTGGAATACTTAAGAAAAGATTTATCAATAATCATGTACTTTAATATTTGGTCATCATCAAAATACTTAGGAGATCAACATTAATATTTTGTAGCTACATAAGACTCCATATGTATTCCTAGTACTTGGCAAAAAGCTATGGCTGAATCTAAATGGATGGTGAAGGTTTTACTAGATCAATTTGATCGAATCAAATTTAAGCAATGAAATTTTAAAATTATTTTGCTGATCCAATCAAATCTAAAAGCTCTCAGATTTGATTATATACATCCAAAACTAAAGCATAAAATGGGTATTCGAAATACCGCCTTCCGCGTAAATGCTTTACTCGCAGCGATGATCTGAAGCTATCTCGAGGTTTGACTTGAGCTATGCACACGCTCGACCTCTACCAGTTTTCACTCATGCTAGATCTAGAGATCTTCTTCTTTTAGATCTGATTTCTAAAAAATTAGATCATGATCTCCTTTGCATGCCTTCGATCTAATCTCTGGCAGCAGTTCGATCGATATACGATCGTGATCTTCTTTGACTAGAACTTGAACAGACAGCACCTTGACACTTGGAGATGTGATTGGCCCAACCCTTGGGCGTGGGAGAGAAGATCTAGAGGAGGGAGATGAGGCATGGAGAAAAGGAGTAGAGCTTGGGCGTTGGATGGTCGAATAGCCAAACACTTTGTCTTAGTCCCTTATTTATAGAAAATATGAGAGACCAAGAGTCCTAGGGCTTCTGGACTTTGATCAGATCAAAGTTAAGAAGCAGAAGGACTCCTCACTAAGCCTCACGCCCCATTTAGAATTTTTCTTCATTTTGTCACACAAAATAAAGGCTAGGCATGCGCCACCTTATCCAGATAAGGTGGTTTGGTGCTAGGGATTCTCTCTCCAAAGTTTGAACTATTTCAAACTCTAAGTTGACTCGTTCAAACTTTTGTAAATGAGCCAACTACCTCCAAAAAATCCTCATCCTTATCCTCTAGTGGGTGCATGACAGAAGGAAGAGGGCGTGCACCCTTGGGCTTCTCTCTCCAGGAAGGTGTCTAGGGGCATGCCTCCTAGGGAATTTCTAGGGGGCGTGCACCCCTTCCTTTCTTTCTTACATGCAAGACCAAGTCAAGGGGGCACCAACTCTTGGTGCCCCCTTATCCTAATTTCCCTTATCCTAATTTTCTTCAAGGAAAATTAGGATAAGGCCTAATCTAACCAAGATAAGGTCCAGTTAGTCTAGGACAAATCCATACAGGGCTTCTGGATGAGCCAAATCTAATTTGACTGAGTCTAAACCAATTAGCAAATCTAATAAAGGAGAAAGTTAGGTCCAATCATGTGCAAGCATGATTTTTTTGAACATAATTAGATCAAATCTAAATCAATCGGACTACGTAAGTCTAATTAATGACATCTAGACTCAAACCTTTATTTGTATGACCTAGTAGGTTCAATTCTATATGATAATGGAACATGTCGTGATCTCCATCATCGACATCATCGAAACATCTTTCGATAGATCAGAATTCTTTCTGATTCGCCTAATTAGAATTATCAATCATCAAAATAATTCTAATTGATCCCATAATCCACCAATGATACCTAATAGTATATGATGGCAATCCATCAGAACTAAAACGAAACCTCTCGGGGTGCAGCTATCATATGATCGGATTCTTCCATCATGAGTCCCGACAGGATCTAGATTAAGATTGACTCGTCAAACCTAGTACCTGTCATATGATTAAATTAATCGATTTGAGTCTGATGTGAAACCCTAATAGAAACTCTTTTCTATTATTTTACACTACCATGGTCATGGATTTTAGGACTCAATCTCATGATCACCATAAGACTACTCCTTTATTGAGGTTGATAGATCCCATCTTGGTGTGATCTAATTTCTACAATGAACACGCTATAGCCAACATATACCTCAAAATTTTAAATAGTTAGGAGACCGAGTTATGGTGTAGTCAAACTATAATATCCTTAAGATAAACTATCAATATACCTCAGATCAAAGAACTAGACACAAAACTACAGCATCGAGCAAGTCATCGATAAGAAGGTAAACTTCTTTATGACTGCTCGAAGTTGGTCATGCTCAATATCCTTGTTCTCAACAAGCATCTGTACTCTCACTTTATTACCTCCACACCATAAATTCAAAACTCATCTATCCTAAGAAAGTGATCATATACCAATCTTCTGGATTGATTATCATCCTCATGATGATCCTATGATTGAAAGTAATTTATTAGTTAATTATGATAATACATGTCTTAAATTCTCAACTCTTGAGAATATGTGTTATTATACCCGTTAACCCAATGGATAAATCACAGACACTTAATACATAAATATGATTAAAAGAATAATCCAAGTTTATTAATAATAAATCAAAATTATAATTATATCCTTAGAATATATTACAAGTGGCGATCAATCTGGCTTACAGAGCATACATCTAATAAATTTTCACTTGACCTAAAGCTAATTGGCTACAAATCTAAGTTCTATCTTCTCAAGGTGAGCTTCAAACTTTTGCTAGCCCAAAGGCTTCGTCAGTGGGTCAATCATATTGTTTGCGGTGTCGACTCTCTTCACTTCAACGTATCCATTCTCAAGATAATCGTAGATGAGATGGAACCACCATTCGATGTGCTTAGACTTTTGATGAGATCTTGGCTCCTTAACAAGGGCTATGGCACCATTGTTGTTGCAGTATAGAGAGATGGCATCAGATGACATCACTCCTAATTCTGCAATAATCTTCTTGAACCAGAATATCTTCTTCGCAACTTTCAATGTAGCGATATACTCTACTTCTATGGTGGAGGCTGCTATCACTATCTGCTTGAAACTCTTCGAGCTTATAGTACCATCATTGCATAAGAATAGACTTCTTGATGTTGACTTTCAATCATCAATGTCAGACATAAAGTCTGAGTCTGTATACCTCTGCACCTGAAGTTTTCCATTGTCAAAGATCAAAAATATATCCTTAGTCCTTCTCAAGTACTTTAGGATATATTTCATAGAAATCCAGTGCTCTTCGCTTGGATTCGACTGATACCTTCTTGTGATACTCACAACATGGGCGATATTAGGTTGTGTACAAATCATGGCATACATGAGGCTCCCTATTGCTGAAGCATAAGGGATCTTGCTCATGCTTTCAATCTCTTCTGATGTATTGGGGTATATCTTTCTAAAGAGATGAATCCCATGTCTGAAGGGTACTAGACCCCTCTTGGAGTTCTCTATACTAAACCTCTTCAGCACCTCCTTTATGTACATCTTTTATGATAGACTAGCATCCTCTTTGATCTATCTCTATAAAGCTTAATCCCCAAAATAAAGGATGCCTCTCTTAGGTCTTTCATAAAAAATTTCTTAGATAACCATAACTTGACTGACGTCAACATGAGAATATCATTTTCAATTAGGAGGATGTCATCCACATATAATACGAGAAAGATAATAGTGCCCCCACTAATCTTTTTGAACACATAGGACTCCTCATTTTTAATGAAACCAAATGATTTGATTACATCATTGAAATGAGCATTCCAGCTCTGAGATACTTGCTTAAGTCTATAGATGGTCCTTTGCAGCTTGCAAATCTTATGATCACTATCACTAAAGGTGAAACCAAGCGGCTGTTCCATATAGATATCTTTCTCAAGATATCCATTTAAGAATGCCATTTTCACATCCATTTATCATATTTCATAATTGAAATATGCTGCAACGGTAAGCAATATATGGATGGATTTAGCATGGCCACTGGCAAAAAGGTGTCCTAATAGTTATTGCCTTCATGCTAACTATATCCTTTCGCTACTAACTTAGCTTTGAATGTCTCCATATTTTCATTTGTACCAATCTTTCTCTTGAAGATCTATTTATACTTAATAGGTATAATACCTTCAGGTGGATCTACCAAGATCCAGACTTAGTTCAAGCGTGTTGAGTCAATTTCTGACTTCATTACCTCTTATAATTTCTCAGAGTCAATATCTGATATCATCTTATCATAAGTTTTGGGATTATCTCCATGAACCCCATTTTTCATAAGGAATATTTTTTTTACATCCTCTGAAATAATACCTAAGTATCTCTCAGGAGGATAGAAAATCCTACTTGACCTACGAGATAGAGGAGAAAGTGTGTAGATTGGCTCAGACTGATCAGGTTCCTTGGCTCGTTACTCTTTGGAGACTTTCTTCTTAAGCCTGATCTATCTTTTCATGCTACCATCTTGAATAAATTATTTTTCAAAAAAATAGCATGTCAATTCATAATCATATTATGGTCCTCTGGAAGATAGAAATAATATATATCCTAAAGATTTCTTAGGATATCCAATGAATCGAGCTCTAAGGAACCTAAATTCTAACTTGTCCGCCTGCTGTCTCTTGACATAGGATGCACAATCTTAAATCTTGAGATGACTCAGACTTGATTTCTTACCATGCCACATCTCATATGGTATGATAGGAATAGTTTTAGAAGGAATCCTATTCGGTACATAAATAGCTATCATAAGACTATATCCCCAAAGAAAATTGAGAAGGTGCATGTAAACGCATCATGGAATGGACCATATCTAAAAGGATCTGATTTCTCCATTCTGAAATTCTATTGAGTTGAGACATTCCAGACGGAGTCCACTATGAGACTATGCCATACTCCTTGAGATTGTCTAGAAATTTTTTACTAAGATATTCACCTTCTCAATCTAATCAAAGAATCTTAATGAATTTTTTGGTTTATTTCTCCACTTCATGTCTGAATTCTTTAAACTTTTTAAAGGCCTCAGACTTGTAACGTATCAAGTACACATATCCATACTAAGAAAAATCATCGATAAAGATAATGGAGTAGACAAAACTATCTCTGACTGGTACATCGAATGGGCCATAGACATCTATATGTATCAGAGCAAATAACTCTATGGCCCTTTCCCCATGTCCTATAAAGGATAGCTTGGTCATTTTGCCTTGAAGGCATGACTCACAAATTGGATATGATTTGGAAGTCAACGAATCTATTAGTCTAAATTTTTCTAATTTGTTAATCTTATCTTCTACTATATGATCTAGCCTAAGATGCCACAGGTACTTTTCATTTATACTATCTCTAGGTCATTTAGATCCTATGACATTCATAGTTTACTCGATATAATTTATAGGTACATCTACATGCAACTGATAGAGACTGTTTATTAAGAAACCACTTCCAATTTTATTTTTTTCATAAAGAATAATATAGTGGTCCTTATTGAAACTAATTATATATCTATCCTGTGCTATACAAGAGATAGAAATTAAATTCTTTCTTATAGCAGGTACATAAAAATAGTCTCTAAGAACTAAGATACTTTTCGATGGTAATCGTAGAATGTATGTTTCCATGGCCACAACAACAACCTTTGCTTTATTTCTGATGCATAGGATCATCTCGCCGTTCCTCAGCCTCCTGCCATCCTCAAGATCCTACAAAGAAGAGCACAAATAAGCACTAGATCCAGAGTCAAGCACCCAACTAGATGTAGAAGAAACTGCTAGGTTCGTCTGAATGATGAGCATACCTTCATAAGGTCCTTTTTCTCTCTTATTCTTTAGGCTTACCAGGTAAGTAGGGCAGTTCCACTTCCAATGGCCTTTGAAATTGTAGTGGAAATACTTTTCTTTCTTCATAGCTTTCTTCTTTGGCTCTACCTTCTTCTCTTTCTTCTTCTCCTCCATCTTCTACTTATTCGCAAACTTCTTCTTTCTAGAGGATTTTTTCTTAGAAGAAATCCACTCCATAGCAAGAATTGAGCCCCTTGAACTCTTTAAGGTTCCTTCAGTAGTCACCAGCATGTTCATCAACTCGGCCAAAATGCATTGAATTTTATTCATATGAGAGTTTACTACAAACTGCCCATATGAATCAGTCAAAGACTGCAAAATCAGATCAATTTGTAGATCTTTATCCATCAACATGCCAAGCTTCTCAAGCTTCACTAAGTCATTGATCATCAACAAGCAATGATCATGGACTGACTGTCCATCATGCATTTGCATCTTGAAGAGTCGCTTAGACACTTCATAGCTCGCTGCACGACTTTGCTCACCATACAACTCTTGTAGGTAGGCCAACATCTAACTGATAATCTTCATGTCTTTGTGTTGGTGCTATAATCGTTAGATAATGAGGCCAATACGTAGCACCTGACCTTATTGTCATCATCTAGTCACTTCTCATAAGACACTCTCTGATCAGCAATCAGACGAGCTAGGAGAGGGGGAAGGTCCTGGTCTAAGACATAGATCAGCTTCTCATAACTCAAAACTATTTTTAAGTTTTAGAGTTAATCCTTAAAATTAGGTCCGATCAGATGGTTGGTCTCTAGAATTCTGGCTAGGGGGTTGGAAGCAAATATTTTTCTGTAGAGAGTCAAAATTTTTAGTTAGATTTATATTTGACTTGACCAATTTATTTTTAAAATAAATTTGGGCTTCTACTATTTTTTTGTATCCCTACACTTTCTTGGAAGAGATGCAAAAATCTTCACGATCAAAAATTTTTAGTGGGTGGTGCGGTCTCACTGATTGACTCACCATCTTACCTAATAGTTATTAGTCATGAGTCAGTCGATGAGTGGATAACTCTTATCCAATATTTCTCTAAACATGTTGTACTCAACTCCGATATCTAATTCATGAAGCTCACGGTGCTCGAAATATTGCTTCACTCCTTAGTTAAGTCAGAACCACTGTTTGTATCAAATGAATTCGTGATTGGGATCCTCACCGTATCTGAAATATTGAGCCCAATATTTTCTCCAATCCGTAGCATCCCATGCCTAATAGTTATGGTTGTCTTTTCGATGCAACTGAACCACTGTATCCAATAGAGAACAATCAACCCAAAAAGGGCCTGCACAACTACAATGGTGGAAGACCACTAGACTTAATATTTTCTTAGAAAGATTTTAATTTAGATCTCTTGATCTTAACTAGTCATAACGATTATGTCGACTAACCTAGTGGCATGGGTTAGCTTGAATCGTTGGTAACCAAATACATAACTTGATCGATCCAATTGGCTAGGTAAGTGAGATCGGTGGAAGGGATATGCCATTAACTCGACCTCAAATGAATCATGGGTGAGTAGCTCTCAATTAAAAATCACCGATCGTATCTGCTAGACTTATCTTAGATACCAAATTATCAATCGAGAACTGATTGGATTCACCTACAATCCAGGCTCGAACCATAGAGCCAACTTAGGTCTTAAGGTGATTGATCACATATGGCTGTAAATCAATTTTCACCAAACTTATAACTATTGAGCTGGTCAATTTAGCACTCTTGAACCCACCTAACCAACTTTTGATTCGATTTGGTCAACCACACAAACTAGACCAAATCAAGCTACCCACACCCTGAACCCATGTTTTATGAAGATGTCTTAGATCTTAAATTCTCAATTTTTAGATCTAATTAGTTTCATAACTTAATTCTTAATTAAGTGTAACAAGTTCAAAATAACAAAGCATAAAAATAGATCTTAGGATTTTGGATCAAGGGTTTAGTAGAAAGTAAGTTTTAATTTTTTTGATTAAGGACAGACATGCAGCACCCCTACACATCATAAGAGCACCCCATTGAATAGAAAATGAGGGCTTTTAAACCCTTCTTACTCTTATGACTGGATGGTCAAGAGAAATGCCTCAATCAAAAAATAATTTACTACTAATACTAGAACAAGATCTACAACATATATAATATATATGAATTTAGATCTATTCTAAACATGCTTTGCATAGATCTCATGCATCATTTTCGATTACATCTCATGTAATAAAAATTAGAAACTATTTTGATCTCATCAAAAATTAGATTCAGATCTAAAACAATCTAGATCTAGAACCTAGGACCCTGCTCCGATACCAATTGAAGGTTCTGTTGGATCGGCATGATCAGATCAAATTTAAGCAGCAGAATTTTAAAATTTTTTTGGTAATCCGATCAGATCTAAAAGTTCTTAGATTTGATTGTATACAACTAAAAATAAAACATAAAATGGGTATTCGAAATACCAACTTTTGAGTAAACGTTTTATTTGCAGCGATGATTTGAAGCTATCCTGAGGTTTGACTTGAGCTGCACATGCGCCCAGCCTCTACCAATATCCACTCGAGTCAGAGCTAGAGATTTTCTCCTTCTAGATCTAATTTCTAAAAAATTAGATCAAGATCTCTTTCGTGTGCCTTCGATCTAATCTTCGGTAGTAGTTTGATTGATACACGATCGGGATCTTTTTTGACTTGAACTTGTGCAGACAGCATCTCGACACTCAGAAATGTGATTGGCCCAACACTTGGGCATGGAAAAGAAGATGTGGAGGAGCGAGCGGAGGTTTGGAGAAGAGGAGCAGAGCTTAGGCGTTGGGTGGTGGAATGGCCAAATACTTTATCCTAGTCCCTTATTTATAGAAAATATAGGGGACCAAGAGTCCTAGGGCTTCTGAACTTTGACTAGATCAAAGTTAAAAAGCAGAAGGACTCCTCACTAAGCCCCACACCCCATTTAGAATTTTTCTTCATTTTGTTGCACAAAATAAAGGCTAGGAATGCACCACCTTATCTAGATAAGATGGTTTGGTGCCAGGGATTCTTTCTCCAAAGTTTAAACTATTTCAAACTCTAAGTTGACTTGTTCAAACTTTTATAAATGAGTGAACTACCTCCAAAAAATCCTCATCCTTATCCTCTAGTGGGCACACGTTAGAAGAAAGAGGGCATGCACCCTTGGGCTTCTCTCTCTAGAAAGATGTCTGGGGGCATGCACCCCTAGAGAATTTCTAAGGGGCGTGCGCCCCTTCCTTTCTTTCTTGCATGCAAGACCAAGTCAACGATAATTTTCTTCAAGGAAAATCAGGACAAGACCTGATCTAACCAAGACAAGGTTTGATCAGTCTAGGACAAACCCATATGGGGCATCTGGATGAGCCAAATTCAATTTGACCGAGTCTAAATCAATTAGAAAATCCATTGGAGGAGAAAGTTAGGTCTAATCATGTGCTAGCATGATTTTCTTGAATCTAATTAGATTAAATCTAAATCAATCGGACTATGTGAGTCTAATTAATGACATCCAGACCCAAACTTTTGTTTGTATGATCCAATAGATTTAATTCAGTATGGTAATGAGGTATGTCGCGATCTCTATCATCGACATCATCAAAATATCTTTCGATGGAACAGAACTTTTTCTAATTCATCCAATTAGAATTATTGATCATCAAAATAATTTTAATTGATTCCATAATCCACCAGTGATACCTAGCAATATATGGTGGCAACCCATCAGAACTAAAAAAGAATCTCTCGATGCAGCTATCATATGATTGGATTCTTCTATCATGAGTCTCGACAGAATCTAGATTAAAGTTAACTCGTCAAACCCAATACCTATCATATTATTAAATCAATCGATTTGAATCCGATATGAAATCCTAATAAAAACTATTTTTTATTATTTCATACTGCCATGGCCATGGGCTTTAGGACTCAATCTCATGATTACTATAGGACTACTCCTCCTCTATTGAGGTTGATAGATCCTATCTTGGTGCGATCCAATTTTCATAATAAACATATTATAGCCAACATACATCTCAAAATTTCAAATGGCTAGGAGATCAAGTTATGGTGTAGTCAAACTATAATACTCTCAAGATGAACTGCCGATGCACCTCAGGTCAAAGAACCAGATACACAACTGTAATATCGAGCAAGTCATCGATGAAAAGGTAGATTTTCTTATGACAACTCAAATTGATCACGCTCAGTACCCTTATTCTCAACGAGCATCTATACTCTCGCTTCAGTGTCTCCACATCATAGATTCAAAACTCATATATCCTAAGAAAGCAATCATACACCAATCTTCTAGATTGATCACCATCCTCGTGATGATCCTACGATCAAAAGTAATTTATGAGTTAAATATGATAACACATCTTAAATTCTTAACTTTTGAGAATATATGTTATCATACCCATTAACCCAATGGATGAATCATAAATACTTAATACGTAAATATGATTAAAAGAATAATCTAATTTTATTAATAATAAGTCAAATTTATAATTATGCCCTTAGAATGCATTATAATTATCGGTCAATCTGACTTCTAAGACATACATCTAATAAAAGGAAGCGATGTTGGAAGAAATGAGTGCTTTGTTCAAAAATCAGACATGAAATCTGGTCACTCTACTAGTTGGGTGTAAATGGATGTACACCATGAAGCAAACTCTAGAAGGTAAGGTGGAAAGATACAAAGCTCAGCTAGTAGTAAAGGTCTAAATTCAGACATGTGGAGTAGACTATGATGAGAATTTTGCTCTGGTGGCCAAGATGAATTCTACTCGAACGTTGATATCTTTTGCAACTAACTTTGGCTAGGAGTTACATCAGTTAGATATGAAGAATATATTCTTTAAGGAGACTTTCAGGAGGAGGTATACATGTACATACCACTAAGATTTAAGACTAGATCAACTACTGAAAAAGTCTGCAAGCTAAAGCACTCACTGAATGGCCTCAAACAGTCCTCTCGCACCTACTTTGATCGATTTAGTCGGACTGTAAGAGGAATGAAAAATAGACAGAGTAATGCAAATGATACTATATTCTATAGGCATTTCAAAGGAAAAAACTATACTCTTGATTTATGTTGATGATATTGTAATCACAGGAGATAATGATTATGAGATTAAGCAACTCAAGAAAAAGCTGAAGTAAGTATTCGAAGTGAAAGACCAAGGTCCACTAAGGTATTTTTTTAGGCATAGAGGTTGTGCGATCATCTTGAAGAATTTTTGTATCACAATAGAAGTATGTACTGGATTTGCTTTCTTAGACCGGGATGTGGGGTGTAATCCTGCTGTTATCTTGATAAATCAAAATCATCGGCTAGTGATAGATGGTCAAGCTCCAGTTGATCAAGGGAGGTACCAGCGACTTATTGGAAGGTTAATATACCTCTTAAAGGAAAAACGATTTTTCTATCGTAGGATCGATCTGATATGATCTGTAGCAAAATTTTTTAAAAAAATTCTATAAAAAATTTGATCAGATCTGAGAGTTCTTAGATCTGATCCTAATGATCTGATATTAGATCTAAAAATAAAAATTAAAACAAGAACTAATCTGATACATGTTTAGGGTAACTATTTATCCTGCTGATGATTTATCGTCATCGGAGATTCTGGATCTAGCCATGCAAGTGCCTGACCTCTACTGAAGTCCACTTGAGCTAGTTCTAGATGTCTTCTTCTTCCAAATTAGATCTACAAAAAATAGATCTATATCTGATTTGTAGAACCTTCAAATGAAATTTGAAAGCACCATGCTCGTCTCACGAACACGGATGTCTCTCTGCCTGATTTGCACCAATGTATTTGGATCTTCCTTGCTAATTTAATGTCCAACTCTTGGACGTGGAGAAAATGAAGAGGAGGATAAGAAGGTGTGGAAAGGAGGGGGAGGCAGCACCTTATGACATGGAGATGGGGATCAAAAAATAACCTTAGAATCCTCCATAGGTGGCGCCAACACTGGATAAGCACAAGCAATTTGGCGCCAGGGTGTTTGATCCAATCAAAAATCCTAGAGTCCCATCTATATGGGACTCCTTCCTTTTTTCCCCATGTGTGCATGCCAACATGAGGCATGCGCACACATTTGTATGTGGAAACTAAGAGGGTGCGCATCCCTAGAAAGTCTCCAGGGGGTGTATGCCCTATACCTTTTTTCCTACATTGGGACATCTCATGTCCCGATAGTGACAAGAATTGGCAGGTCTTGTCCTGTCGGGTATAGAAATTGGTAGGTATTGTCTTATTTCCATCTGATGGATTAGAACAATACTTTTCTAACCTGGACAAGCTTCAGTTAGACCAGGACAAAGCCATACAAGGTTTCTGGGTGAGTCCAAATCAATTTGGCTTAGCCAAGACAAACCAGAATGATTAGAGAAGGAGGAAGTTAGGCTCAATCATATCCTGGCATGATTTTCTTGAACCTAATTGGATCTAATCCAAATCAAGCAAACTGGGTTAGCCGAATTGATCACATTCAGACCCAAATTCTTAGTTATGTGATCCAGTTAAATTTAGTTCCATATGGTAATGAGATATATCATGATTTCTATCATCGACATCATCGAAACATCTTTCGATGGATCAGAACTTTTTTGATTCACACAATTAGAATGATTGGTCATCAAGATCATTCTAATTGCTTCCAAAATCTATCAATGATACCTAGCAGTATATGGTGGCAATCCATCAAAATTGAAAAGAAATCTCTCGATGCAGCTACCTATGTGATTGGATTCTTCTATCTTAACCTCCAATAGGATTAAGATTAAGGTGAGCTCATCAAACCCAATATTCATCATATAAATTAATCATTCGATTCGAGTTTGATGTGAAATCCTAATAGAAACTCTTTCTATCATCTTCACATTGCTATGGCCATGGGCTTATGGACTCGATCTCACAATCATCATAGAGCTACTCCTCATCTATCGAGATAGATAGATCCCATCTTGGTGCGAATCAATCCCTACAATAAGCATGCTATAGCCAATATATACCTCAGAATTTTAAATGACTAGAAGACTGAGTTATAGTATAGTCAAACTATAATACCCTCAAGGTGAACTGTCGATACACCTCAGATCAAAGAACCAAATACACCACTGCAGGATCGAGCTAGTCATTGATGAGAAGATAGACTTCCTTATGACTGCTCAAAATGGTCATGCTCAGTGCCCTTGTTCTCTAATAAGTACCTGTACTTTTGCTCTGATGTCTCTATACCATAGACTCAAGACTCATCTATCCTGAAAGCGATCGTACACTAATCTTCTGGATCAATCACCATCCTCGTGATGATCCTACGATCAGAAGCAGATTATGAGTTAATTATGAAGATTCATATCTTAAATTTTCAACTCTTGAAAATATGAATTGTCAGTACCTTTAACTCAAAGGATGGATCATAGACACTTTAAATACATATTATGATAGAAAATAATTTTTTTATTAATTTATAGTCAAAATTATAAAATTATCCTTAGAAGTATATTACAAGTGTTAGCCAATCAAACTTGTAGGACACACATCTAACAAACACCCACTTGATCTAAAGCCAATTGGCTATAAATCTAAGTCCCATCTTCTTAAGATGGGCTTCGATCTTCTGCTGGCTCAACTACTTCGTTAGTGGGCTAGCCGCATTATCTATGGTGTCGACTCTCTTAACCTCAACGTAATCCTTCTCGAGATAATCGTGGATGAGATGATATCACTGCTCGATGTGCTTGGATTTATAGTGAGACCTCGACTCCTTAGCTAGGGCTATGACACCATTATTGTCGCAGTATAGAGGGACGACATTCGATGGCATCACTCCAATTCTATGGTGAACTTCTTGTACTACAATGCCTCCTTCATAGCTTTCGATGCAGCAATATATTCTGCTTTTATTGTGGAGTCTGCGATCATGGTTTGCTTAGAACTTTTTCAACTAACTACACTACCATTGCATATAAACAGACTTTTAGATATCGACTTTCAATCATCTATATCAGACATAAAGTCCGAGTCTGTATATCCTTGTACCTAGAGTTCTCTATTTTTAAATTTTAGAAATATATCCTTAGTTCTTCTCAAGTACTTAAAGATATATTTCATAAAAGTTTAGTGCTCTTCATCTAGATTCGACTGATATCTACTCGTGACACTTACAGCATGTGCAATATCAGGTCATGTACATAGCATGGCATATATGAGACTCCCTATTACCGAAGCATATGGGATCTTATTCATGCGTTTAATCTCCTTAGGTGTGTTGGGACATTCTTGGAGAGATGGATGCCATGCTTGAAGGAAACCAATCCTCTCTTAGAGTTTTTCATGCTAAACCTCTTCAGCACCTTCTCTATGTACATTTTCTATGATAGACCCGCATCTTATTCAGTCTATCTCTATGGACCTTTATTTCTAGTATAAAGAATGCTTCTCCTAAGTCTTTCATAGAAAACTCTTTCGACAACCATATTTTGACGGATGTCAACATGGGAATATCATTCTCAATCAGAAGAATGTCATCCACATACAATATAAGAAAGATAATAGCGCTCCTACTGATCTTTTTGAATACACATGGCTCCTCAAATTTGATGAAATCAAATGATTTAATCATATCATTAAAATAAGCATTCCAACTCTGAGATGCTTGCTTGAGTCTATATATAGATCTTTGTAGCTTGTAGATCTTGTGATCACCATCACTAAATGTGAAACAAAATGATTATTCCATATAGAAATCTTCCTCAAGATATCCATTTAAGAATATCATTTTTACGTCCATCTGTCATATCTTATAATCGAAATAGGCTGCAATAATAAGTAGTGTGCAGATGGATTTTAGCATGGCTACTGGCAAAAAAGTCTCCTGATAGTCAATACTTTCATGTTGACTATACCCTTTCACTATAAGCCTAGCTTTGAATGTCTCTACATTCCAATCAGTACATATCTTTTTCTTGAAGATCTATTTACATCCAAGAGGTATAATACCTTTAGATGGATCTACCAAGGTCCAGACTTAGTTCGAGCGCATTGAGTCAATCTCTAACCTCATTGCCTCTAACCATTTTTCGAAGTCGATTTCTGATATCATCTCATCATAGGTTTTGGGATCATTACCATGAATCCCATTTTTTATGAGAAATATTTTCTCAACATCCTCTGAAATAGTACCTAAGTACCTTTCAGGAGGATGGAAAATCCTAGTTGATTTTTGAGATGGAGAAGGTAGTATATGGCCTAGCTCTAATTGATTGGGTTCCATAAGTTTCTTAACTCATTGCTCTTCAAAGACCTTCTCCTCAAGCCTAATCTGCCTTCTGATGCCACCATTTTGAATAAAATATTTTTTAAAAAAAATGACGTGTCGACTCACAATCACATTATAGTCTTTTGGAAGGTAGAAATAATATCCTAATAATTCTTTAGGATATCCTATAAATCGAGCTTTAAAGGATCTAGACTCTAATTTATCTGCCTATTGTCTCTTGATATGAGCCAGATAATCCCAAATTTTGAGGTGACTCAAACTTGATTTCTTACCATGCCATATCTCATATGGTGTGGTAGAAATAATTTTAGAAGAAATCCTATTCAATAAGTAAATCACTGTCATTAGACTATATCCTCAAAGAAATTCAGAGAGGTCCATGAAGCTCATCATGGATTGGACCATATCTAATAGGATCCGATTTCTCTATTCTAAAACTTCATTGAGTTGAGGTATTCTAAGTGGAGTCTATTAAGAGACTATACCATTGTCCTTTAGATAATCTAAAAATTTTTGACTAAGGTATTCACCTCCTCGATCTGATCGAAGAATCTTAATAGATTTTTCTATTTATTTTTCTACTTCAAGTTTGAATTCCTTGAACTTTTCAAAGGCTTCAAACTTATGATGCATGAGGTACACATACCCATACTATGATAGATCATCGATAAAGGTAATGAAGTAGATATAATTATCTATGGTCAGTACATCAAATGGGCCGCACACATCTATATGTATCAGAACAAGTAGGTCTGTTGCCCTTTCCCCATGTCCTATAAAAAGAAGCTTAGTCATTTTGCCTTGAAAGCATAATTCATAAATCAGATATGACTCGAAAGTCAACAGACTCATAAGTCCAGATTTCTTCAATTTGTCAACCCTATCTTCTACTATATGACCTAGCCTAAGGTGCCATAGATATCTATCATTTAGACTATCACTAGGTCGTTTTAGTCCTATGACATTCACATTTTACTCGACATTTAATATAGATACATTAATATACAACTGATAGAGATCATTAATTAAGAAATTATTTATAATTTTATTTTTTTTAAAAAGAATATTATAATGCTCCTTAAGAAAATTAATTACATAGCCTTTCTGTGCTAAAAAAAATAAAAATCAAATTTTTGCTTGCTGCAGACACAAAATAATAGTCTCTAAAAACTAAATCTAATCCTGATGGTAGTCGAAGAGGATAGGTTTCCATGACCACAATAGCAACTCTTGCTCTATTTCTGACGTGCAGGATTATCTCACCATCCCTCAACCTCCTGCTCTCTTTAAGACCCTGTATAAAAATGCACAAGTGAGTACTAGAACCAGAGTTCAATATCCAACTAGATGCAGAAAAAATTGTAAGATTAGATTCTATTACGAGCATACCTCCAAAAGGATCTACCTCCTTTTTGTTCTTTATGCTGGCCAGGTATAAAGAGCAGTTTTGTTTTCAATGGCCATCGATATTGCAATGAAAATACGTTTCTTATCAACAGCCTTCTTCTTTAGCTCTACCTTCTTTTTCCTCCCACCTTCCATCTTTTGCTTTTTCGCAGACTTTTTCTTCTTTTCAAAAAATTTTCTTTTGGAAGAAGTCCACTCCACAGTAAGTACTGAGTCATTTGAACCTTTTAGAGAAAGCTCAACAATAACCAGCAAGTTCATTAACTTAGCTAAGGTATATTGTCGTTTATGCATATGAAAGTTCATAAGGAACTGGCCAGATGCATCAGTCAAGGACTGCAAGATCACATCAATTTGCAGATTTCGGTCCAACTTGACATCGAGCTTTTCAAGCTCTTCTAGATCCTTGATCATCATCAGATAATGATCTTGGACTGACTGCCCAGCTTGTATTTAAGCCTTAAAAAATCTTCTAGTGACTTGATACTTGGCTACGCAACTCTCTTCACCAAACAACTCTTGTAGGTGAGCTAACATTTGATGAGCAATCCTGATGTCCTCATGTTGGCACTGAAGCTCATCAGACCCTCTAGGCCAATATATAGTACCTAGCTTTATTATTTATGTTTGTCCATTTTCTTAGAGATGCTCTCTATTCAATGGATGGATGTGCTGGTAAGATAGGAGGTCCTGGTCCAATACATGAGTCAGCTTTTTAGAATCTAAAATAATTTTGAAGTTTCGGAGCTAATCCTTGTAATTAGGTCTGGTCAATTTATGGGTGTCTAGGATTCTAGCTAGTGGGTTAGATGCATACATTTTTCTATAAAGAGTCAAAGTTTCTAGTTAGACATTGTAATTAGACTTGATCAATTTATTTAAAAATTTTATTTTTAAATAAATTAGACTCCCACTATTTACTCGAATTCCTACACTTTCTGGGCAGAGATGCAAAAATCTCTACGATCAAAGATTTCTAGTGGATGGTGTGGTCCCACCGACTGGCTCACCATTTCATCTAATAGTTATTGATGATGGATCAACCAATAAGTGGATAACTCTTATCCAATGATTCTCTAATCATGGTGCACCCAAACCAGATCTTTAATTCATGAAGCTCACCATGCCCGAAATATTGCTCCACTCCTTAGTTAAGTCAGATCCACCATTTGCATAAATTAAATTTCTAATTGGATTCCTCACCGTATCTGAAATATTGAACCCAATCCATCCTCCAATCCGTAGTATCCAATACCTAATAAACATTGTTGCATCTTTCTGGTGCAACTGAACCACTGTAACTAGTCGAGAATAATCAACCCTAGAAAGGGCCCACATCTACAATGGTAGAAGATCTATGACTTAATATTTTCTTAGAAAGATTTGATTTAGATCTCTTTAACTTGACTTGACTTAGTCATAACAATTATGACTAACCTAATGGCATGGGTTAGCTCGAATCATTAACCATCTTAAATTAGAACTAGGTCGATCCAAATGGCTAAATAAGTGAGATCAATGAAAGGAATATGCCATTAACTTGACAAGAACGCATTCAAGTCGAGTAGCTCCTAATTAAAAATCAGTCGATCGTATTTGCCAAACTTACCTTAGACACCAAATTAATGAACCAGAATTAATCGAGTTAGCCTACAATCCAAGCTCAAACTATGGAGCCAAATTAGGTCTTGACTTGGTCGACCACATATGGCTATGAGTCGACCTTGACCAAGACTTAATCCTTTTAGGCTGGTCAATTCTAAGCACTTTTAGTCCCACCTAACCAACTCTTGATTTGGTTTGATCAATCACTAGACCTAATTGAGCTACCCAAGCCCAAATCCAAATTTATGAAGATGTCCTAGATATGCAAATTCATAATTTTTAGATCTAATTGATTTCATAATCTTAATTCTTAATTAAGTTTGGGTTCATAAATAAAACATATATTAAAATCCTAAGATTTTAAGATCTAGAATTTTGCAGATAAGTAAGTTCTAATTTCTGATTAAGAATGAATATGTAGCACCCCTACATGCCATAAGAGCATCCCATCGAATGGAAGAAGAGGGCTTTTAAATCCTACTTTGCTCTTATGACCGGATGATCAAGGAGAATGTCTTAATAAAAAATTTAATTTCTATTACAAAATTAGTTAGATCTAAATCATACATCATATATATAATTAATGATCTAATCTATACATGCTTTTCATACATCTTATGTATCAAAATAAACACTTACATGCATGATTCAGATCTGATTATATCTAATATAACATCTAAAAAAATAAAATTTTAAATAACCTAATCATATAAAATCCCATTCTAGACAATCATAGAATAATTCTACAAACTAGTCTAGACATGCATCCATCATAACATATAAAAAAATTAAATTTTAATTTTTTGATTTTATATCTGATCATATTTGATGTGATATCTAAAATTACTAATATCATATCATAAAATAAAATAAAAATTAGATCTAAGATAGATTTGAAGAACTGCCAACGTAACTCTAATACTAGTTGAAGAAAAAATAATTTTTTCACCGTAGGAACGATCTGATCTGATCTATAGTAGAATTTTTCAAAAAAATTCTATAAAAAATCTAATCAGATCCAAGAGTTCTTAGACCTAATCCTAATGATCTAATATTAGATCTAAAAATAAAAATTAAAATAGGAACTAATCTGACACATGTTCAAGGTAATTGTTTATCCTACTAATGATTTGTCATCGCCCGGGATTCTAAATCTAGCCACGCAAGTGCCTGGCCTCTACCAAAGTTCACTCAAACTAATTTTGGATGTCTTCTATTTTTGAATCAGATCTATAAAAAATTAAATCTATATCTAATTTGTAGAACCTTCAAATGAAACTTGAAAGTAGAGCACTCGTCTCACGAAAATGGATGTCTCTCTGCCTGATTTGCGCCAATGTATTTGGATCTTCCTTGCTGATTTATTGTCCAACTCTTGGACATGGAGAAGATGAAGAGAAGGAGGATAAGAGCGCGTGGAAAGGAGGGGGCGGCAGCACCTTATGGCATGGAGATGGGGATCAAAAAACAACCCTAGAATCCTCCATAGGTGGCGCCAACATTGGATAAGCACAAGCAGTTTGGCGCCAGGATGTTTGATCCAATAAAAAATCCTAAAGTCCCATCTACATGGGACTCCTTCCTTTTTCCCCATGTGCGCACGCCAACATAGGGCATGTGGCGTGCACACACATTTTTGCATGGAAACTAGGAGGGTGCGCATCCCTAGAAAGTCTCCAAGGGGTGCACACCCCTATCCCTTCTTTCCTGCATTAGGACATCTCATGTCCCGATAGTGACAAGAATTGGCAGGTGTTGTCCTATCGGGTACAGAAATTGATAGCTCGAGTCGACTTGTTCCTCTGCTCGAGCTTGTGTTAAAGCTCGAGTCGACTCGACTCTCAGCACGAGATCATTTTGTACTTCATCCCAAAAATCATGTTCTCTGTATTTTTTCTGAGACTTCGACTTGAGGAGGTCGAGCTAAAGCTCGAGTTGACTCATCCCTCTGCTCGAGGTCTTGCCAAATTGTGTCTTAAAAATCTTATTCTCTATATTTTCTTGCGACCTCGACTCGAGGAGCTCGAGTCAACTCGGTCCTTTGCTCGAGATTGTGCTAGCTGAAACTCTTGCATACTAGTCTTCTTTTTCGTGCCGTTTCAGCTCGAGCTGAATCAGGGGTCGAATAAGGGGTCGACTCGAGGTCTTTTTATGCTAAAAATTTTTACTTCGATCAATTGATTTTCTCTTCAATTTTGGTTTTGAGATATCCCTTTTAGGCCTTGTTTTAAGAGTGATTCATACCTCAAAAGCCTCCAACTTTTTTTTATCAACTTTTAAATATATTTTTAGGGATGTTTCATTTGATACTGTAAAATGCATTTTGAAACATGATCTTAATAAATTTATTAGTCCAAATATATACTCAAATATTTTGTTACTCATCAAAATCAATTCTTGGGATTAACAATCTTTCTTTTTTTGATAATGATAAAACTTTGAGTATATGAGCGAGAGATATATAACATGAATGTATTGAGGATATTTTTAAAATACTAAAGATTTAACCCTTTTTTTAGTTTCATATTTAGCTCCCCCTCAATTCATGCTCATATTTTTAATATGTCTTATCAATTTAGAGTTAAATTTTCTGCTTGTACTTATTTGAATGGTAATCTATTAACATTTATCATTAATATATAACAAGCATGAATTCTTTTCATTGAACAGTCATATTTCGTATGTGCCAAGCTTGCATTTAGTACATAGAGTATGTATCATGGAACAATCTTATAAAGCTTATTAATTTTATATTAATGAGTGATATATGCAGTATTTATGGATATTTATATTAGATATACTTCATAAACATTTTAAGGATGCTCATGTGCATTGGAATCACCATACATATCATATTCGATCAATTATGTTCAAAATCAATTGTGCTCAAGATCAATTATGCTCAAAATCTCAAAAAACAAGATTCATCATAAATGCTTAAAGATTCAAATCTTATTCAACATGAAAAATGACAAAACCAATAATAAATATGTGATCATACATACATTTTAGCTCATATATCTGTATTTTACTCCCCTTTTTTGTCATCAGTAAAAAAGGTAAGGTAAAAATAATCATTGCACGAGATCATATCAAAAGATTGAGACAGTAAAAAAGTAAGTAGTCATATAAATGTGTTTTCATTGCATTTACAAAATGAGTGTGTTCTATCTCAACATACCAAGATACAATAAGACACCAAGTTTAAAACAAGATTAAGTTAAGCCATCACATATATAAGTGTCCAAGAAACATCTAACATAGAGTCAAATACAAACATATATTCCTAATACATAAGTCTAAGGACAACAAATGACTAGACATCAGCTTCCTATGATGCTACTCATCATCTGAAGGGATCTCTAATGTTTAAAAAGATGAAGCTCTGGATGTGGATGGCCTAGCTCTTCTGCTCCTAGTCCTAGCTAATGGTCTAGCCACTGATGAAAGAGTAAGCCTCGCACGAGTGTAGACTCTGAGTGGTGATCTACTTTTACCAGTGGATCCCTGAGTCTGAACAGGAGATATAGGTGGAGGAGGTGGTGGATGTGGCATAATTGCCTTGATGACTGCATTTGCTACTGCTGCTGGTATCACACCTAGAGCAAGCCTCTCTATCTTTTCAATCAAACTATCCATAGCTTTAAGTACTGAAATGATGCCCTACAACTGCACTTAACTCAGTCCACTAATAGCTGCCATCATCTCAGTCCCATCTGACTCAACTCTCCCTCTGAGTCGAGCAATCTCCTCAACAATCATAGAGTGGTCAATGGGCATGTCATGTGTTTGCTCCCTCTACTCTAGGATAGTGAGCCTTTGAGAAATAAATCTCATCTCAGTCTGCACACTCTCTATCCTCTCAGATAAGTCTTGAATATATCTACTAACTCTAATAAAAGTCATATCTGCCAGTCTCTCCATAGATGCAGAGTCGGTAGGTGGTGGCTGAGGAAAACTATATGCAGGTGGAGCTCGTGGAGTCATAGGAGTACCAAGGTCAACTGCCGCTCTAGGTGCCACAGGAGTGGAGGGCTGTCCTCATTCTTGTACTCTTGATCCTCTCCTCTCTTGTCCAGAAATGTTCTTCACCCATCTCCTAGCTTCTACATGATATTGTATTCTAGTCAGGGCTCTCATATCATACACATCAAAATGGGATAATCTCTTACAGCCTTCATTCTCCAAAGATACTCTAGCTATCTCAAATACTCATGTCAGAGCCATACCGTAAGGCAAACATACTTTATTCCTAGAAGCTGCCTCTTTAATCTAATGCATCATAATGCCAGACAGATTTATCTGAATGCTCTGAACCATAAGATACATCATGCATAATTTTCTCTCAGAGATAAAATCATGTCTTCCTAGCTTTGGAATAAAGATCCCATCGATAATATGATGCAATACTTTTATCTCTACAGACAAGGTGGGTGCTAGGACATCTCCTACAATGTCATCCCTATCCACAACCAGCCTTAATCTAGCCTTCTTGTTGGATAATTTGTCAAGTACAAAATTCTCTCTAGTAACTCCAAAAATTTGAGCCAAGCTATCTTCTGAAACTTCTACTTGGATTCCTTTCACAGTAGATACAATCTCAGAAGATCCACTATTAAGGTTTTCATAAAATTTTCTAACTAACTTAGGGTACATGGGAATATTCATTTAGCAAAAGTCTTTCCACCCCATTCTATCGATCCAAGATCCAATAGAAAAATTATATTCCTCAAAAAATCCAAAATCAACCCTTTTGCCCATTGCTAGAGCCCTTATAGCCATTCTACCTACAGGAGAGGGTGGTGGACGAGGTGATTCCTGTATACCTTGGTTTGGTTGGGGTTCTTTTTGAATGGGTTCTTCGGAAGGCTGAGAAGCTTCAGAAGGTTGGGACGTCACCCATTCCGTTCGAGTTTTCCTTCTTCTCTCCCATTCCTCGGTGCCTCGGGTTGAATAGATTTTCTGCACAACACCCTTTTTCCACACCATTTTGATTTGAATCCACCCTTTAATCTTCAAATCTAGGGAGATGGAGGGTAAGGATGTAACTAGGAACTATTTAAGGGAGATCTAGAGGATGAGAGACCCTCAGCATGCCAAAATGAAAGAGTTCTAGGGCATCACGAATAGTCATGAGTCGATTTTAATCGCCTGTGGCCCCGACCCTTGAGTCGAATCATGATTTTCAATGAGTTTGCTCGAGTCAACTAGAGCAATGGTTCTAAAACTTTTAAAATTTCAGTGGAAATTTGGTATTCAAACAATATTCAAATATTTTTCTTAATATTGCTCATTGATTATGCATTCAAAATTGATTCTTTGAATTTAATTTGGCTTACTTTGATTTAAAAAACATAAAATTTATTCTGGTTGATAGCAAAGCCCTAATTCTCTTCTAATGATGTTGAATCTTTCTTCATT
This sequence comes from Cocos nucifera, assembly GCA_006176705.1. Lineage (NCBI taxonomy): Eukaryota > Viridiplantae > Streptophyta > Magnoliopsida > Arecales > Arecaceae > Cocos > Cocos nucifera. The sequence goes on from QRFJ01000431.1 coordinate 1,365,337, forward strand.
AAGAGGTTTTATGAATATATCTACTAATTATTTGTCAGTACATACAAATTCAAGTGCCACATCATTATTTTATACATGATCTCTTATGAAATAATGTCTTATTTCAATATATTTAGATCTTCAATGTTGAATTGAATTTTTGGTTATGTTGATTGCACTTATATTATCACATCTTATTAGTATCTTATTAAGTTTGAATTTAAAATTTTTAAGTTATTGTTTGATCTATAGAATTTGGGTACAACAACTTTCAGCAGTAATATATTAAGCCTCAGCCATAGATAATGCTACTAAATTTTGTTTCTTACTAAATCATGAAATTAAATTAACTCCTATGAATTGACATGTGCCACTAGTGCTTTTTCTATCAAATTTACAACTAGCAAAATTAGCATCAAAATATCCAATTAATTCAAATTGAGATGATCTATCATACCATAATCCTATATTAAGTATCCTAGATAAGTATCTAAAGATTCTTTTAACAGCAAACAAATGTGATTCTCTACAATCTGATTGATATCTAGCATACATACAAATGCTAAATACTATATCTGATCTACTTGCAGTAAGATAAAGAAGTGAACCTATCATACTTCTATATAATTTCATATCTACTTTCTTACCCTTTTTATCTTTGTAAAGTTTACAAGACATACTCATTGGTATGCTAATTGGTCTTGAAGACTCCATCCCAAACTTCTTAAGTATCTTTCTTGTATACTTTGTTTGGTTGATAGAGATTCCTTCTTCATTTTGTTTGATTTGGAGTTCAAAAAAAAAAATTTAATTCTTCCATCATGCTCATCTTAAACTCACTTTGTATAAGCTTGGCAAATTCTTGACAAAGAAATTTACTAGTAGCACCAAAGATGATATCATCTATATAAATTTGTACAATCAATAGGTTTTTATCTTTTTTTTTAGAAATAGAGTTTTATTAACATTCCCTCTAGTGAATTTATTTTCTAGTAAAAATTTGCTTAATCTTTCATACCATGCACGTGGAGCTTGTTTTAGTCCATATAAGGCCTTATGCAATTTGAATATATGATTTGAAAATGCATGATTTTCAAATCCAGGTGGTTGTTTAACATACACTTCCTTGGCTATATAACTATTAAGAAATATATTTTTTACATTTATTTGATATAATTTAAAATTCATAAAATATGCAAATATAAGCAATAGTCTAATTACTTCTAATCTAGCTACTGGGGCAAAAGTTTCATCAAAATCAATACCTTCTTCTTGATTGTATCCTTTTGTCACTAATCTAGCTTTGTTCCTAATAATGATGCCATGTTCATCCAATTTATTTCTATATACCCATTTAGTTCTAATTATTGGATAGTTATTTGGTCTATTAACTAACAAACTTTCTTTCTTTTAAATTGATTTAATTCTTCATGCATGCCATTAATCCAGCATGGATCATTTTTAGCTTCTTCTATTGATTTAGGTTCAATTTATGAAATAAAAGCTAAATAGTTATTAATGTTTTTAAGATAAGATCAGGTTCTTATCCTTTATGATGGATCATCAATGATTAGATCTTTAGGATGTTCATGTGCATACCTCCACTCTTTTGGCAATTCTTCTCTTAGGCTTGGAGTGGTCTCTTCATTCTTCTCTTCCTCTTCATTATTTTGAGTGGAAGCATCTTTTCATATGAGATTGTCCATCTTATCATGTAGATCACCTGCATCCTCATCTAAAGCATCTTCTTTTCTAGAAGACTTATCATTATATTCATCAAAGATAACATGGATTGATTCTTTAACAATAAGAGTTCTTTTGTTGAAGACTCTATATACCTTGCTTGATGAGGAGTATCCCAAAAGGATACCTTCATCTGACTTGGCATCAAATTTTTCACGTGATCTTTTTCATTATTTAGTATGAAATAATTGCAACCAAAAATATATATGAAAATAGTTGATATTTGATTTTCTATCTTTCTAAAGCTCATATGTAGTTTTTTTTTAAAATAGGTCTTATTAAAATATGATTTAATGTATAACATGCAGTATTTATTACCTCAACCTAAAATATCTAGGTAAGTTACTTTCACATAATATAGTTCGTGCCATTTCTTCTAATGTGCGATTTTTTCTTTCTACTACTTCATTTTATTATGGAGTTTTAAATATAGAAAAATTATGATCAATTTTTTTATTACAAAAATTTTTAAAGTACTGATTTTCAAATTCGGTGCCATGATCACTACGTATACATATAATTGATGTATTTTTTATTTATAATCTTTCGATAAAATTTGAAAAATGCATTGAAGACTTTATCCTTTTGTGCTAAAAATGTTATCCAAGTGAATTTTGAAAAGTCATCTATAATTACTAGACCATACTTCTTACCTCCTAGACTAGTAGTTCTTATGGATCCAAATAAATTCACGTGTAGCAATTCTAAAGATCTAGAGGTTGAAATCATGTCTTTTGATTTGAAGGAGTTCCTAGTTTATTTTTCAAATTGATATGCATCATAAATTCAATTCTTTTCAAAATTCAATTTTGGTAATCCTCTTACAAAATCTTTCTTAATTAATTTTGAAAGTAAATCTAAACTAGCATGACCTAATTTATGATGCCATAACCAACTAGTTTCATTGATTTTGGCATCCATTGTGACAAGACGTTGACCATTTTTCATATGTAGATCATCGAGATCCACCATATATATATTGTTGTGTTTATATCCTATGAACATGATACCATTGTCATTGGGACTAGAAATAATACATAATAAAAATTCAAATATGATTTTAAATCCTTTATCACAGAATTGATTAATACTGAGCAAATTATATTTTAATTTATCAACTAACAATACATTTTGGATAGATATAGAAGGAGGGATACAAATGTTATCGATGCCAATGATGTACCCCTTTTTATTATCTCCAAATGTAACCGCTCCTCCATCTTTAGGCTCAAGAATGATAAATTGAGATTTATCATCCATCATGTGCCTTGAATAGCCACTATCAAGATATCAAAATCTTTTCTTCTCCTGGGCTATAAGACACTCCTATACAAAGAAATCAAGTTGAGCTTTTAGGTACCCAAGTCATCTTAGGTCCTTTGGGGTTAGTACTCATAGTTCCTTTTGGAACCCAAATCATTTTAACCATTTTTTCATTCAATTTTTTAAAATCATATACATAAGATTTGTGATCAATTTTATCATAATAATAACATGAAAGGTTTGAGGTAGTACTGGTTGAAGCTTTAACAAACATATTTTTTAATAATTTTTGCTTCTTATGAGATTTGAATCATAATCCTACCTTGTTAAAAATAGCTCTTTGCTTATTTAATAATATATTTAATTTTTTAAAACTATAAGTAAATCTCTCTACAAATTGTTTGAGTTTTGTTAATTCATCATTTAATTTTTGATTTTTATGAGTTAGCAAATTTAGTTTTTTTAGAAGTTGTTTCCTTTTCATGAAGAAGTTTAGAATTTAACTTTTTCAAATTTTTATTTTTCAAGATTACTTTTCTATATTCAGTCATAAGTTCAGAAAAAGCATCTTATAACTCATCAAATATAAAATTTAAAAAGTTTTCAGTATTTACCTCCTTATGATGTACCATTAAGCAGAGATTAGCCACTTCTTGTGATTCTTCCTCGGAGCTAGAGTCCTTACATCACTCCAAGTGGCCATCATCGCCTTCTTCTTGAATTTTTTGGATGATTTCTTGAGAAGAGGGCAATCCATTCTAAAATGGCCTGATTTCTTATATTCGAAGCAAATAGGTAGCTCCTTCTCTTCTCTTTCTCTTTTTCTTTACCTGGCACACCTTTAAAGGCTTTCTTCTTGAATTCTTTCTTCTTCTTTCTCATAAACCTTTTGAACTTTCTTACAATTAAGGCCAAGTCTTCTTCTTCCTCTTCATCAGATTCTTCACTTTCATCATTTTTGGAGGTAGTTGTCTTAAGAGCTATGGTCTTCTTTTTAGTTTCTTCCTCTATATTTTGCCTCATGTTTAATTTATAAGTCATTAGAGACCCAAGAAGCTCTTTCAATGGTAGCTTGTTGAGATCCTTGGCTTCTTGAATAGTGGTGACTTTTGCTTCTCAAGCCTTTGAAAGTGATCTAAGAATTTTGCGAATAAGCTCACTATTAGTATAAAATTTACCTAAGCTTTTTAAACCATTGATAATATTGATAAATCTAATAAATATTTTAAAAATTGATTCATTAGTTTTCATTCTAAATAATTCATATTTATGTACAAGCATATTTATTTTAGACTCCTTTACTTGATTGGTACCCTCATGGGTAACCTCTAATCTATCCTAAATCTCCTTAGCTGAAGCACATGTAGAAATTCTCTTGAATTCATTAAGATCTAGTGCACAATATAAGACATTCATGACCTTAGCATTTAATTTTATCATTTTCATGTCATGCTATTCCAATCCTCTTCGGATTTGAGAATTTTATTACCCTCAACTTTAATTATAAGAGTGTGTAGGCCTTTGATTATCACTCTCCAAAGATAATCGAGTGCTTGAATATAAATGCGCATATATGTTTTTCAATAAGTATAATTTATTTCATTGAATAAGGATGGACGGTTGGTTGATTGCCCTTCGACAAGGGATGCACTCATTTAGGTTGCCATTTGATTTTAACTCTTGATTGTTAAATCAAATAAAGTGAGTACCAAGGCTCTGATATTACTTGTTGCCCAACAAGACAATCCAAGGGGGGATGAATTAGGTTTTTCAAAATTTAAGTAAGTAATGTGATGTTTTCAAAAACTAAGTGAAGTATTGAAGTATGGTAGTGTAGTATAACTAAATATACAAAAATATAAATGCAATAAAAAGTAAGAAATAAAAATAATCATAAACATCAAAGAATTTATAGTGATTCGGTGCCCCTTGCACCTATGTTCACTCCCTAAGACCCACTTAAAAATTTTTCTATAATCTCTCCAAGATTACAGTCGGATAGTTTTTTCAGGGCTCACTATCCAAAATCTAGTTGATTTTATATCAGATCACTAACCACAATCAATCTCTAAGCCAACTCTTGGCTTACAATCTAATTCTTAGGCTTAGATAGGCCTACCTCTTAGCTTAAAAATCCTATTGAAGCTAAGTTACAAGAAATACAAGGATTACACACCAAAAATAAAAACAAAGCTTCTTTAATGAGCAAGAAAGCTGATGAAGCTTATGGAATCTTCTTTGATGGAGGCTTCTGAGCAGATTGAGCTTGTCTTCTTGCTGAAAAAAATCTCTTGATTTGATGTTTCTTGGAATTAGGATTGGAATATTTTTTTTCAAATCTTTTTGGATTCTTTTACTTTACTTTTGATTCTTCTTAATGATTGATATGTCATCTCACTTCCTCTAGGTATTTTGTAACTTATTCCCCACGTTTGGTAGGTTGAAGAGACTTTTTGACCATTAGAGAAATGAAAAGAGTCGTTTAAAATTAATCTATACACTTCTGAATTTTCTACAGAAACTAGCCATTAAAGCTTGAGTGGACTCGACCCTCAGCTCGAGACCATTCTGTACTTCATCTTGAAAATCATGTTCTCTATATTTTTTCTGAGATTTTGACTTGAGGAGCTTAAGTCGAAGCCCGAGTCGACTCGTCCCTCTACTCGAGGCCTTGCCGAAATGTATCCCAAAAATCTAATTTTTTGTATTTTTCTGCGACCTCGGCTCGAGGAACTTGAGTCCACTTGATCCTCTACTCGAGATTGTGTCAACTAAAATTCTCGCATGCCAATCTTCTTTTTTGTGCCATTTTAGCTCAAGCTAAATTAGGGGTCGAATAAGGAGTCGACTTGAGGCCTTTTTATGTTGAAATTTTTTCTTCTACCAATTGATTTTTTCTTCAATTTTGGTTTTGAGATATCTCTTTTAGGCCTTATTTTAAGTGTGATTCATGCCTCAAAAGCCTCAAACTTTTTTTTATCAACTTTCAAATATATTTTTAGGAAAGTTTTATTTGATACCCAAATGCATCCTGAAACATGATCTCAACAAATTCATTAGTCCAAACATATACTCAACTATTTTATTATTCATCAAAATTAATCCTTGGGGTTAACATAGTCTACCTTTGGATACTGCACATATGTAGCGGGTAATTTGGTTACTTGGAGGAGTAAGAAACAATCAATGGTGGCTCGATCATTAGCAGAGGCTGAGTATAGAGTAATGGCCCTAGGTATATGTGAGCTTCTCTGGCTATAGAAGCTGCTTCAGGACTTATGACTCCTGAACAAGTTTCCTCTTTGGATGTAATATGATAGTAAGGCGGCAATTGATATTATGAGTAATTCGGTACAGCATGATCATACCAAATACATTGAGATCGACCATCACTTTATCAAGAAAAAAATTGATCAGGGCTAGATCTACATTACCTTCATTCGATAATCTGATTAGGTGGCAGATATTTTGATCAAAGGGTTCAACTTATCCTCTTTTTTTGGATTGATTTATAGGATAGGGCTTTGTGATATCTTTGCCTCATCTTGAGGGAGAGTATTAGAAGGATGTGTGAGCTCAGAAGTGGCACTTTTAAGTCTTGAAAATATGAGAAGATAGATCTTAAAAAGATGAGAACGAGTCAGAAGAGAAATCAGCTCTCCTAGCAAAGTTCAGAAACTAGGCTGGCTCACCCTGAGATTGAGCCGACTAAGTTGGAAACTGGGCCAGCTTAGTCCAAGATTAGGTCAGCTAGGTCTTAGAGAAAAATTTAGATAGAGAGCAGTATTTTTGGGACTACAGATATGGTACACAACTGGGCCGATCCAGTTGCAGGTTAGCCGGCTCAATCTGAAACTAGGCCGACTCAATTTTTATGGATTATTATTTTATGTACGTGGATTATTTAGATTTTAAAAATTTTTCTATGAGCTTGGACTTCACTCTTTGTAAAGTATATATACTAGAAACATGTCAAGATTATAGAGGCTGAGATATACTTAATAAAAGCTCTTTTCTTTCAAAAATCTCTTCTTCTCTTCTTCTCTATTGCTTGAATTATTTGATCGTGCTTCCACAGTAATCTCTTAGAGGTTATTTCTTATTGCTTGACTGATCATCAGTGGCCATGTCGATCTGTGTGGAAAGAGCGCGTATTCTCAATAATTGATATCAGAGCGATGTTGTGTGGAAGGAAAAAAGATACCTAGGGTTTACTATATCTAGGATCTCTTGCACTAGATTTTATCTTAAAACTTCTAGTTTGCTTCATGGTTGTCTCTAGATTGAGGTGGAGATTGTTTACACGGAGGAATGGTGATATAGAAGTTTGGAAAGAGGATCTAGGGCTAGTTAGATCTTCTTTGAAGGATAGTTTTGCTGGTGTGTGTGATCATGAAGGGTGTTAGGGATTTGTTCTTGACTTATTTGAAGTTATGGGATAAAGTGAATTCAAGATGAATTTTGAGAAGTTCGATGCTAAGAAAAACTTTATCCTATAGCAGCAAAGAGTAAAGAATTTTTTGGTTCAGCAGAGGATCTACAAGATCTTGACAAAAAAAAGATAAAAAAAATCAGTGCTGAGGATTGGGAAGAGTTGGAGAAAATTACTTTTAGCACAATCTAGATGTGCTTGATCGATCAGGTTTTGCCCAAGGTTTGTACAGAGACTATAACAAAGGAGCTCTAGAAGAGACTGAAGAACACATACATAGAGAAGAACATGACCAATAAGCTATGGTTGAAGAAATAGCTGTATAGTCTGAGGATGCCCGAAGGTGGAGATCTTGTTGCACATATCCAAAGATTCAATCAGGTGTGCTCTGAGGTGATGAGTTTGGATGTGAAAATCAATGAGGAGGATCGGATGTTGCTACTATTATGTTCTCTCTCAGGTTCGTATGATGGTCTTATAACAACCTTAGTTTATGAAAAAAAATCCTAAACTATGTAGAGGTTATTGGTGTGCTCAGATCAAATAAGCAAAGAAAAAAGATTTGCAAGAAAGACTCTAAGTCTGAGATCTTGGTTGTGAACGAAAGACAGCGAAAATCAAAGGAGAAGGTAAGAGAAAAATCCAAGGGCAGGTCAAAATCTCGAGATCAAAGAAAGATGATATTGAAATATTATAAATATCATCAGTCTGGACACCTGAGAAGAGATTGTTCTCTTTTGAGATCAAAAAAAAAAAAGGCCAGCAAGGGAGATGATACAACTTCTATGAGCAGTGGAGAAGATCTGCTAGTTATATCAGATAGATTCATAGAGTGCGATACCATGTGGATATTGGATTCAGCATGCTCGCACCACTATACTTCTCATCGGAAGTAGTTTGCTACCTACCAGAAGATCGATAGTGGAAGTATCAGCCTTAGAGATGATCATCCATGCAAAGTAACTGAAGTTGGCTCTATCAGGATGAGGATATATGATGAAATTATTCGTATATTATCAAACATCGGGCATGTATCGAAGTTGAAAAAGAATTTGATCTCTTTGGGCTACTTGGAGGAGCAGGGTTATGCTTTTAGTAGTCAGGCTAGAAGTAGATGTCTGAAAATTTTCAAGAAAGCTTTAGTAGTGATGAGAGGTAGAAGACTGAGCAATAATCTTTATAAAATGAAAGGCTCAGTGGTGAATGATAGTGCAAAGGTGCTAGCAGTGGCATAGAAGGAGCAGATTTTATATCAGCTGTGGCACTATCGAATGGATATATGAGTGACCGTGGGCTTACAGAACTAAGCAAAAGAGGTATGATCCTAGTCCTGAAGAAGAAAGACACGGATCTTTGTGAGCCGTGCATCTTTGGCAAATAGCATAGGATAAAGTTTGGCAAAAATACCAAGCACAGCGAGGGAGTGTTGGATTTAGTATATTCAGATGTGTGGGGACTAGCTCCTGTATCAGCTAGAGGTGGAATAAAATATTTTATCACTTTCATTAATGATTTCTCAAAAAAGGTGTAGATTTATCTGATCAGAAAAAAATCAGAGATGTTTGTCCGATTTGGAGCCTGGAGAGCTGAGATAGAGGAGTCAGGAAGATAGGTGAAGTGTTTGAGGTCGGACAATGGAGAAGAGTATACAAGCCTAGAGTTCATGAGGTACTATAAGAAAAATGGTATCAAATACCATTACACAGTGAAGATGACTTTCTAGAATGGTGTCACGGAAAGGATGAACTGGATACTGATCGAGAAAGCATGGAGTTTGAGGCTACAAACATCACTCCTAAAGTCTTTTTAGGGTGATGCTCTAACTTTTTTTTATTTTCTTATGAATAAGTCCCCTCATCATAAGCTGAATGGAGGCATTCCAGAGGAGGTCTGGAGTGGAAAAAAAGTGGAGCTTGACCATCTGAAAGTTTTCAATTGCACAGTCTATGTACATTGGAGGCAATCAAGAGGAGCAAATTAGATTTGAAATCTCAAAAGATGACATTCATAGGATATCTACAATGAGTCAAGGGGTACCTGCTGTGGGACTCTCAGGCATAGAAGAGCAGGGATGTTATCTTTGATGAGAAGAGCATTTTGAGGAGGTCTGGGATAGATGAAACTAGAGAAATAAAAGTGAACAGCGGTGGCCAATTAGAGAATGATAGCATACAGGCTACATCCACTTATAGGAGTGTTCCTATTGAGGTGGAGCTGGACAGAAAAGTATTGTCCCAGATTGAAAATCAGCATGAAGGGCCGATAGTTCAGACAGATGTGCAGGAGCAGCCATAGACATCAAACAGAGATGTGCCAGTGAGAGTGGTTTTGCACAAGCCCCAACGTACTATTAGAAGGTCGATCAAATATGGCATTGATGAGGTTATCTCCTATGCACTCATCACTACTAATGGAGATCCAAAGAATTATGCAGAGGCCATGGAGAGTGAGGATCATGATTCATGGATACAGATCATGATGGAGAAGATGGAATCACTTGAGAAGAATCAGACCTGGCAACTGATAGATCTTCCAAAGGATGCTCGATCTATTGGCTCAAAATAGGTGTTCACAAAGAAAGAGGCACCTTCAGAATAAGATAGAGTCAGATTCAAAGCAAGACTGATAGCAAAGAGATACTCACAAAGGAAAGGGATTGACTACACAAAAATTTTCTCTCCTATGGTGCGTCATACATCTATTCGAGTTTTACTGTCACTGATGGCACGGCATAACATAGAATTGGAATAGATGGACGTGAAGACGGCCTTTCTTCATGAGACTTTAGAGAAAAGAATCTATATGAAGTAGCTAGATGGTTTTATGAAGATGGGACAGAAAGAAAAGATATGTTTACTCAAAAAATCTTTGTATGGCTTGAAACAATCCCCTCGTTAGTGGTATCGAAGGTTTGATAGCTTTATCTTGAGCCTGGATTTCAGTAGATGCAAACATGATTGCTGTGTCTACGTCAAGGATATAGATGAGGAGGATGCTCTGTACCTATTACTGTATGTAGATGATATGCTCATAGCCAGTAGAAGCATGGATGCTGTGAAAAGATTGAAAAGGGCATTATCATCTAAGTTTGAGATGAAGGATTTGGGTCCAGCTAAAAAAATCCTTGGAATGGAGATTTACAGAGATAGGTACAAAGGAGTGCTCCATTTGTCATAAGAAAGTATGTCCAAAAAATTCTGGAGAGGTTTGGAATGAAGAAGACCAAACCTACAGAGACGCCATTATCGAGCAATATCTCTCTCTCCAAGTTACAAAGCCTCCAGTCAGAAGAGGAGAAAGAGTACATGAAATGAGTCCCTTATATAAATACTGTAGGCAGTGTGATATACACTATGGTGTGCTGTAGATCAGATATAGCACATGCAGTAAGCATGGTTAGTAGATACATGGCTAACTCTGGGAAAGAACACTGGAAAGCATTGAAATGGATATTGAGATATCCGCATGGAACAAGGAATTATGGTTTGGTGTTTAGTGGGCAGTCGGAAGGATTTGGAGAGCAATCTATGAAGATGTGTGAAGGTTCAAGTCCTCTGAAAGGGTTTGTTGGTGCAAATTATGCTGATAATCTTGGTACAAGGAGGTTTACTACTGGATACCTCTTCTGCATATATGGTGGACTGATGTCTTGGAGATCAATCCTTCAGCCAATCACGGCTTTGTCTACCATAGAAGTCGAGTACATTAAAATAATGAAGGCTGCAAAGAAAGTCCTTTGGCTTAGGAGACTGATTGATGAGTTGAGGGTAGAGCAGAGCAAGGTTACATTGTTCAGTGATAGTCAGAGTGCTCTGCAGTTGGCATAAAATCCAGTCTATCATGCGCGCACAAAGCATATAGACGTGAGATACCATAGGATCAAAGAGCTAGTACAGAAAGATGAAGTAGACCATACCAAGAAGAATCAGTCTGATATTCATACGAAGGTACTCTCGAAAGATAGTTTTCAGAGATGTGTGGCATGGATGGATCTGTTGAGAAGAGATGAGTTCACAAGAACTTGAAAGCACCAACGTGGAGAATGTGAGCTCAGAAGTGGCACTCCTAAGTTTTGAAAATATGAGAAAATAGGTCATGAAAAGATGAGAGCGAGCCGGAAGAGAAATTAGCTCTCCTAGCAAAGTTCAGAAACTGAGCTAGCTCACCCTGAGATTGAGCTGGCTAAGTTGAAAACTGGGCTGGCTTAGTCCAGGACTGGATCGACTAGGTCTCAGAGAAAAATTTAAATAAAGAGCAGTATTTTTGGGACTACAGTTATGGTACGCAACTAGATCGGCTCAGTCGACTGAGCCGACCCAATCGCAGGTTAGCCAGTCTAGTTTGAAACTGGACCGACCCAGTCGCAGGTTAGCCAGTCCAGTTTGAAACTGGGCCGGCTCAGTTTTCGTGGGTTATTATTTTGTGTACGTTGGTTGTTTGGGTTTGAAAAATTTTTTTATGAGTTTGAGCTTGACTCTTTGTAAAGTATATATACTGAAAACAGGTCAAGATTGTAGAGGCTGAGATATACTTAATAAAAGCTCTTTTCTCCCGAAAATCTTTTCTTCTCTATTTTTTGAATTGTTTGATCGTGCTTCTGCAGTAATCTCTGAGAGGTTCTTCCTTGTTGCTTGGCTGATCACCAGCGGCCACGCCGATCTGTGTGGAAAGAGCGCGTATTCCCAATACGATGGACCTAATTAAAAATGTATCTAATTAAGGATCCTAGAGTATTGTTCCTTGGTATATTCTTATTATTCTCTTTCTATATTTGGGTCTACATATCTATATTTATAGCCTCCTGTATACCCTCTAAGTATAAAAAAATAAATCATCATGAGAATCAAGATAGAGGAGGGGTTGAAAACCATTTTAATTTATTTTCCTTGGTTGCTGAGGACCTCTTGTAATGAGTGCATTTTTTAGCAAACTATAACACGACCTGTCTTTATAATCCAAAAAGCTTATGCCATGGTTCAAGCTCTTCAGCTTCATCATTCACATCTTCCTTTTTCAACTCTGTCAAGGTACTAGGGTAGTAGAAATCATTCTATTTCATCTTATACTCAAATTATGATGTCATGGCTGTCCCCTCCCTATAGAGTTCTAAAGGTGAATTTTGATGCTTCAATGCACTCGGATAAAGCTGCTGCAGGTTTTGTCATCATGGACCATCAAGGAAGGTTGGTGAGAGCTGGTGGCATATCTTTGTCACCCTCTTTAGTCCCTAATGTGGAATTAACCAGTGCTTGGTTGGTAATTTCAGTTGCAGTGAATTGCTTAGGTGCTCATCACGTATGGGTAGAGGGTGACTCCTCTACTGTAGTCAATGGATCTCTTCTTTTGACCTTCGTAGACATATATATTCACACTCCTCTACTTAAAGACATAATGTAATGGAAAGCTTCTAGCTTACCTTTTCATATTACCCACATGAAGCCAACCAGGCGGCTGACTATACGGCAAACCGTGCTCTTAATGGTCATGCGGAATGGAAGCAAGGTGACTTGGTTGATTCATGTTTTGCAGGGATTTTGATGTCAGACTGCTCCTCTGTATCCTACATAAGAAAGCAATGAAAGATCTTTTGTCAAACACCAACTTCTTTTGACTTATTACTTTGGCAAACTGCGATCAGAGTGCCTGGTTTCTATGTCTGCAGGGAAGATGATATATATATATATATATATATATATATATATATATATATATATATATATATATATATATCTGTGTGTGCGTGCGTGTGGCACTCAATCAATTTCAATCTCATCTTGTTGCTATTCAACTTTATGAATCCACCTGCAGAGTCTTTAAGCCCACATATGGTGCATCATTCAACTGCTTCTCACTTTGGGAAGCTGCTGTCACTTTTTGGGTCAAAGATCCAAGAACTTCAAACTCTGAATTCTACCAATCATGACTCAATCAATAACAGTATGCTACATTTGCTTGCTACTTGTATGGCTCCTTTTTGTAGGAAAATGAGGCAGGTTCATTGCATCTCAAGTGCCAGATTGTGGAAACAGTTTTAGACATGGAGATACTATTCATCCTTCAGCAGGCTGGTTCACAAAGTTACTGATTTGCTTCAGGGATTCCCCTGGGGGTGTATTTGGCTCAGCTCCAATCGTCATTCCCATTTTAAAATTCTGCGGGATGCTGAGTATTTTCTCTCTTTATCTCAGGCTGTGGATTCTACTTATACCAGGACTGGTTTCACTTTGTTCCCAGCCTCCTGGGTGCACGCTCTTACTACAACTATGTTTCGGACCTGTGCCCTGCTTCCTTGTACTCTGCCAGCAAAATTTTGTTCCCAGTCTTTTTGTTTTCAGGGCTCGTTTTCAGTTGCATATCTATTAAACACTGTTACCTTGACTTTTAATATTTAAGCAACTGCTCCTCTTTTTACAAAAAAAAAAAAAAAAAAAAAAAAAAAAAAAAAAAACGTAAAGTCGGCTTGAATGGTGCCAACTATTGCAGACTTCATACATGGTGGGACCCGTTCAGCACGCTAAGGTTTTCATGTGCCGCATTGCCAACAGTTCTAGTCACGCTTCCCAGCTAAGTCGCACCGTATTATCGTACTCCGCAGGTCCAACCATTTCCTTCCCTCAAAGCTCCAGCACAGTTCACCGTCTCCGCAACCGGAGTCTAAAACCCTAACCCCACCCTCTCTCGAAACTCAAACACCTCCAAAACCCCATGGCCACACTTGCCCGCGTCCGCCACCGCCTTCTCTCTTTTCCCATCCCCCACCTTCTTCTCCATCGTCTCTCCTCTGCCGCTGCGATCCTGAGCCCCGGCGACCCCTCCGCCGTCCTCACTAGCAAGCAGAAGTCCCGCGCCGCCCTCTCCCTCCTCAAGTCCGAGAAGAACCCTGCCCGCATCGTCGAGATCTGCCGCGCCGCCGATCTCACCCCTGCCTCCCCACTCGACCGAACCGCCCTCTCCATCGCCGCCTCCAAGCTCGCTGCCTCTGGCTCCTTCGCGGCCCTCCGGTCCTACCTCGACGGCTTCCTCACTCCCCGCCCCGACATCTCCTCCGATCGCCTCCGCTCCCACGCCATCGTCCTCTTCGGCCAGGCCGGCATGTTCGACGACGCCGTTCGCACCTTCAAGACCTCCGATTCTCCCTCCGTGCGATCCCTCAACGCCCTCCTCTTCGCCTGCATCCTCGCAAAGAAGCACGATGAGGTCGGCCGGATCTTCCGAGATTTCCCCACTTCTTATGGCATCGCCCCGAATCTCGACACCTACAACACTGTCATCAAGTCTTTCTGCGAGTCGGGCACATCAAGGTCGTTCTTTTCGGTGCTGGACGAAATGATCCGCGTCGGAATTAAACCAAATATGACGACATTTTGCACGGCGCTCGCCGGATTTTACCGGGAGGAGCGGTTTGATGATGTGGGGAAGGTTTTGGAGCTGATGAAGAAGCATGACTGTCATCCCGGACTCAGCGCCTACAATGTGAGGTTACAGAGCTTGTGCAAGCTTAAGAGGCTTGGTGAGGCAAAGGCATTGTTTGAGGAGATGTTGGCGAAAGGCATGAAGCCAAACTGGGTTACTTACAACCATCTGATATTCGGGTTCTGTAAGGAGGGGGATTTGGAAGAGGCAAAGAAACTTTACAAGGAGATGGGTAGAAGAGGGTGTGTGGCGGATAGTAGCTGCTACTTTACTTTGATTTATTACCTCTGCCAAGGTGGGGATTTTGAGGCGGCTCTGGGAGTGGCCAAGGAAACCATGGCGAGGAATTGGGTTCCGTGCTTTTCAACTATGAAGATGCTTGTGAACGGGCTTGTGAGTCGGTCGAAGGTTGAGGAGGCACGGGAGCTTATTGAGAAGATGAAGGAGAAGTTCTCAGGGAATGCCGATATGTGGAAGGAAGTGGAAGAAGGATTGCCTCAGTAAGTCTGAAGGGAATGATAAGGTATGCTTTGTTGACTGGCAATGGTTGAAATTCTGGATGGACTAAAATTATTTTCAGCAAGATTTAGCTATATGTGCATGGCTTAAATGTTGCCACTGCTTATTGCATGAAAGTGAATGTTCCCAAGTTTTTTGCCTCTCTTTTTGAATGTTTAAAATATCAACAGTCTGTGCTGAAGATTTCTGAGTGCTTTTCATTTATTATGTAATCCCTCCAGATTATGGGGAAGAATGTTGGTGATGAAGTATCATGGTGATTAAAATGTTGATTCTAAAATTTTATTGGCTTAACAGCTTCATGTCATTGGTAAAAGGTGGCATAAATGGTCCCTTGTCCTTTTGCAGTTGATCTCCTAACTATTTTGTGAGTATGGAGTACATTTGATTTGTCTATGCTTGTTGCTTTCTGTCCTTCTACCTCTGGCTTTCTCCATGAAGCTGCATGTGTTTCTGTGGTAAAATGTAATGTGATCATTCATCTCTACAGAAGGTGAAGTTTTAAAATTTGTATTGTTATCACACTGTTTATTCATGATCTTTTCTTTGTATGATAAAAAATGGGTAAATGGAAATCATATGTTATAGGTTACTGATAAAATAACAAAACTGAGAGGGGAAATTAGCTTTTTCTTGAACTTCATTTGTCGAGCTTAGTAGCAATTAATTTAACTTTCCGTTAAGTAAAGCTGATCAACTATATATGGGCCATCCAACTTCAAACAAATAAAGAATCTGTTCAAATAACAATTGTATTACCATAAGTACGACCAGTGAATCCTAATTTGGTACATTAGTGTCTTATAGAGTAAGAAACAACAAACATATTTATTGAAATGCCAGTATAGTAAATCAAAGTCGAAAGCAAAATATAAGCTAATATGGATCAACTATCAAGTAATATCCGATGCTACCTATCAATGGGTTTATGTTTTGGATAAACTCCAAGTACTCATTCAAAACCTTGCATGCCTGGTGGATCTAGACATAATGCAGTATAATGTCTGAAAGAGGCCGAAACAGGTGTCTCATTTGGCTCTGAGCCCCTTTGTTGTCCATAAAATATTATCAAACATTTTGTTACACATGAACAATTTGCTATTATGGCAGGTTGTGGATCTAATTACATTGATACTTAATGAGAATATCACCACTAACTTCAGTAAATGGTTTTTTTCTCAATCAAATTAATACAAGTTGATGACTGATTAAGAGTCCTCAGCTGCAGATATGCTCATTGACAAAAAATGATTGAGTGTTGATGAAACATTTATCCTTTTTAAACTGGTGTGGCATCGCTAGATGGAATGATTAAAATTTGATGCTAATGAAGGCTTGAAACATTTGGTTGATGAGGAAAGAAAAAGATTAGCTGACTAGGGCTATTTGAAATTTAATGCCATAATTATGATAATTTCATCTTTTGTCTATGAGAGTAACCTTGAGTTACAAATAGAGTAGAGAACAGGTTTTGAACAGCGCAAATCAACTATTGCTGGTTTGGCTTGACACATTGCCAACAAAAGGGACTATGGTTAGCGTTGATAAGAGACCACAAAAAAAATAAAAGGGAGCAATCCTCCACACAAAGAAAACCACCCACCTCTTCCTTCTGCTACAGCTACATTGTCAGTAATCTTATTGTTTATTTGATGATTTTGAGTGGTCATAATACCTTTTATTAGAAGGCTGCTGTATCATTTATTATTGTGAAAAAGAGGGAATGAGTACTTCAGGAACATAAAGAAAAATAATATTTCTATGACCGAGTTACATCATCTATTATTGACGTTTAGTTTAAGAGAAGAGAGGATTGTATAAACTCAATGCACTGACAGTCAATTGCATATGCCTTGAGGTAACCATATTCCTGAAGCAGAAAGAATGATTAGAGGCGATACAGTGGGCTGAAGGTAAAATTTGATACTAGTTCCACTAATTCCAGTATCACCATTCCAAAAGGAACTATCCCTCCTAAAGATTTGAATTTTGTAATATCTCCACCAACCGGCTTCTTTTCACAATTTCAACTTAAGCTTGGACCGGCCATGCAAGCCATGCAAGAAATCCAGAAACTAAGTTTCCAGAGACTTGATCTTCTTTGATCTTTATTTACTAAAGATATAGATATAACTATTCTTCATGGATTTCACCATTGTGTTGCCACCATTGGATTATAAATCAGAGTACTTTTGCAAGTTCTTAGTGTTTATAGTCCTTAAGTTGCCAAACATTCACCATGCTCTTCTTGTTGATGTCTTTTAGGCAGCTATTCTTTGCCATTAATCTCATAATTTTCTCAACTCCATTATACTTATCTTCTTTATAAAATCCATGGATTAGGTATTATATGGGTATTCAGCAGTGAAGCCATCTCCTTGGTACACATCTCTTCCTGTCAAACCATGGCTTCTATATGCAACTAACACAGTATGGTATGTGCTGGCATCAAGCTTGATTCCATGCATTTGTGGGAGTTCATGAAATGTATGATTCACTCTATCAATGTCTTCATTCTGTATGCATGCCCAAATCAGCTCCTCTAGTGGTCTGGTGGTGGTGTGGGTGCCATTGCCTTCAATCTCTTGGAGGTGTCAAATGCTTGATCTAGCATCCCATGGCTGCCATATAGTTGGATCATATAACAAAATAACCTCACTGTCTGGAGCTCTAGGAAGGATGTCAGGTGTTCAATTATGGACAGTTGGGCACAGTGTGATGTGTGCTTTGGCTCCTTATGCACCATGATTGAGATCTAGACAGTGTTTTTGTTGGACTGGACTGAGGAGGTAAAAATTTGGCGATTGTTTGAGTGAAATCGAGGGCCATGACCTTGTTTGATGAGGTTGGTCTGAGTGCTGTGTTTGTTAGAGGAGTGGCTTTGGAAAGTATGAGCAAGAGATCCCTTGGCTTAGGGAAACACAGGCACTTAGGAGGTAAGAGAAATGGAAGCAAGGCCTTGTTATAGCTGGTGAGTTGGTGGTTTTGTAAATCAATTGACAAGATACTTGGGTATTTATATTCAAATTTTTCCAAAGAGAATAATGTGAAGAAAGCCATGTGAAGCTGATGGAATCAAGTTCATGCAAGCTATATGATTCATTTGGAAATTGTCAAAATGGAGTTGGATGTGCGAAAGTTTGCAGGAGTTGCTTGGGTGAGCTGTTAAGCATGACAATTACTAAAACAAGCAAAGGTCTTTTTCATTAAGGAAAAAAGGCCATTCATACTAGGGAAGAGAGTTTCCTCCATACGATGGATGGTTGATGGTTAATCTAGAGTCAAAAAATTATGCACCTCCTTTTCTAAAAGTTATCTGCACAAAGCTATTTGGGAAGAAAAAATAAAAGAAAAAAAGGCTGCTATATGTTTAAAAAGGGTTTCTACCATGATATGTAGCTTACATTTGGACTATGAACTAGCAGTATTTGGTTAAACATTGGACTAAATCTGCTCCAAAGCGTCAATCATGATTATAGGGCATCACAAAGCCTGACATTTGTCAGTATTTGTGAAGCCTGCATTGAAGTACATGCAGGTAACACTTCGTTGTCTGTGCCAGCATAAAATTGTGTATGCTAATGAGATGCCTGGACTATCTTGCAATGGAAGGTACCCCTTAGGCAGCTGACATGATCTCAGTTTTTTTAAAGGTCAGATCAACTGCATGACAGTGATGTTGTGAAGGGCTCACTGTTAACATTACTACCTTTCCTGTAGTGCAATATTAGCTATTTATAGCCACTCTAGAAAGATCCTCTCTTATTTGCTGCTACTTTTTATGTTCTTATTTGCTCTTGCTGATCCAAATTTGTTTGCTTGAAGAGTTTTTATATTGAACTTTGACAAACTGTAATCTTGTCAGTTATATTTGTAAAACATGACTGAGTTCTATTTGAAGATGGTTGTTCTATTGCAGAATGTTTTGATGAAACAACATTGATGCTTGCATGTTGGGAAACTATAGCCTAGTGGATTTATGAGGAACTGCCGAGACTTTGCAGCATAAAGTTTCACGTGGGACAGTTTAGAGTAAATTCAGAATGAAGCCTTTTCTACCTGCGTTGTTACTTGTTCATTGAATGCAAATGAATTTTCAAGTAAAAAGAGCTTAATCTGGCTGTCAATCTTATCTTTTATGGTTTACAATAATGATTAGTCAATGGGAGCTTGAAAGGAGTGGATTTTGTGACCACAACTGTATTTGCTCACAGGAGACTTGGAATTGTACCACTGAATAGCATTTTTGAAATTGAGTGCGAAATTGTGGAGTATTATTCATGCATGGATCATCCCAAACCACCTGATTCAAACCATACCGAATTGAATTGATGGGAAACCAGGACGGCTTGCCTGCTGGCTCGGTAAGCGTCCCCAGCAAGCATCCCCCTCTCTTTCTATGGGTTAGGTTTGGGGTTAGGGTTTCCCTCCCCTCCCACCCACCTTCCCTCCATCTCTCGCTCCATTAGTGTTAGGGTTAGGGCCCTCCCCCCTCGCTCCTCTCTTTCTCTCTCTTACTTCCTCGCTCCTTTTCTTCCTCTTCCTCTTCCTCTCCCTCTCCCTATTTTCAATACACTCTAGAACAGACCCATATCGTGCTGAATCGGTTGCCGGCCAATATTGCCTTCCGGTGCCAGTACAGCAAACATTGATACCATGTTTCCTATACGGTCACTGTACTAAATAAGAAATAGTTAGTGGCGCCATGGAGCAAGAAATTGAGTGAAACAATGTTAGCAGTTGGTAGTTTGCTTGTTATGCTAGATGATAATTTGCAAACATTATCTTTGGGCATGTTTGATGGAGAGATATGCTTAATATGCTTATAATTTAGGAGGATTCTTGAAGGAATAAAATTAGTAGGGTGCCAACTAGTGTAGTGAGGTCATTGAGAGTTGTCACCGATGACTTGGATTTGAGCCTTGCCCTTCCTTAACTTTTGGCTGGCCTTCCTGCTGTGTAGTTCCCACAAAAATGTAAAAAAGAAGCAAAAGGAGAATTGGTACATGAAATCTGAAAATTTATATTTGCTTGCATACTCAATGAATGTGCAAAACTAAAAATTGAGGGCTTGATAGGTGCACTCTTGGAAGGCAATTTATTCCTTACCCACTGTGTGCCAACCTTGTAAACCTTTTGCACCATGTCAACTAGAAATATTGTATTAACATCTTGAAAGGCTTTAGCTGGGACACTTCTTCCATGGAAAATGATATGGTATTAAAAATTAGCTAACAATTGTAACATGAATTAATTGCATTTACTTGAAGACTTAAGTAAAATGCTTTTTTATTTTCTGTATATGTAAATGCATGTATTTGAATGCATGCTAACTGCTATGGTCTTTTCATTTTTTTTTTTTTTTTTTTTTTTGGTTAGTGTAGAATGAAACATTGGTATCACAACTACAACAGGAATAACATCTTCTTGTGTTGTCAGTTCAATTTAAATTCTGCTTCTAGACAACTGCATATTGTTATTAACTTTTCACAAATTTTCACTGCTTTAGATAAAAGATATAAACCAGAGAGAAAGCCAATAAAAATTGTAGAAACTATCTTAGGGAACTTCTACTTTGCGTTGGCACTGTTCAACATTTAGATTGGAGTAATTTTGCAACTTTCAGAGGCCAGATCTTTTGTCATGCTTTGCTCCATTGATTCTGTCACTCTTTAATGGCTGCTCACTGGAGTACATCTAAATATGCTTTTTAGAGCCTTCTGCTTCTTGGCAATCTCATTGGAAACCTTCTTAGCCTCCTTGAATTTCCCACCTTGCAGAGGCCATAAATCAGTTGGAGACAAGTCACCACTGGGCTTCTTACCTTTTGACCTCGTTTTAACCATCAGGACTGTTGCTTCGATCCATTTCTTCATTCTGCTCTCTTTTAATCCTAAAATTATACATGAATGGAGTTGGTGGGCAGCCGTTCTTTGTCATTGGTTTCAAAACCCTCTCAACCTCATCATACTTCTCTTCTGTATAAAATCCTTGGATTGGGGTATGGTTTGTAATTTGATCAGGTAAGCAGCCTTTCCTTATATGCATCTCTTCCAAGATGGCATACTAGATGCTCTTTGACCCAGGCAGCTATAGACAAACTGAATACATGGTATATGGAGACATCAAGTTCAAGTCCATGCATTCGTGCATGTTCTAGAAATGCATGATTCACTCCCTCAATATTCATTTTCTGCACCCATATCTTGATCAGCTCGTCCAGTGGTCTGCTGTTGGTGCGGCACCTTGACGTTCCATCTCCCAAAGGTGCATAATGCTTGATATAGTATCCGGTGGCTGGCATATAGGTAGATCATATAACAGAAGAACCCCTTGCTCCAAAGCTTTGGACATGAGCAGGACTTCAGGTGTTTGATCATGGAAACACTGGCGCAGGATGATGTGTGTTTTGGCTCCTTGTGCTTTGTGGCCGAGATCCAGACTCTCTTTGTAGGACTGTTTAGAGCAGGTTGCATTTTGATGATTATCCAAGTGAAGCTGGGAGCTGTGATCTTGTTGGACAGGGTAGGTTCCTTTATTGTGATCGATGAAGTGGATTTGAAAGATATAATTGTTGTTGAGCAAAGAGATCCATTGGCTTAAGGAGATATGGGCACTCAAAAGGCAAGAAAGAAGCAAGACTTCAGTATAGCTAGCAAGATGTGTTTATAAATCATTCATATGATAATTTGGGTAAATTATATTCAAATTTTGTTAACGTGGCTAAATTGTATTCGAATTTTGATAACTTGGGTCAGTTATATTCAAATTTTTCTGAAGAGAGTTAGGTAGGAAAAGGTAAGTGTAAATGATGGAATCAGGTTCATACAATCTACATGTGAATTGATGGAATCTAGTTCATCCAAGCTTTCTGATTCTTTTGGACCTTGCCAAATTGTACTTTGTTTGCTCGGATAGCTTGGGTGAGCTGTTAAGCATGATGGATGCTAAAACAAGAACAGATCTTCAACGAGGAGAAAAGGCAAGTAGCACTTTGGCATGCAAGGGAACTTCCTTCACAAGGAGGATGATTGACTTGTAGGCTAGGCTTAGAAAGTTACGCACCTTTTTTCAAATTTCTTTTGGTTGTTGGTAGTTAATTACTGAACAATGGAAAAGCCTACGATGTTTTTAAATGGGCTGCTGCCATGGTGTGTAGCTTATGTTTGAAATCTCAACTACTATTCTTTGGTTGAACATGGAACTAAAGCAGCTCTGATGTGGCTTCATGATTCAGGTTTACCTTAGTGCCTGACATATTTCACTTTCAGGTGGAGTCTACTAGATGTTTAGAATGGTCTGCTCAATGTTGTGTGGCTTACATTTGGCTTGTGAGCTGCTGGTATTTGATCGAACATTGAACTCATGCAGCTCTGATCGGGCTTTCAGGATTAAGGTAGACCTCAATGCTTGACAATTTTCATTTCAGGTGGATGAATTACATGCAGGTCTCTTGCTTTTGGTGGGGCCTGCATTATACTAATTAGACACCTGCACTGTCCTGCAATGGAAGGTACCTCTAGGGCGGCTAAGCTGGTCTCAGTTAACTTTGAGGTCTGATGGGGTGCATGGTGGTGCTGTTGTGAAAGCTGGCTTGCTGTTAACATAATCACCTAATTTCTAGTTTAATCTCAACTGTTTACGGTCACACTAGGAGCTTCCCTTATTCTTTGCTTCTTTTTTTTTTTTTCTATTCCTGTTTTCTCCTATTAATCCAAACGGACTTGTTTGCAGGGTGTTCAATGGATCTTGGCACAAGTCCTGATGTTTCTTGCAGCAAATGGCTTGTGTCTGCTGGCAAATGTTTATTGATCATCAGGTCCTCTCTATTGATTTGTGCTAATGTGGTGTAATTTTGGTAGGGATTCAACCACATCAATTTGATTTAGTTCCTGGATGAAGATACAATGATGCAAAAAGTGGATGTTTACTTTCATATTGAGCTCGGACGAGCTGTAAATCTGTCACTGAGATTTGCGATATATGGCCGAGTTATATCGTAGGATGGTTAGATGAAACAAAATGGATGCTTTAGTTTCTAAAGGAACTGCTGAGACCTTGGCAGCTTTGAAAAGTTTCATGCCATATTGTTTCTGTGGTAGAGTTTGGAGCCCAAAATCAGAATAAGTCTTCTTATACCATTGTTGTTCCTTTGTTCGGTGAATGCAAATGAATTTTCGAATAGGAGTTACCTGGTATAACATAGATGCCCGTCTTGCTTTTTGTAATGAATTAGTCAATGGTGAGCTTGTAAGAAATGGAGCTTTGCATGGGGGCAGCTGAATTTGCTTACATGCGGCTTTAGAATCATACCACATGGATAGCGTTTTTGAAGTTGAGCGTGAATATTTCTTTCCAAAAAAAATAGAAAAAAAAAACAGAAATTGAGTTTGAATTTTACTAAGCTAGTTTTCTGAATATGGTGGCGACTAGGCTAGACCAGAAATGGTTTGTGGGTTCTTGTAGTAGGAAACCGAGTCAGGTGGTACTAGGAGGCGGTGGTGGTTAACTTGTTATGGTAGATGTTAGTTTGCGAATCTGTGGGTATTTTTTATTTCGAGCCATTTCTGGCAAAAGTAGGTTGGGCTATATGATGCAGGGAAATTTGATGTTTATATGCTGACTTGCATACACAATGTATGTTGAAATTTGAAAATTGAGGGCTTTAATAGATGCATTTTTCTAAGTATTATTTACCTATTTTATGACAGCCTTGTGAACTCTCTACCATTTAAAAGTAATGCATTGAAATTTTATGAGTGGTTCTAACCATCTCAAGAATAAATTATATTTATTTTCAACACTAAGGAGAATTTTCTTTTATTTTCTAGATATGAAATTATGCATCTGAATTCGTCCTAAGACTTCTTGTGCAAATTTTTGGATACCCATCTTAATAACTAGAGCTCTATGTCTAAAATAGAAGATTGCTTAAGAAAACTAAACTAAGAAACTAAACTAAGAGTCTGTTTGGTAGGAAAATGTTAGGTTATGGGATAATCTAATAATTTATAAAAATTATTTATTTAAAAAAATAATTTCGAAGAAATTTTTTTTTTTACTATGTTTGGTTGGTAGGAAAATTATTTTGAAAAATGGTATAAAAAAGGATTATTACGTTTGATTGAAAGTAATTCTACATAAGAATATGATAAAA
Source organism: Cocos nucifera (assembly GCA_006176705.1). Lineage (NCBI taxonomy): Eukaryota > Viridiplantae > Streptophyta > Magnoliopsida > Arecales > Arecaceae > Cocos > Cocos nucifera. Next base: position 1,389,843 of record QRFJ01000431.1, read on the forward strand.
TTTATAAATATATTTTTTAATATAAAATAATTTTTTAATATTAAAATAGTATTATTATTTTTAATTAGTTTTTATATGATGACTATAATCACATAATTTTTTGTATAATATCATCTTCATCTTAATTTTTTTTATAAAATTTTTTTATTGAATAAAATTTGAAGAAAATTAAAATAAAATCAATGATTATATATGCAGCTTTATTGGAGATATTTTTATCAAATATGAATTATCATCACTCAAAAATTTATCAAATATCAATCCTTCTATGGTATTTGTTTTACCATCTCTTTCTAAAAAATAAGCATGAATCTACTAATTTTTTTATAATTTCTTACTTTTATTTTTCATACCAAATATGATAATTTGATATGAAAATCATTTTTTCATGCCACCTCCAATCAAATGGCCTCAGGGCATGTGCCTGCTTTGGCATTTAGTGCTGTTTTAGTTACAGGAATCCATGTTCTCGATTCACTAGAATAGCATGAAGGGTTGTCTTAAGCATTTACTAAGTCAATGGTGTTTATTATGGTTAACTGTGACTCAAAATAGAAGGAAAAGGGTTGCTAAAGACATTGTCCCTACTTTAAAAAGGTGGGCAGCTGTATCCATCCTCATTTCTATCACCTTGTTTGGCTGGAAATGGTGCACTGTTATCTCTCTTTAATTTCATGCTTCATGAATTTTACCTAAATTGCAGATGAAGATAATCTACAGATGTGCATGAGCCGAAGCCTCAAGCTAGTGAATCGAGCAAGAAAATTATGATATATCAAAATGCGTAAAAAGATTCTTACCTCTGTAAAAAACATACAAAAGTTAACAAATATATTGCTTTTAAGAAACGACATGCTGTTGCTGATCCAATTTTCAGACGGACCTATTGTCACCCTCGCTACATGAGCAGCCACTCCACAAAATGATTTGCACCACGTGAATTTGTATACGAGATAACATTGCAAAGTTTTGGTTGATCCTTGAATATGAACCCACATCCTGGATACAAGTTTGAGCGTGTTTTTAAAGTTGACAGTATGGAAACACTTGGTAAACAGTCCTAAGTTCTTAACCCAATAACGGATTGGACATTGATTGTTGGAGGAAATTTTATCTGGACTGAAGATATGAAGAGATTCAAGGCCCCGAACGTCGCAGGCCCAATCAGCTTATTCCGACAAGCCTTCATCAACCTCTGACCCTGCTTGCCATTTGTCAGCAGACGATCTACTTTTGGTCTTGATCTCATTACCACCTTATAATCCAAGCAAGCAATCCCAAATGGCTTCTCCATAAGCCGATCCTTCATTAGCCAGCCTTCGTTGATCCTCTCCAACTTCTATTCAGCTGAAAGTTCACCATAAGGTCACAAGCCCAATTTTTGGTCGACCCATCAATACTATTTTAATGGCTGACTCCTACTATCAACACCGGTTGGCCCATCGCCAAACTACTGCAGAACCTTCATTGGCCACTAATTTTTATCAGCTGGATGACCCATCCTCAACTCCAATTGAACCGTTGCTCTCTAATTCCATTTGACACAATGATTCCCTCCCACAATCTCGGTCTCTATAGCTGACTATACTACGCAGCTTCATGGGTCACCGATGCCTACTCATCATCCGATCCCTTTAGTGGTCACCAATGCTAGCTCATCGTCCAACCCCTGCATGCAATCCCTAGAAGACTCACTACACACCAGTCCTAGCCTTTGATCAGCTCGACCTGACTAAGCATCTAGCTTTCGACTACCCTTAGCCGACTAGCCCATTCTCATAGCTAACCTAGCTCTCGACCTCTGAGCCTCCCTCCAGACAACGATCCAATATAGTTGAACCTACTTCGACTTGCTGGCCCAGCATCGCATGCATTCAAAATCCAGCACCTATCAAGCCACAGTTGTCACAAAATAGATAAGACAACCTAAACCACCACATCCTGAGACCTCTGCATGATGGTTTTGCCACATCGCGTTAATTATGCCCAGCCAGTCGAGATCATGCCAACTAACTTACCATCCATTGCTCTTGCCTCCATTTATAAAATGAGACCCGAAGGAGGAACCAAAAGGTACGCTATTATTCTACCTCTCATATTTCTCTTCTATTGGTTTGATTTCTAACTTGATCATCGGAGGGTTTCCATCAGAACAACATCTAGCCCAAACTTTTTTATAGGACTTTCCCCTCCGGAGATCATCCTTGCCACCAACACCAGCATTTTTATGCCTAACGAAAATCTACACCAACAGATTGGTGCTAGAGGAAAGGTCTGTTTCAATTCAGAGGAGCATAGATTGAGGACAGAACCACCATGAAATCCAGAATGACTTCTTTCTGCTGCACCAACACCATTGCCTCTCGGCCGTAGAGAGCCAAGACAACCACTAGGCCCAGCCACCACTGATGGAGATTCTCTTGCCTCCTTAACTGATGGTGGTCAGTGTGGAGCAGTTCAACCTACTCTTCTAGCAAGTCCAGAACTTTATGGCTGCCATCCAAGTGATATAGGCTGCCCCTGCACCATTGACTATGGTGCCGCAATCCGATTCGGCACCACAAGCAATGCCGCCGCCTTCACAGCAACCATAGGTCCCTTCTCAGAGTCCCAAGAGGAGGTAGACCCATCATAGTCATCCCAAAAATCTAGAATCAAGGAGGCGACAATTCCTAAGTTTTTGGTTGGGGCATGATTCGCGATCTCCTTAGCACTCTAAGGCTTGCACTGCCTAGGATGCCGAAGTTGAGTGGCAACTTCGAGAGTTAGACTAGCAAATTGAGGTGATCCATAAAAATACATCGGCACCATATAATGGATTTAATAACAACCTATCCTTCGATGCTCGAATAATGTAAGAGCTGCTTCCTCGGTACTTTAAGACCTCATAACTAAAAATTACGATGGAATGACTGACCCCGTCGATCATTTCAAGAGCTTCATGACAGTGATTCTCCTCCACGGGGCCACCAACACTATCCTTTGCCAAGCCTTTCCTTCCACTTTAAAGGAGGTGGCTCAACATTGGTATTCGAGCTTGAAGCCTACATCGATTCACTCCTTTGAGTAGTTGAGCCGATCCTTCATCGATCACCTTGTCAGCAGCCAATGGCAGCAGAAGTGGTCGGACTTCTTCTACACCATCAAACAGAAAGAGGGAGAGATAATCCGATCCTTCGTAAGCTACTTCAATGTAGCCACTCTTGAGATCCATGACTTGGACCAGTCGATCGCAATGTCCATACTAATGGGTGGATTGCTGAAGAACGACCTTAACAAATTATTGATAAAAATCTACCCTAGAAACTTTGTTAATATGTTGGTTCGAGCGAAAAAGTATGCATACACGGAGGAAGTCTTCACGCATGATGAAGCCCCCACTAGTTCCATCATGGAAGAAAAGGATAAATAGAATAAGGAGCACTCGCCGAGGTGAGATGAAAGAACCCGGCAGTGCTCTAGGTCCCCACCTTGACAAAGAAGGTTTAGGACCCCTCCTTAGAATCACTAACCTAGGAGTCCCCATAGAAGGGATCAGCATGCCTCGTTGTCGAGGAAGTTTAATACTTACACTCTACTAAATGTACCAAAAATTCAAGTACTGATGGAGATCAAGGAACAGCTCCCACAAGCAAGAAAATGTGGATACACCCAGCTTGAAGGAATTTGAAAAAGTACTGTATGTACCACTAAGACCACAGCCATGATATGGACGAATGCATCCAATTTCAAAATGAGATGAGGAGTTCATTAGACATGGCCGCCTTGATTGGTTCATCTGATGCCAAAGGGAGCAGATGTAGGATAGGCAAAGATCATTCTTACCAGCAGAGCAACTATAGTGGGCCAAGCCACAGGAGGATCGAGCCCCAGTCAGCATAATAAATATAATTGCTAGGGGGCATCGCAGCAGAGGATCAAACGGGGCTGAGGAGATGGAAGAAGATGGAGAACTGAAGAACCAATAACCTTCACCGAGAAAGATTCTTAAGAAATTCAGTTTTCGCACATTGATGTGGTCATTGTAACTCTAAATGTAAAAAACTATGATATACACCGTATTTTAATTGATAATGAAAGCTCCGTCGATATTTTATTTTTACAATACTTTCTCCAAGATGGGAATATCCCCTGATCAACTAGGAAGATTGGATTCTCCATTCGTTAGATTTACAAAAGATGCTATCCCAGTGGAAGGTGTCATTACTTTATGTGTGAGAGCTGGCCAATCCCCTCGTTAATCCATCGCCCAAGTAGACTTTCTTGTCATTTGAGCACCATTAGCCTACAATGCCATTCTCAGATGACCTGGCCTAAAAGCCCTTCAAGCTATAGTGTCAACATATTATCAAAAGATGAAGTTTCCAATGGTATATAGAGTTGAAGAAGTCCACGGAGATCAGAACTTGGCATGTCACTGCTACAACATCACACTCTAAGGAGCCAAGCCCATCGAGGACTAGCCTATTGAAGGACAGACACCCACGATGAGCTGGCCGAGAAGCGGGGGGAGCCAGTCGAGGACCTTATCTCAATCCCCTTAACCAACGGGAATAAGGAGCACACGGTCCAAATTAGATCGAATCTAGATTAGGTAACCAAAGATCAACTAACCATCATTTTACAGGAGAATGTTGATGTTTTCATCTGAACACTAGCAGATATGCCAGACATTGACCCTATGGTAATGGTGCATCGCCTGAACATAGATCCAAACCACCATCCCTTCAAACAAAAGAAGCGAAGTTTTATGCCCGAGTGACAAAAGACAATAGCTGAGGAGGTAGACAAGCTACTTGGTGTTGTACTTTATCAAAGAGATGACCTATTCAGAGTGGATCGCCAATATCTTTATGGTAAAGAAGGTGAACAAAAAATGGCGGACCTACATCAACTTCACTGACCTAAATAAAGTCTGCTCAAAGAATAGCTACCCACTGCCTTGGCTCGGCCAGTTGGTAGATGCTATATTGGGCCATAAGCTCCTCACCTTTATGGATGTCTTCTTTGATTACACAAATTCGAATAGTCCCTAAGGATGAGAAGAAAACTACTTTTATAATTGTCCAGGGTCTCTTCTGTTATAGAATCATGCTCTTTGGTCTGAAAAATATAGATACAATCTACTAGCACCTCATAAACAAAGTATTCAAAAATCAGATCAGACGAAACATGAAGATGTATGTAGATGACATGCTTATCAAAAGTAAATCCACAAGGACCTACATTGACAATCTTGGAGTAGCCTTTGCCATCCTATAGAAGTATCAGATGAAGCTGAATCCAACAAAGCGCGTCTTTACAGTAACTTTAGAAAAGTTTCTCAACTTCATAGTCTCCAGCCAAGGAATAGAAGCAAACCTAAAGAAGATTAAGGCTGTGCAGGAGATGAGTCCTCTAAAGATGATCAAGGAAGTTCAACACCTCATGGAAAGAATTACTGCTCTAAATCAATTTATCTCAAGATTGGCCGAGTGATATCTAACTTTTTTTAGGTCCCAAAGCAATCAAAGAATTTTCAATGGATCAAAAAATGCTAGAAGGCCTTTGCGGATCTTAAATACTATCTCAGCTCTACCCCGCTACTTGGCAAGCTCGACCTAGATGAAGAACTATTCTTGTACCTGATAGTTTTGCCTATTGCAATGAATGCGATACTATTTCAAGAGCGGAACAGAGTTCAAAAGTTAATCTATTATATCAGCAAAATCCTGAGGGATGCGAAAACTCGATATACGAAGTTAGAAAAGTTGGCTTATGCTCTCCTTATTATTGCTTGAAAGCTCCAACCCTACTTTCAAGCTCACACAATCATCCTTCTGATGGACCAACCCATAAAAAACATCTTGCATCGACCGGACATGTTAGGTTGGATTGCAACATGGGTGATCGAGCTTTCTAAATTTGATATTAAGTTTCGGCCTCCATCAATCAAAGCTTAGATACTAGCTGACTTCATGGCTGAATGCACCATTCCTGATGAGCCAGCTAAGTCAAACAAGATTGAATTCTTGGAGCAGATCAATGCAGGTCCTAAAGTAGAGGCCGATGCATGGTTAACGTGTGTGGATGGATCATCAAACTTCACATGATCGGGAGCAGGATTGATCCTCTTAGGCATAGAGGGAATGGTGGCCGAGTGTGCCTTGCACTTCTAATTTTCTGTAACAAACAATGAAGCCAAGTTTGAGGTTTTAATCATAGGGCTCAGAATAGCTAAGAAACTGGGGATACAAGATTTGAAAGCTTATAGTGACTCTCAACTAGTCGTCAGATACATTTGAGGTGACTTTGAGTTCTGAAGGAAAAACATAAAAGAAAATAACTTTAAAAGATGAAAGTTTTGATCTCCATATTTAATAATTTTGAGATTCAATAGATATCTAGGTCGGAGAACTCTCAAACCGACCTATTATGCAAGCTAGCAACATCGGCACCAACTGATCTACCTAAGAGAGTGTTCTTTGAAGTGGTGAACAAACCAAATATGGAAGAATCGATGGTTGTAATGTAAGTGGACAATGAGCCCTGCTAGATTGACCCATTGGTCAGCTACCTCAAGGATGGAACACTGGCTATAGACTGAAAGGAAGCTCAAAAGATAAAGTACCAAGCATCCTGATATCTCCTCCATGAAGAAAAGCTGAACAAAAGGTCCTACTCATTACCTTTTTCTTAGATGTTTGCACCCATCTGAAGTCGACCATGCACTAATGGAGGTGCATGGAGGAATGGGTGGAAGCTATACGAAAGAAGGATGTTGGCTTATAAGCTTTTTCAGTAGGGTAATTACTAGACAACGATGCAAAAAAATGTGAAAAATCTCATCATGTAGTACGATCAATGTTGGAGGAATGCAAATATACAGCACTTGCCTGCTTTATCAATCACCCCCATATGCATACCCTGGCCTTTCACATAGTAGAGGATGGACATCCTCGATCCATTCCCTTTAACATTGGATTAGTAAAAATTTCTATTGGTCACTATAGATTACTTCATAAAGTGGATGGAAGCCAAGCCACTAGCTCGCATTATTGAGGTGAAAGTGAAGGACTTCATTTGGAAGTCCATAATATGCTGATTCAGCCTACCCCAAGTGTTGATCACCGATAATGGACATCAGAGCCAAATTTGCAGAGTTCTATAAGAAGCATAAGATTTCATACCACCCCATTTTCGTAGGTCATTCTTAAGCAAATGGGGAAGCTGAGGTAACTAATCGGACAATCTTGCAGGGCTTAAAGATGAGGTTGGGCAAAGCTAAAGGATTATTAGCTGACGGACTTCACCATATATTCTAGGCATACAGAACGACACCAAGGTTCCCTATGGAAGAAACTCCCTTCAGTGTAGCCTTTGGGACTGAAGCAATGGTCTCCATCGAGATCGGAGTCCTATTAGTGTGAGTCAAGAACTATGACCAATAGACTAATTTGGAGGGGCTATGCATAGATCTGGACCTACTAGATGAGGCTCAAGAAAGAGCACACATCAAGATGGTGGCCTATCAAATAAAGTCATTCAATACTTCAATTCCAAGATTCAAAGCAAAATCTTCAAAGTTGGTAAATTGGCATTGCATAGAGCAAAGGTCTTCCAACCTGGCGAACAAGACAAGCTATCTCTAAATTGGGAAGGCCTCCATTAGGTTGATGAGATTGTTAAGTCTAGAACCTACTGACTAAAGCAACTCAATGAAACTCCTCTACCCCGACCATGAAATTCAAAAAATATTTGAGTGTATAATCAATAACGTATCATGCATAATTTCTTAATAAAAGGAAGATTTATTCTTTAAATTGCAGCACTTGTTTGTTTGTTAACTTGTAGAGAATGCCCTTTGATCAGCCCAAAATGAAGGAGTCTTTGATTAGCTTTAAAAAGAAATGATCTTTGATCGGCTTAGAAAAGGAGTCTTTAATCAGCTTCAAAAAGAAAATGGCCTTTGATTGGCCTGAAAAAGAAGGAGCCTTTGATCGGCTTGAAAAAGAAAATAGCATTCGATCGGCTTTAAATAAAAAAGCCTTTGATTGGCTTTAAACAAATGGCCTTTGATCGGCCTAGAAAAGAAGAAAATTTTGATCGGCTATAAAAAGAAAATAGCCTTTGATCAACTTTAAATAAAAAAATCTTTGATTAGCTTTATACAAAATGGCCTTTCATTAGCTTTACATAAATTGGCCTTTGATCATCCTGAAAAAGGAGCCTTTATTGGGTTTGGCACCTCGAATTCAACTCACAGTAGCAAAAACCCATAAAAGAAGCCTTTGTTGGGTTTGGCGCTTCGAATTCGATGGGTTTGGCATCTCGAATTCAACTCACGGTAGCAAAAACCCATAGATGAAGCTTTTGTTGGGTTTGGCGCCTTGAATTCGACTCACAGCAGCAAAAACTCATAAAAGAGAAGCATAAGAAAGATCGAGAAGACCCATGGTGCTCACATGCATGTAGGCTCATAGGCCCAGCCCAGGCATGCATGGGTGCGGCCTAGGTACGCAGGCGCAGCCTAGCATGGGTGTGAGGCCCAGTGTGGGCACGCACGGGTGCACACGAGTGCATGGCCTAGCACGCACCCTCTTCATGGACCCACGGTCCACGTGGTCCACCATGGACCTATGGTCCATGTGAGGCTTCATGTAGTCCACGAGATCTTGGTTGGTCTATTCATGGGGTTTACGTGTTGTTTTGCATGGTCGGACAACCAAGGGCATGATTGGATGGCTTAGGATGTTCCTAGAGTCCTAATATGACTTGGACAAGGGATTTAGGCTTTTAAGACCTGTAGACAACTTGTGGACAAGAGAGCCAAGGTAGAGGTGGTTAAAGAGCCAATAAAGAGCACCAAAAGGGCCAGCAGAGAGTTATGAGAGGCAGAGTGGGTCTCCTTGGATTTCTTGAGAGCTTTTATAGGGTAGCTTCTAGTTGAGAGAAAAATTGATGTACGAGAGTTGAGAGGGTATGATCTCCTCCTATACTTATTTTCTCTTTTATAGTGAAGCTTGCATACCTCATAGAGATAAGTTTTGAGCTGATCCATATACTTGATTATCTTATCTCTTATCTTTGTTTCTCTTCTTCCTTTTCTCTTATGGTATCGACATCATCATCGAGTGTAACAAATGATATTAGGGCAAGTGTTTCCCCAACAAATGGTATTAGAGCCAAGCGATACCAGAGCTCATGATTGTTCATATCATGATGGCACTAATTGAGATTGAAGAAGTATGGAGGACATTACCTCTTGGCAGAAAGCTCAGTGTGAGATGCATGGAGCTTTAGGAGCTAGTGGAAGCCTAGAGCAAGATGGAACTTTAGATACAGGTGGTTCAAGCATGAGACTTGAGACTCGAGAGAATGATAGGTGACATTGCAAGATAAAATTTCTATTACCATAGGAGGCTATCTCGAGCAGATCTTAGGTCAGAGAGGTCACAACAAATGATAGAGATAAAATTAAGTCGCCTAGCTCGACTCCCATGTTTGCCTATCCATGAACAACAGACATTTATCCTAGGGCATGATGGTGAGAGATGAACTCTCAGAGTTATGTGGAGGCCAAATATCGAGTCGAGATAGAGATTATTGTATTTAGCATCTTAAATTTGACTCATAGCAACAAAAACCCATGGAAGACAAGCCCAAGATAGATCGAGAAGACCCACAGCAGGCCTGCAAGTGCATAGGCCTGCAGGCCCAGCCAAGGCACGTGTGGGCATGGCTAGCGTGCGCCCTCTCCACGTGGTCCACCATTGACCTACAGTCCATAGGAGGCTTCATGTAGTCCATAGGGTCCTGGTTGGTCTATTCACAAGGTTTAAGTGTAGTTTTGCACCATCAAATGATCGAGAGCATGATCGAATGGCTCTAGACATTCATGGAGTCCTAATATGATTTGGACATGGATTTTAGACTTTTAAGGCTTGTATACGGCCTGTAGATAGGAGAGCTAAGATAGAGGTAGCTAGAGAACCAGCAAAGAGCACTAGAAGGGTTGGTAGAGAGTTGCCAAAGGTAGAGAGGGTCTCATTGGATTTCTTGAGAACTCTTATGAGGATAGCTTCTAGTTAAAAAAAAAATTGATGTATGAGAGTTGAGAGGGTGTGATCTCCTCCGTACGTATTTCCTCTTTCATAATAAAGTTTGCATGCCCATGGAGATAAGTCTTGGACTGATCTACGTATTTGATTGTCTTATCTCTTATCTTTATTTCTCTTCTTTCTTTTCTCTTATGGTATTGACATCATCATCAAGTACAACAAGTGGTATCAAGATAAGTATTTCTTCAATAGCCTTTGATCGGCTTTAAAAGGAAATGGCCTTTGATCGACCTAGAAAAGGAGCCTTTGATCAACTTTTTAAAAAATTGGTCTTTGATCAGCTTTAAATGAAAAAGCCTTTGATCAACTTTAAAAAGAAAATGGCCTTTGATCGGTCTGAAAAAGGAGTCTTTGATCGGCTTTAAAAAAAAAATAGCCTTTGATCGGCCCAAAATAAAGGATCCTTTGATTGGTTTTAAAAAAAAATGGCCTTTGATTGGCCCAAACTAAAGAAGCCTTTAATCAGTTTTAGAAAAAACATGGCCTTTGATCAGGCCAAAATAAAGGAGCCTTTGGTCGGCTTTAAAAAGAAAATAATCTTTGATTGGCCTGAAAAGGAAATAGCCTTTGATCGGCCCAAAATGAACAAGCCTTTTATCAGCCTAAAAAAGAAAGCCTTTGATCGACTTGAAATCAAAAGAGACTTCGCTACACTCGAAAACTACCATGACCAAGATAGAAGCTGGGTTGGAAGAAAAATTCAATGTAGATCCAAATCGACGTCGTAGAACAAAAAAGAAACAATCGCACAATATAAGTAATTTTTATTACATTTACAAAAATGCTAAGTGGCTATAGGAGCATCATCGCTTAAAACGGATGATGCCGAAAAGGAAAAAGAAAAATTTTATATTAGAGCACAACCACCCTCGACCTCCAAAGCTTCATCGAAACCCACCTCCTAAATCTCCACGCCATCAAAATCCATCTCGTGAATATCCACTCCACGAGATGCATGTCGAGGGATGACGAACTTGGAAAATCGATACCGACTATCATCTCGAGGTGATAGGCCTGAAAGATTGAGCTCAGGGAAGGTCATTCTAACCAAATTCCTACACGCTGTGAAGCCAGCAAGGTGGCCTGCATCGAACATGTGGCAAATCATATTGCTTGAGCTATCCGATGCTGAGCTATTCAATACTCTCCTTTGGAGCTCCTATCCTATTAGATCTCTTCTTGTCTGGATCTTGCCACCCCAAGCCAACTCTCCCTCGGTCTACGATCAACCACGATGAGCCTATCTGACCTCGCCCTAGGATCAGCCACTACACCCCTGCTCTTTCTTGACTGCTTGAGACTGAAAATTCTCTCCTAGGCTGCATGCAACTCATTCCGGAGCTGCACTATATAAGCAGCTAACCGCCATCTAGCTTCGGCCGCCTTCGATGACTCCAATGCTAATATCCACTCTTGCATGGAGCAAAGTTGATTACGGCATCATACTTCTTTTACAATCATGCCCCAAGTTGCTTCCTCAGCAATCTTGGATAGTTTTTGGGACTCCTCAGTCAGCTGAGTCCTCTCCATGGCATGCACTTTGTTATTTTGCTAGATGACCAACCTGAGGTGCTTGATCTCTACCGAAGCCTCATCGAGCACCTTCTTTGTCTTTAGCTACCTTTTCTTTTGGTCAGTTGCCTTCTTACTCACTGCTTTGATCTTCTTGTCTAGGTCATCGATGTGGGTTTTGATCCACATGGTGGTTGCAACCAGTAAAGGCTCGGTATAAAGAAAGAAGGGTTGCACCCAAAGTGGATGCATCGACTCGACTATATGAAAATAAACAAACACCAAGAACAAACGAACTCAAAAAAGCGAAAACATTCATTTCATTAATTAAAATTTCCTTATAGGAATATGAAAAATAAAAAAAGTATAAGAGTTATTCCTCGACCTCATCCTATGGATTGGTCGAGCTTGGAGTAGCTTCCAACGATCTCATAGGTGCCTCAAACAAAGAAGGCACTAGCATAGATACCGGAGCCTCATCAATCTCTAACAAAGGGACCTCCATCATTAGTTCACCCCTTGGCCACTCCTCAACAACTGCAGGCTTAGAGTGAATGGGTTCTCCCTTGGCTTCTTCTCCCTCATCCTCATCCAAGAACAAAAGATTGGCTTCAGAGAATCATGAAGCGATTCGATGATGGCCAGCATCATGACCAGCCTTAAATCTAGCATTGAAAGCTTCTTGGCCAAATTCCACCTTAGCATCAGAAAATTCTTCTATTGCCTTGAAGGCCTCCACTATCTATACCCTCTCTATCAAAAAGTCCTTCAATGCCTTGAATGTCTCGACCACCAAAGCCTTCTCTTTGGTCGAGGCCTTAAATGCCTCCACTACCAGGCGACCGACTTCAACGGCCAAACCCTTGGCTTTTTCTTGGCTTCAACAACCTTAAGATCCCCTGCCTACCTCCTCTTCCTTGAAGGGAAATCCTGATTTTTCGGTCCAGGTTCGTCCAGATCTGATTAGATCAAGAGATATATTTCAAAAATTTTCTCTTGACCTTAATCAGATCTTGATATGTTTCAGATCTGATTCTTATTATTTTAATAAATAAAATAAAAGAAGATAAATTAAATCAAATTCAATTTACCTGATTTGGGTAATCCTATTACCCTGTAGATGATCCTGATTGCAGCGGAAGGTTCTGGATCTTAGCCACGCAAGCGCCTGGCCTCTACCGGTATCCACTCGGGTTGGATCTGGAGATCCTCTTCTTCTCTATCACACCTCCAAAAATCAGATCTGGATCTGATCTGGAGGATCTTCAAAACTCTTTTGAAGATCTGCAGTCGTCCTTTTGCAGCAGCGCAGCCTTCTTGCTTTTGATCGCCTTTCCTTGATCTGAATCGCACCAAACTAAGTCCAAAACACCTTTTGGACGTGGAGAGCAAGGGGAGAAGAAGCTATGGCATGGAGGAGGAGGGGAGAGGCAGCCTTGGGGCGTGTCTAATAGCATTGGAATTAGGGTTGGGCGCAGGGTCTTATTTATAGACCTCTTGTGATCCAACTCCTCTTCCTCTCAACCAATCACAACCCTTTGTGAAATCAGATCTAAATCTGATTGGTTGGAATAGAGACCCCTGGATTCCTCCTTAGAGGGCGCCTAAGACCAGTCAAACTGGATTCTTAGTAGAACTCTAATTGGAATCCAAAAGGGAGGTGGAGTCCTTGTCCAACAAGGACTCCTAGGCGCCTCCTACTTGGGCTCACGCCACCCTTGGCGTGCGCCCTTCTCCTTGCCAGGTTCTGGCAGGGGGACAGGCCCCCACCAGCTCTCCAATAGGTGCATGACATGTGGTCAAAAGTCAAAGGGTCAATGGTCAACGTTTGACCAGTCAAAGGTAGACTTTTGACCAAAGTCAAAGAACAAGAAATGGCAGGTGACCAAAAATGGCAGGTAATGTCTTACAAAATAAGACAACCTTTTCTGACTTGGACAACCTCCAGTCAGACCATATGAAGGCCTCTGATTGAGCACAAACTCCTTTGGCTCAGTCAGGACAACTTATTTATGATAGTAAAAGAAGAACGTTAGGTTCAATCGAGTGCTAGCACGATTTTCCTTGAACCTAATTGAATCTCATTCAGATCAATTGAACTAGATCAGTTCAATTGATGATCACCAGATTCAAACCCTTGTTTGTGTGACCCAGTTAGGTTCAGTTCTGTATGGTAATGGGATATGTCATGATCTCTATCATCGACATCATCGAAACTCCTTTCGATGGATCAGAACTCTTCTTGATTCGAACAGCTAGAATGATCGATCATCTAAATCATTCTAATTGCTCCCAAAATCCACCAGTGACACCTAGCAGTATATGGTGGCAACCCATCAGAGCTGAATGCGAACCTCTTGGTGCAGCTACCTGTGTGATTAAGTTCTTCTATCTTGAGCCCCGATCAGATTAGGGTTAAGGTGAACTCGTCAAACCCTAGTCTCTGTCATATGATGTAATCATTCGATTCGAGTCCAATGTGAAAATCTAAATAGAAACTCTTTCTATTATTTCACTCTGCCATGGCCATGGGCTTCTGGACTTGATTCTCATGATCATCATAGGGCTGCTCCTCTACCACCGAGGTAGATAGATTCCATCTTGATGCAATCCAGTTCCTACAATGAACATGCTATAGCCAACATACACCTCAGGGTTCCATATGGCTAGGAGACCGAGTAATGGTGTAGTCAAACTATAACACCCTCAAGGTGAACTGCCGATGCATCTCAGGTCAAAGAACCAGACACACTACTGCAGCATCGAGTCAGTCATTGACGAGAAGGTAGACTTCCCTAATGACTACTCGAGGTGGTCACGCTCAGTGCCCTCGTTCTCTAACGAGTACCTGTACTCTCGCTCCGGTGTCTCCACACCGTAGACTCAAGACTCATCTACTAAAGAGAAGCGATTCGTACACCAACCTTCCGGATCAATCACCATCCTCGTGATGATCCTATGGTCGGGAGCATGTTTATGAGTTAATAATGATTATTCATGTCTTAAATTTTCAACTCTTGAAAATATGAATTATCATTACCATTAACTCAAAGGATGTATCACAGACACTAAATACACATATGTGATAGAAAATAACCCATTTTATTAATTATAGTCAAAATTATAATTTTGCCCCTAGAAGTGTATTACAAGTGTCAGCCAATTCTGGCTTCTAGGGCACATATATCTAACAATCTCCCACTTGTCCTAAAGCCAATTGGCTACAAGTCTAAGTCCCATCTTCTCAAGGTGGGCTTCGATCTTCTGCTGGCCCAACGGCTTTGTAAGTGGGTCTGCCACATTATCTGCGGAGTTGACTCTCTTGACCTCAACGTAACCTTTCTCAAGGTAATCGCGGATGAGATGGTATCACCGTTTGCTAGGAACTCTTCCAGCACAAACAGTCTGCCAGATGTCGACTTTCGATCATCTATATCGGACATGAAGTCCGAGTCTGTGTATCCCTTGAACTTGGAGTTCTCCATTACCAAAGACCAACATCATATCCTTAGTTCTTCTCAAGTACTTAAGGATACATTTCACAGAAGTCCAGTGTTCTTCACCTGGATTTGACTGATATCTGCTTGTGACACTCACAGCATGGGCTATATCAGGTCGTGTACATAGCATGGCATACATGAGGCTCCCTATTGCAGAAGCATAAGGGATCTTGCTCATGCGTTCTATTTCCTCAGGTGTGCTGGGGCACATCTTCTTGGAAAGATGAATACCATGTCTGAAGGGTATTAATCCCCTCTTAGAGTTTTCCATACTAAACCTCTTTAGTACTTCCTCTATGTACATTTTCTGTGAAAGTCCTAGCATCCTATTCGGTCTATCCCTATAGACCTTAATTCCTAGAATAAAGGATGCTTCACCTAGGTCTTTCATGGAGAATTCCTTAGACAACCACATCTTGACTGATGTCAACATGGGAATATCATTCCCAATAAGGAGGATGTCATCCACGTACAATACGAGGAAGACAACAGCGCTCCCACTGACCCTTTTGAAAACACATGGTTCCTCTTCATTTTTGATGAAACCAAACTTTTTGATCACATCATTGAAACGAGTGTTCCAGCTCCGAGATGCTTGCTTAAGTCCATATATGGACCTTTGCAGCTTGCAAACCTTGTGATCAGTATCACTGGATGTGAAACCTAGCGGCTGTTCCATATAGATATCTTCCTCAAGATATCCATTTAGGAATGCCGTTTTCACGTCCATTTGCCATATTTCATAATCGAAATAGGCTGCAACGGCAAGCAATGTGCGGATGGATTTTAGCATAGCTACCGGGGAAAAGGTATCCTGATAGTCAATGCCTTCACGTTGACTATAACCTTTTGCCACCAGTCTAGCCTTGAATGTCTCCACATTCCCATCTGCACCAATCTTTCTCTTGAAGATCCATTTACACCCAATAGGTACTATACCTTCTGGTGGATCTACCAAGGTCCAGACTTGGTTTGAGTGCATCGAGTCAATTCTCTGACTTCATTGCCTCAAGCCATTTCTCGGAGTCGATATCTGATATCGCCTCATTGTAGGTTTTGGGATCATCACCATGAGCACCATTACCTATGAGGAACATTTTCCTCTACGTCCTCTGAAATAATACCTAAGTATCTTTCAGGGGGACGGGAAACTCTTTCCGATCTACGAGGTGGAGGAGGTAGTGTTCTTATTGGCTCAACCTGATTTGGTTCCACTTGGTCCTTAGCTCGTTCTGCTTGTGAGACTTTCTCATCAAGCTTAATCTGCTTTCCAATGCCACTATCTTGAATAAACTATTTTTCAAGAAATATGGCATGTCGACTCACAATCACATTGTGGTCTTCTGGAATGTAGAAATAGTATCCTAATGACTCTTTAGGATATCCTATGAATCGAGCTCTAAAGGACCTAAACTCTAACTTGTCCGCTTGTTGTCTTTTGACATAAGCCGGACAACCCCAAATTCTGAGATGACTCAGACTTGGTTTCTTACCGTGCCATATCTCATACGGTGTGGTAGGAACGGTTTTAGAGGGAACCCTATTCAGTAAATAGATTGAAGTTAATAATGAATGTCCCCAAAGGAAATCAGGGAGGTCTGTGAAGCTCATCATGGATCGAACCATATCCAATAGAGTCCGATTTCTCCGTTCTGAAACCCCGTTGAGTTGAGGTGTTCCTGGTGGAGTCCATTGAGAGACTATGCCATTTTCCTTAAGATAGTCTAGGAATTCCCGGCTAAGGTATTCACCTCCTCGATCTGATCGAAGAACCTTAATGGGTTTTCCAGTTTGTTTTTCTACTTCATGTCTGAATTCTTTGAACTTTTCAAAAGCTTCAGACTTGTGTCTCATAAGATACACATACCCATACCTAGACAGATCATCGGATAAAGGTAATGAAGTAGACAAAATTGCCTCTAGCCGGCACATCAAATGGGCCGCACACATCAGTATGTACTAGGGCAAGGAGATCTGTGGCCCTCTCCCCATGTCCAACAAAAGGGAGTTTAGTCATTTTGCCTTGAAGACAAGATTCACAAGTTGGATATGACTCAAAAGTCAATGGACTCAATAGCCCATTTTTCTCCAATTTGTTAATCCTATCTTCTGCTATATGACCTAATCTCAGGTGCCATAGATATCTGTCGTTTGGACTATCCCTAGGTCGTTTGGCATTCACGTTTTGCTCGATAGTTAAAATAGGTACATCAATATGCAACTGATAAAGACCATTAACAAGGAAACCATTTGCAATTTTATTTCTTTCATAAAGAATGTTACAATGGTCCTTAAAGAAGGTGATCACATAACCTTCTTGTGCTAAGCATGAAACAGAAATCAAATTCCTGCTAGCTGCAGGCACATAATAACAGTCTTTTAAAACTAAGTCTAAACCAGATGGTAATCGCAGAGGGTATGTTCCCACGGCTACTGCAGCAACTCTTGCTCCATTACCGACGCGTAGGATCATGTCTCCATCCCTCAGCCTCCTGCTATCCTCAAGACCCTGCATAGAAGTGCACAGATGAGCACTAGAACCAGAGTCAAGCACCCAACTGGATGCAGAAGAAACCGTAAGGTTAGACTCAATAACGAGCATACCTCCAGAAGGACCTTCCTTCTTGTTCTTCAGGGTGGCCAGGTAAGTAGGGCAGTTCCGCTTCCAATGGCCGTCGCTGTTGCAATGGAAATACTTTTCTTTGCCATCGACCTTCTTCTTCGATTCTGCCTTCTTCTTCTTTGATCCTTCTACCTTTTGCTTTTTCACAGACTTCTTTTTCTTTCCATAAGACTTTCTTTTGGAAGAAGTCCGTTCCATAGCAAGAACTGAGCCTTTAGAACCTTTCATAGAAAGCTCAGCGGTAACCAGCATATTCATCAACTCGGCCAAGGAATTTTGAAGTTTATGCATGTGGTAATTCATGATGAATTGCCCATATGCATCAGTCAAGGATTGCAGAATAATATCGTTCTGCAGTCCAAGTCCAACTTCACACCGAGCTTCTCAAGCTCTTCCATGTCCTTGATCATTGTCAGACAGTGATCTTGGACTGACTGCCCATCACGCATCTTAGCCTTAAAAAGTCGTTTCGTGACTTGATATTTGGCTGCGCGACTCTGTTCACCAAACATCTCCTATAGGTGAGCCAACATTTGGCGAGCAGTCCCGATATCTTCATGTTGGCGCTGGAGCTCATCAGACATCGAGCCCAACATGTATAGTATCTGGCCTTATTGTCTTCGTCAATCCATTTTTCCAGAGACGCTCTCTGTTCAGTGGATGGACGAGCTGGTAAGGTGGGAGGGTCCTGGTCCAAAACATGTGTTAACTTCTCTGAACCCAAAACAATTTTGTAGTTCCTGAGCCAATCTTTATAATTGGTTCCAGTCAGTCTATGTGTGTCTAGGATACGTGCCAGTGGGTTGGACGCAGACATTTTCCTGTAGAGAGTCAAAGATTCTAGTTAGATACTGTAATTTTGACTTGACCAATTTGTTTAGGGATTTTATTTTTAAACAAATTAGCTCCCACTATTTTTCTCGGATCCCTACACTCCCTCTGTAGAGATGCAAAAATCTCCGTGATTGATGATTTCTAGTGGGTGGTGCGGTCTCACCAACTGACTCATCACCTCACCTAACAGTTATTGGTGATGGGTTAGCCAATGAGTGAACAACTCTTGTTCAATGATTCTCTAATCATGGTGCACCCAAACTTGGTCTCTAATTCATGAATCTCACCGTATCCGGAATATTGATCCACTCCTTAGTTAAGTCAGACCCACCATTTGCATAGACTGGGTTCCTAATTGGGTCTCTCACCGTATCCGAAATATTGAGCCCAACTCATCCTCCAGCCCATAGCATCCAATGCCTAATAGACATGGTTGCATCTTCTTCCGGTGCAACTGAGCCACTGTATCCAGCCGAGAACAATCAACCCCGGGAAGGGCCCGCACGTCTACAATGGTGGAAGACCTCAGACTTAATCTTTTCTTAGGGAGAATTGATTCAGGTCTCATTAAACTAGACTTGGCTTAGTCATAACAATTATGACTAACCTAGTGGCATGGGTTCAGCTCGGATTATTGACCACCTCAGATCAGAACTGTGTCAACAGATATGGCCAGGTAAGTGAGACCGGTGGAAGGAATATGCTGTTAACTCGCACAAGAATGCATTCAGGTCGAGTAGCTTCCAATTAAAAACCAGTCGGTCGTCTGTGCCAAACTTACCTTAGACACCAAATTGTTGAGTCAGAACCAATTGGGTTAGCCTACAATCCAGACTCTAACCTCTGAGCCTAATTAGGTCTTGCTTGATCGTGACTCGATCTTGACCCAGACTTAATCCTATTAGGCTGGTCAATTTAAGCATTGTTGATCCCATCTAACCAACTCTTGATTCGGTTTGATCAACCGCTTAGACCTAATTGAGCTACCCAAGCCCGAACCCAGTATTATGAATATGTCTTAGATCTGAAATTCTCAATTTTAGACCTAATTAATATTCCATAAACTTAATTCTTAATTAAGTTGGGTTCATAAACAAAATATGCACAATAAATCCTAGGGTTTCAGGATCTAGGGTTTTGCAGAAAGTAAGTTTTGGGTTTCTGATTAAGGACGAACACGCAGCACCCCTACACGTCATAAGAACACCCCATCGAATGGGAAGAGAGGGCCTTTAAACCCTTCTTCGTTCTTATGACCGGACGGCCAAGAGGAACGCCTTAATCAGGAACATTCAATACTACAAAACAATATCAGATCTATATCATATATCTCATATATAAAGTAGATCTAATCATGGCATATTTTGCATACATCTCATGTATCAAATCATGCATGTTTTCAGATCTAAATTATCACATAATAATCTAAAAAATTAGATTTAAATTGATCTAATCAAAATAAATTCTAATCTAGACAATTATGTAGAACTATTCTACAACTAGTCTAGTCATGCATCTATCATATCTCATATGATATTTAAAATTAAATAATTTTTATTTGCTGTTTATCAGATGTTATTATAACACTTATAATATCAGAAAATAGTAAATAAGAAGATCTAAAATATGATTTAATCAGATTAAATCAAAGACATGCAAAACTATTCTATAGAACTATTCTATTCTAGAACTAGTCATGCATATCTTCATGTTCTTAGATCCAAATCATTTAATTTTAATTTTTTCTGATTTCAGATCTGATCACATCTCATGTGACATCTGAAATCACATTATTTTTAATTAAAATAAAATTAAAATCAGATCTAAACAATTTTAGAACCATGGCTCTGATACCAGTTGAAGGGAAATCCTGATTTCCCGGTCCAGGTTCGTCCAGATCTGATTAGATCAAGAGATATATTTCAAAAATTTTCTCTTGATCTTAATCAGATCTTGATATGTTTCAGATCTGATTCTTATTATTTTAATAAATAAAATAAAAGAAGATAAATTAAATCAAATTCAATTTACCTGATTTGGGTAATCCTATTACCCTGTAGATGATCCTGATTGCAGCGGAAGGTTCTGGATCTTAGCCACGCAAGCGCCTGGCCTCTACCGGTATCCACTCGGGTTGGATCTGGAGATCCTCTTCTTCTCTATCACACCTCCAAAAATCAGATCTGGATCTGATCTGGAGGATCTTCAAAACTCTTTTGAAGATCTGCAGTCGTCCTTTTGCAGCAGCGCAGCCTTCTTGCTTTTGATCGCCTTTCCTTGATCTGAATCGCACCAAACTAAGTCCAAAACACCTTTTGGACGTGGAGAGCAAGGGGAGAAGAAGCTATGGCGTGGAGGAGGAGGGGAGAGGCAGCCTTGGGGCGTGTCTAATAGCATTGGAATTAGGGTTGGGCGCAGGGTCTTATTTATAGACCTCTTGTGATCCAACTCCTCTTCCTCTCAACCAATCACAACCCTTTGTGAAATCAGATCTAAATCTGATTGGTTGGAATAGAGACCCCTGGATTCCTCCTTAGAGGGCGCCTAAGACCAGTCAAACTGGATTCTTAGTAGAACTCTGATTGGAATCCAAAAGGGAGGTGGAGTCCTTGTCCAACAAGGACTCCTAGGCGCCTCCTACTTGGGCTCACGCCACCCTTGGCGTGCGCCCTTCTCCTTGCCAGGTTCTGGCAGGGGGACAGGCCCCCACCAGCTCTCCAATAGGTGCATGACATGTGGTCAAAAGTCAAAGGGTGAATGGTCAACGTTTGACCAGTCAAAGGTAGACTTTTGACCAAAGTCAAAGAACAAGAAATGGCAGGTGACCAAAAATGGCAGGTAATGTCTTACAAATAAGACAACCTATTCTGACTTGGACAACCTCCAGTCAGACCATATGAAGGCCTCTGATTGAGCACAAACTCCTTTGGCTCAGTCAGGACAACTTATTTATGATAGTAAAAGAAGAACGTTAGGTTCAATCGAGTGCTAGCACGATTTCCTTGAACCTAATTGAATCTCATTCAGATCAATTGAACTAGATCAGTTCAATTGATGATCACCAGATTCAAACCCTTGTTTGTGTGACCCAGTTAGGTTCAGTTCTGTATGGTAATGGGATATGTCATGATCTCTATCATAGACATCATCGAAACTCCTTTCGATGGATCAGAACTCTTCTTGATTCGAACAGCTAGAATGATCGATCATCTAAATCATTCTAATTGCTCCCAAAATCCACCAGTGACACCTAGCAGTATATGGTGGCAACCCATCAGAGCTGAATGCGAACCTCTTGGTGCAGCTACCTGTGTGATTAAGTTCTTCTATCTTGAGCCCCGATCAGATTAGGGTTAAGGTGAACTCGTCAAACCCTAGTCTCTGTCATATGATGTAATCATTCGATTCGAGTCCAATGTGAAAATCTAAATAGAAACTCTTTCTATTATTTCACTCTACCATGGCCATGGATTTCTGGACTTGATTCTCATGATCATCATAGGGCTACTCCTCTACCACCGAGGTAGATAGATCCCATCTTGATGCAATCCAGTTCCTACAATGAACATGCTATAGCCAACATACACCTCAGGGTTCCATATGGCTAGGAGATCGAGTAATGGTGTAGTCAAACTATAACACCCTCAAGGTGAACTGTCGATGCATCTCAGGTCAAAGAACCAGACACACTACTGCAGCATCGAGTCAGTCATTGACGAGAAGGTAGACTCCCTAATGACTACTCGAGGTGGTCACGCTCAGTGCCCTCGTTCTCTAACGAGTACCTGTACTCTCGCTCCGGTGTCTCCACACCGTAGACTCAAGACTCATCTACTAAAGAGAAGCGATCGTACACCAACCTTCCGGATCAATCACCATCCTCGTGATGATCCTATGGTCGGGAGCTGTTTATGAGTTAATAATGATTATTCATGTCTTAAATTTTCAACTCTTGAAAATATGAATTATCATTACCATTAACTCAAAGGATGTATCACAGACACTAAATACACAGGTGTGATAGAAAATAACCCATTTCATTAATTATAGTCAAAATTATAATTTTGCCCCTAGAAGTGTATTACAAGTGTCAGCCAATTCTGGCTTCTAGGGCACATATATCTAACATTCCTCTCATAGGCTAGATTGGCTTTAGCCTTTTTAAGCACCTCCTTTAGATGCTTAGATTTTGCTTGGCCACCTTTGCATCAGCATCGGCCACCTTGCGCCACTCCTCGCCCACATTGTTTGCATGGTTGGCAAGGATGACAAGAAAATAGGTCAACTACACTGAATCAAGTTATACTTCTAAAAAATAAGAAAATGAGAAAATGGGGAAATAAAAGGTGAAAAATGGGATATTTTGGAATATTAAAGTTACGGCGCCCTTCTGCAAGCCATCGAAGTTCAATCCATCAATCTTCTTTAACTCCATAGGGAGAAGCTACCTTTCCAATTGCTCCCTGACGATCCTGCAGTATTCAAAGATCCACTCAGTTTGACTGATAGTGAGGGCTGGTGCCCTTCCCCACCTCAAGGAGCAAGTAGAGTCAGAGGGGTTGCAGCCGCAATAGGTTGGGATGCACTGAGCTAGACTAGAATGGCCATGACAACTATGGCTTCAATTGAGGGAGCATGCTCTGCCGAAACTTTTTTTCTAGCTAACCCTAGTGGCCTTCACCTTCCTCTGCATCCCCTTCATAGCTGGAGCCTTCCTCTTCTTGGAAAGATTCCATTTCAGTTTGGCAAGCTTCTTGGACCTCATATTTGTAGTCACCCAAAATTAGATGGTCAGCAACCAAAACAAAAAAAAAAGGAGGAAGAAGAAGTGGACGAGCGACTGCATACCACTCTCCCTTAGGGTTGGCTGGGTTGAGCCCCGCACTAAATAGGACCTCATCGAACAACAACTTATCCAGGGAAGGGACCTTGTAATCTCTAAGGATGTTAAAACACCCCTCTTTATCGATTCTCAACTTTGGAATTTGAAAGGCAGAAGCTTTCGACTAACCTAGTTCAGAAGACCCCAACTTTCTATGGAGGAGCTAGAAAGGAAAAGAATAGCTCCTTCCACCTATGAATAGAGGAAGGAGCTATTGGGAATAGTATCTCAAAATCAATCATCAACCTATTGACGGTTGAGCTATCTATTATAATTATATATAAATTATTAATAAATAAAATTTATTTTAGCATTTTTTATCATAAATTCTTCTATCTTCTAATGAACTTCTGTGTTGTGGTAAAGTCCTTAGGATTATTTAGAATCAACAAAGGAGGATTTGTCATTTAGTCCTTAAATCTGTTCACGATCAAATGATACATTGTTGTTACGGACGATAATATTTATCGAGTATAGGTCATTATGTGCCACCTGGATTGGTTGTTCTGTTAACTAAGAAGTATGGAGATATTAGTATCACATATAGATGAGATGTAGGGCACATTTGTACCGAACGTGACTAACTCTGGAGCTGTTCTACTATCAAAATTTGCTTCGATGGAATATGGGTATAAGTGTCCTCCGACCTAAGATCACCATGGTGACTTTCAAGCAACTCACTATGCTTTGATGCCAGACTACCTAAATTTTTAAGTCAATAATGAAAGATTTTTAGGCACAGTCAAGTATCTGAGGAGTCGGTGTGTGAGTCAAGATGGGATTGACCACTCCAATTCAGAAGCTGTGTTCAATTATATTTTAGTTTAGCAAATTCTTAGCTAGGATAGTTTCAGTGAGCGATCACAAGACTGATTGCTTTGAGACATGATCTGAATGTACTTTTCAAAATTGATAGTTTAACTTTAAATCATCTTAATACACAAGGGTCAAAGAGATGAATTATGCGGTGACCGTATTCATGTAAATTTTGAATATTGTAATCATGATTATTCGAACTATCCAAACATCGAATATCATTGTTAGATGGTCACTTTGATTAGTATAAGAAGTGATTTCTGTGCTATCAGCTTAGGTTCAAACCTGTGGGGTTACACACACTAGAGGTTCCTACCTGATCTGATGGCTGGTCAAGTGTCTCACTAGGTTGAAACTCTATGGTCAAGAATCCCACTAGATTAGGACTCTTCAATTAAAAGTCTTATTGCATTAGGACTCTGAGTCTTGATTGTCTGAGACTCTGTGATTAGGAGTCCGAGTGGGTTGGGACTCTATAGTCAAGAGTCCCACTGGACTGGGACTCTTCGACCAAGAGTCATACTTCTCTGAAACTTTGAGTCCTAGCTGTCTGAAACTTTATGATTGAGAGTCTAGACTCTATGATCATAAGTTTCACTTATTCTGGACACCAAGATCAAGAGTTCCACTAGTTTAGGACTCTTCGATCAAGAGTTTCATTTTAATGAAACTCTTTTATCCGAACATTCACTGGATTTGGACTCTATATTTATGAGATATTTAATTAATAATTTAATTGCTAATTAACTTAATTTAATTAAATAATTATTTTTGGATCAAGTTTAATTGAATTAGATTCAATTGGATTTGATCCGATTAGGTTATGAGATGACCTAATCGCCCAGAAGGTATGATCTCTGATTTGATCAGAAGTTGGGCTTAATTAATTTCTAATTTTATTAGGATTTAACTAAGCCTAATTAAGACTAAATGAGTTAGATTTAATTTGGTCTAATTAAGCCTAACTAATTTGGATTGGATTGGTCTAATTGGATGAGATATTATGAGACTAGTTTGACCTAGTCTTTCCTTGCGCCACTCTTATCTTTGCACCATTATTCTCTCTACAGCAAAAGATGTTTCTCATAAGTTTTCCCATGAAAGAGAGGCCTCACGCCCTTCCTTCTCACATCCCAAATAGATAAGAACTCTTTGGTTTCAAATTTGAATTCAATGGGAGTTTGAACCAAATAAGCAACCTCATGATCCTATCTATATTCCCTCACGCCATCTCTCTTGTGCGTCATATATAAAATTCCATGAATTGTTTTTTGGGATGTGCAAAACTTCTAAGACACTTCCCATCTGGTGTATTAGCCCTTCCAAGCAAGAGAAAAAAAATAGAAAAAATAGAAAAAAATTGAGAGAGAAAAGTAGGCACTAGATTTTGAGTGTTGTGCTGCCCTAGTTTTTGATCTAGGGTTTCTAATTTGATCTCATAAAATGTGAGCATCAGATCCTCACAAGATTTTTTGGAGTACTTTCTCATCCTCCCTTCTACCCTTCCTACTAATCTAGAGTGTCCAAAGTTTTGGTGGAGGGAGATCAAAATTGTTCGATCAGATCTAGCTGTCAGGAGCGTTCATTATTGAGCTAGCACTCGAAAAGAGTCGATCGAGATCAGAACCTCATGTGGACCATCCATGGAGGCCAGATGCATGTGTGGCTATGTCACAATAATCAAATCTTCTTGGTGATTAGATCGGTGGTGACTCGATTGCGGAGATCATCTATCCGTGCAAGGAAACATGTTTAAAACACGTAGCATAGTAAAAATTATTTTACTACTCATAGCCTTTTATTTTTAGATTTAATTGCATGCATATATTTCATGTTAGATCTTGGTAATGTAGGATTTATAGATCAGATCTATAGCTCTTTGTAAATTAATTAGATTAATTTTTATTTTTTATATAATTAATTTTCAAAAAATTTTGAAAGTAGAGCTAGAAATCCTGTATGCATCCCATCAAATGGTATCAGAGCATCCAGATTATTTAATATGATCTATATGCATATTTAGATTATTTTTTAAGATTAGATCTAAATAATAATCTAATTTTTAGATCAAAAAATAAAATTATCTGATCGCACGGACCGTAGGTTGTCCTGTTGTAGGGTTTATGGCCTATAGTGTAGGTTGTCCTAGTACGTGCTGACCTAGATCATTAAATCATAAAATTTTAGATTTTATTTAATAATTTTTATAATTTAATTATATAATTTTAATCTAATTTTTAATCATGAATAAGAGTTTAGATTAGATCTAATTTGATTCATAATTTTTTTATGTACTATACATGGATCTAGATTGAAACCTACAACTAGTACTATTTGTGAAATGAGCCAATCTAATTTTTGAAGTAGGTCGACCCATTTAGTGAACAGTGCTAAGTTGTGTTGAACCTTTTAAAATTTTAAAAAATATTTTTGAAATACCGAACTCCAACCCTCATCCCAAAAACTTAATTAAAAATTAAGTATGATAAATTAAGATCTAGAATTATAAATTAAAAATCTTAAGTCATTGATCATAAAATATGGGTTATTAGGTTAGATGAACTAGGTCCATTAATTGGGTTAGAACTAAGGTTAGTTAAAGAATGGACTAAATTAGAGTAATTGATCAAATCTAACCAAATATTGATTTAAATTAGATCAAGGACTCTTTAGACTCAATTAAAATAGTTATAGTTGGTAAAGTCCATGCCTTTAATAAGGACCAAATGGACTTGATTCAAGGCTATGCAATTGAATCTAAGGTTACTAGATTGGTCAAATTAAAACTAATGAACCAGATGGTGTCTAAGATAAGTTTGGTAGAATAGACCAATAATTTTTAATTGGAAGCTACTTGCACTGATTTGATCTTTGATAAGTTAATGGCATATCCCTTCCACTAATCTTACCTACCTGACCATCCTGATGAGTTAGATTTTGATTAGATCACTTGATAATTTAGGCTCACCTATGTCAATTAGGTAAATCAATGTGACCGATTTAGGTGCTCCTAATGTCGGCTTGAATTAGGTCCTTTTTTATCTGACTTGGTGAAGTCAGTGGGAGGATCAAAATTGATTGGTTGATTCTCTCTCCTTTTCTTAAAATGAGTTAACCAAATCTTCTAAAATTATTAGATCCTTAAAAATAAAGTAGTTATAATGATAACTAAGTCATAGCCTTCCATTAAGTTGAGTGATAATGGATTTATTAGTTTAATAATCATTAGAGGTCCAAAGGTCTGATGCTTATTGACTAATGAAATTATCATTTATAATATGATGATTTGGTCGTGCCTTTCTAATGGTGGTCAAGTTGGCTAGCTAAAGTCGGGCCTGATCATTCGTTGGTCAGATACACCAGATATAGTCATGTTAATGGTTGGACCTAATCGAATCTTTTCAGCAGAGATCAAAATCTACTGATTAGATTCCTGGGGCAAAATTAAAATACTAGAAGTCATTTAGGAAAATAATTGATTATGAATCTACCCATAAATATACATGGATTGACCAACCAAAGTTGGGCTCGTGTGCAGTCTATGTGGATTCTAGTATCCGCTAAGAAATTAAAGTAATTTCTCGAATTGGAGGTAGAGGCTATCAATTCATATAAAATAGTGGGAAGAGACTAAAGTCCAAGTCTTTAGAATTAATAATTTATATACTAATTGATTTGATTTTCCTTAATGCTGAAATGACCACTACCCTATTGCTCCGATCGTTATTAGATAATGACAAATTAATGAGACCTAACTTCGATAGCTAGTATTAAAAGTTAAAAATTATCCTGAAGCATGAGCAGATCTTATATATATTGACTGATTCGAAACCTGAGGAGCTAGCCATGAATGCTAGAGGAGCGGTTAGATACATTTATCGAAAGTGGCTTAATGACCGCACCATCATTCGGTGCATCATGCTGGCAGTGATAAATGATGAGTTCAATTGCGGGTTCAAAAATGCCCAGCCTCAGAAGATGCTTCAAATATTGAATGGCTTCTTTGGCATTCCTGATAATACTGAGAGGCACAAGACTAGTTGTATTATTTTCAATACTCGAATGAGGAATGGGGCCTCAGTCATCGATCATGTATTGTACATGATCGAGATAATTAAGCACCTGAGTAAGCTAGGCTTTTTTTTGCTCGAGCAACTCGAAAAGGATGCGATCTTTAATTCTTTGCCTAAGTCCTTCCTTTCCTTTCTTACTCATTTTTGAATGACAGAGCTTGTAGTAAACTACCATGGTTTATTGGGGTTGCTACAGAACTTTGAGAAGAATCACCAGCTCCACAAGGAGATGGTGAATATAGTCGGAGGGTCTTCTTCTAGTCGTTGACCTTTTAAGAAAGAAAAGAAGAACAAGAAGCTGCGGCCTTATGTCGGGATGAATGCACAGGGTCAGATCAAGAAGCGCAAGTCCGACTAGAGCCAGGCAAAGTGCTTCTTTAGGAAGAAGCAGGAGAATTGGAAGAAAAATTATCCTCAGTACATTGTCTTCCTGAATCCAAATAGGCCGAGAAAGAAGCAAGCTATTGCTGGGCAAGATAATTATATGATAACACCTTGCAACTTCTCTATATGTGATACTATTGCCTGGGTATTAGATACTGGAAGCTCTTATCATATTTATAATTCAATGTAGGGTTTATAGGTCAGTAGAAGATTTGATGAAGGCGAGAGATTCCTGAACATTAGAAATAGAAGACAAGTTTCGGTTCTAGCTTTAGGAACCATGAATCTTATAATCAATTCTTATAAAGATGTTCTTAGTAAATGTCACTTCTGTCCAAATTTTTTATTGAATGTTATTTCTGTAGGCTTTTTGATCAGGAACAGTTATCAATTTTTAATAAAAAAAACTTTTATGATATTATTTTGAATGATGTTATAGTTTATGTTGGATAATTGAATAATGATATTTATTTATTATCACAGCCTGTTAATATGGTCAAATCCTTTAGTAAACGTCCTAGATTAGATGATGTGTTAGAAGTCTACCTTTAGCACTATAGACTAGGTCATGTCAATAAGAACAGAATAAATAGGTTGGCTTAAGAAGGAATTCTTGAAGTTGGTGATTGTGAATCACTTTCGACCTATAAGTCCTATCTTCTTAGTAAAATGACCAAGTCATCTTTTACTAAAAAAGATGAGCAACCTAATGAACTCCTGAGTCTAGTACATTCTGATGTATATGGATCCATGAGCTCAACTGCTAAAGGTGGATATTTCTACTTCATAACCTTCACAGACGATCTTTCGAGGTATGGGTATGTCTATTTAATGAAGTATAAGTCGAAGTTATTTGAAATATTCAAACTATTCTATAATGAGGAAGAAAAATAAACTAGAAAGAGTATTAAAACTCTTCAATCTGATCGAGGGGGTGAGTACCTTTGCAGTAAATTTTTGATATATGTAGGAGAGAATGAAATTCTCTCCTAGTGGACTCCTCTTGGTACACCACAATATAATGATGTATCTAAAAGGAGGAATCAGATCCTATTGGACATGGTTCAATCCATGATGAAATTTATCGATCTGTCGATCTTCCTCTGAGGATACGCACTCAAGTCAGCTTGTTATCTTTTAAATAGGATTCCAAGTAAGTCTATTTCTAAAATGCCATATGATATGTAAACAGGGCATAAGCCGGCACTCTCGCACCTTAGGGTTTGGGGGTGTCCGACTTATGTCAAATATTTAGTAATGGACAAGCTTGGACCTAGGTCTGACAAGTATATTTTTATAGGATATCCAAAAGAGACCAAAGGATATTACTTCTATCTAGCTGATGAATAAAAGATGTTTGTCAGCCTTAAGGCAATCTTTTTAGAAAAGAAGTTCTTTAGTAAAGAAATTATTGAAAAATATATTCTAAAACCAATCATCTAGGTTGTAGATGGTTGAGCTGAATATAATTTATACTTAAATTTTAAATAAATAAAATTATTATTTTAGCATTTTCATCATTTTTATGTATCTTTCTGTAATGAACTCTTCTATGATGAAGTTCTTAGGACTATTTAGAATCGACAAAAAAGGATTTGTCATTTAGTCCTTAAATCTATTCATGATCAAATGATACATTATTACCAAAGATGACAATGTTTATCAAGTATAGATCATTATGTGCCATATGGGTTGATTGTCCTCTTAACCAAGAAGTGTAGAGAAACTGGTATGGCATGTAGGTGAGATGTAGGGATACATATGCACTAAATGTGACCAATTCTGGAGCTTTTTTACTGTCAAGATTTGCTCTGATGGAATATGGGTATAAATATCCCTCCGACCTAAGATCATCATGGTGACTGCCAAGCAACTCATGATGCTTTGGTGCCGGACTATCTGAATTTTTAATTCAGTGATGGAAGATTTCTAGGTATAGTAAGGTACTTGAGGAGTCGGAGCGTGTATTAAGATGGGATTGACCACTCCTGATTTCAAGAGTTATGTTCAATTATATTTCAATTTAGCAAATCCTTTGTTAGAGTAGTCCTAGTGAGGGGTCACAAGACTAATTGCTTGGAGACATGATTTGGATGTACTTATCAGGATTAACAGCTTAACTCGAAGTCATCCTATACACAAAGGTCAAAGGGATGAATTATGCGATAACCATATTCACATAGGTTCTGAATGTTGCGATTATAACTATTCGACCTATCCGAATATCGGATATCATTGCTAGATGGTCACTTCGATTAGTACAAAAAATAATTTTTGTACTACCGACTTAGGTTCAAACCCATGGGATCACATACACTAAAGGTTCCTACCTAATCTAATGGCTGGTGAAGAGTCCCACTAGACTGAGAATCTATGGTCAAGAGTAGGGCTATCAGTCTAGCTCATTGTTTGATTTATTCAAAATATTTGAATCATGTTCGAGTCGTATTCGACTCACTCATTAAATTATAGAACCAAACACAAACAAGATTTTTAAAGTCCATATCTTAACGATCCAAACTAGAACAAGTCTTTGTTCAATCATGTTCGGATCGATAAAAGCTCAATAAAATAAATGAATATGTTTTATATTATATATATTTTTTTATATACATATCATGCTGAAGAGGTAAATAAGTTTTTGCTTGGTATTCTTCTTAATTTTGTTTAATATATGGCGACTAGCTCCTTATTTTACAAAAAAAGAGAGTGAAGATCAAATTTGAGCCAAACTCAAGCCAAATTCAAGTCAAATTTGAACATAATGAGTTTTTGAGCCAAATTTGAATATAACGAGCTTAACAAACTCGATCTTAAATAAATTTTTTTTGGATATAATCAAACTTGAACCGAACACGAACTAAACAGTAGTTTGAACCAGTCAATCCTAAACTGTGAAGTATTCGATTGTGTCTAATTCGTTAACAGCCCTAGTTAAGAGTCTCACTGGACTGGGACTCTTCAATTGAGAGTCTTACTGCATTAAGACTTTGAGTCCTGGTTGTTTGAGATTCTATGATCAGGAGTCCTAGTGGATTGAAACTCTATAGTCAAGAGTCCCACTAGACTGAAACTTTCGATCAAGAGTTCTACTACTCTAAAACTTTGAGTCCTATTTATTTAAGACTCTGTGATCAAGAGTCTAGACTCTGTGATCACTAGTTTCACTCGTTTTAGATATCAGGATCAAGAGTCCCACTGGTTTGGGACTCTTCGATCAAGAGTTTTTTTTGATGGAACTCTATTGTCTGGATATCCAATGGATTTAGACTCTATATTTATGAGAGATTTAATTAGTAATTTAATTATTAATTAACTTAATTTGATTGATTAATTATTTTTGGATCAAGTTCAATTGAATTAGATTCAGTTGGATTTGATCCGATTAGGTTATAAGATGACCTAATCATCGAGGAAGTATGATCGCTGATTTGATCAGGGGTTGGGCTTATTTAATTTCTAATTTGATTCAAATTTAACTAAGCCTAATTAAGTATAAATGAGTTGGTTTTAATCTGGTCAAATTGGATCTAACCAATTTGGATTGGGTTGGTTCAATTGGATGAGAGATTTTAAGACTAGTTTGACCTAGTCTTCCATATGCCACCTCACCCTCTTTGCACCAATTTTTTCTTCATGAGAAAGATGTTCTTGTGAATTATTTTCCACAAAAAAGAAGGATTGCGCCCTCCCATCTCACGTCCTAAATGGATGGGCCTGATCTGGTTGCAATTTAAATTCAAATGGGATTTGAATTCAAATAGCAAACCACTTCTCCCAACTCTTCCACACGCCACCTTGACTTGTATGCCTTCCATAAAATTCTTGGAATTTTTTCTAGATGAGAGTTTTCTTGTGACTCTTCTCCTCTAGTTCATGAACTCTTCCATAGCCTAAAAAAAAATAAGAAAAAAAAATTTAGAAGAAAAATTGGGAGAGAAAACTAGGTGCTAGGGTTTGAGTGCCGTGCTGTCCTAGATCTTGATCTATGGTTTCTATTCTGATTTCACAAGATTTGAGCGTTAGATCTTTATAAGATTTTTTTGAGTACTTCCTCATCCTCTCTTCTACGCATCCTGTTGATCCAAAGCAACTAAAGTTTTGGTGGAGGGAGATCAAAACTATTCGATTAGATCTAGTTGTCAGGAGCATTCTTCGTCGAGCTAGCACTCGGAAGAAGCCGATCGGGATCAAGATCTTATGTGGACCATCCATGGAGGCTAAACATATGTATGACTATATCATGATGATCAAATCTACCTGATGTTCATATCGATGGTGGAGATCATCTACCTGATGTTCATATCGATTGTGGAGATCATCTACCCGCGTAAAGTAACATGTTCTGAACACGTAGTATAGTAAAAATATTTTACTATTCATTATTCTTATTTTCAGATTTAATTACATGCATATATATATATATATATATATATATATATATATATATATATATATATATATATATATATATATATATATATATACACATATATATATATATATACACACACACACACACCATATTAGATCCTGATATTATAAGATTTGTGGATCAAATCTATAGCTTTTATAAATTAATTAGATTATTTTTTATTTCTACTATAATTAATTTTTGAAAAAAATTTGAAAATAAAGCTAGAAACCCTACATGCTTCCCAGCAATGGTATCAGAGCATTCAGATTATTTAATATGATCTATATGCATGTTTAGATTATTTCTTAGATTAGATCTAAATAATAATTTAATTTTTTAGATCTAAAAATAAAATAACATGATTGTACAGACTGTAGGTTGTCCTGCTGTAGGGTTTATCCCTATAGTATAGATTGTCCTAGTACGTGCTGATCTAAATCATTAAATCATAAAATTTTAGATTTAATCTAATAATTTTTATGATTTGATTGTATGATTTTGATCTAATTTTTAATCATGAATAAGTGTTTATAGTAGATCTATTTTAATTCATGATTTTTTATATATTATATATTAATCTAGATTAAAACCTACAACTAGTACTGTTTGTGAAATAAGCCGATCCAATTTTTGAAATAGGTTGATCCATTTGATGAACAGTGCTAAGTTGTATTGAATCTTTCAAAATTTTAAAAAATATTTTTAAAATACCGAATCTCAACCCTCAGTCCAAAAACTTAATTAGAATTAAGTATATTGAATTAGGATCTAGAATTATGAATTAAAGATCCTAAGTTATTAATCATAAAATATGAATTATTGGGTTAGATGAATTAGGTCCATTAATTAGATTAGATCTAAGGTTAGTTAAAGAATAAATTAAATAAGAGTAATTGATCAAATCTAACCAAACATTGAATTAGATTAGATCAAGGATACTCTAGATTCAACTTCAATAGTTATAGTTGAACGAGTCCATATCTTTAACAAAGACCAAGATGGACTTGATTCATCGCTACACGATCGAGCTCAAAATTACTAGGTTGATCGGATTGAACCTAGTTAACCGATTGGTATCTAAGGTAAGTTTAGCAATCAAGACCAGTGGTTTTTAATTGGAAGCTACTGCACTGATTCGATCTTTAATGAGTTAAAGGTATATCCCTTCCACTGATCTCACTTACCTACCGACATGATTGATTAGAATTTGATTTAGATCACTTAGTGATTCAAGCTAATCCATGTCACTAGAAATTAGTTTGACTGATTTCAATCAGTAAGACTGAATTAGGTGCCCATGGATCTAAATTGATTCTAATCCTAATCTATTGACTTGATAAAATCAGTGGGAGGATTTGACTTGATGAAGTCAGTGGGAGAAAATGAGTCCGTGTTCTTTTCTATCCTTAAATCACTAGTAACCTAAATCTTCTAAATTATTAGGTCCTTAAAATGATCAAGTTATGGGGATAACTGAGTCATAGCCTCCTATTAAGATGAATAGTAATGAGTCCAATTTTCTGGATGAATATTAGAGGTGCCTTATACCTGATGTTCATTTGAATGTTGGAATTACTGTCCATCATATAATGATTAGGTCGCACTCTCTTAATGGTGATTAGGTTGGCTAGAGCTTTCCTCGGACCTGGTTATCATTAGTTTGATGCACCGAACTCATTCATGTTAATGGTTGGACCTAACCAGACTTTAGCCTATTGAATTGGCTTCTGAGGCAAAATCTAAATACTAAAAATTATTTACAAAAATAATTAATTATAAACCTATCTGTAGATACACAAGGGTTAGCCAGAGCTTTTCTTGGGTCCGTCTGTAGTCTATGTGGATTCCAGTATCCACTAAGGAGTTAGTGTAATTTCTTGAATTGGAGATATAGGTTACCAATTCATTTAAAAATAGTGAGAGGATCTTTAGAATAAAGTCCAAGTCTTTAGAATTAAATAATTTGAGTACTAATAAAATTTCATATTTTTCTTTCAGATAAATAGAATGGCTTGTGTAAGTCTGCTCCGTTCACTATTGGATAGTAGCAAGCATTTAGGACCAAAGAATGAGAGGTCTAGTATTGACCTTAATCAGGTAGACCCAAAAAGAAATGATCCTCTAGATCCGACTAGGCTGAACAAGAGAAATCAGCAAGTGGTTGCTGATCAAGACTGTTATACGATAACATCTTGCAATTTCTCCATTTATGATACATCTACTTGGATATTAGATACCGGGAGTCCAATTCATATATGCAATTCATTCCATGGACTTCAAATTGGTAGAAAGTTTGAGAATGGTGAAAGATTTCTTAAAGTTGGAGATGAAAGTAAAATTTCAGTCCTAGCATTAGAAACTCTTGAGCTTATTTTTAATAATAATAATATCATTTTAAGTAACTATCACTACTGTCCATCTTTTATGATGAACATAATATCTGTTGGGCTTTTGACCCAAGATGGTTATTATTTGTTAATAAAAAAAAATTATTATAATATCATTATGAATGATGTTATAGTAATGAGAGGATAATTAAGAAATGATATTTATATTTTATCACAGCCTATTAATGTAATGTACACATCAAACAAACGTTCGAAACTAGATAATATCATCGATGTCTATTTTTGACATTGTAGGCTCGGTCATATAGATAAGAATAGGATTAATAGGTTAGTCAAGGAGCGTATCCTTGACATCGATAATTGTGAATCATTAAATACCTATGAGTCTTGCCTTACTGGTAAGATGACCAAATCACCTTTTACTAAAAAAGGTGAATGAGCCATTAAGCTTCTGGATCTAGTACATACTGATATATGTGGACCTATGAACACAGATGCTAGAGATGAATTTTACTACTTTATTACATTTACTGACGATCTATCTAGGTATGGGTACATCTATCTTATGAAGAGTAATCCAATTCATTTAAAATATTCAAATGATATCGAAATGAAGCAGAAAAATAACTTGGAAAGAGTATTAAAACTCTTTAGTTTGACCGAGGAGGTGAATATCTTTCAAATGAATTTTTGATATATCTAGGAGAGAATAAAATTCTCTCATAATGGATCCCTCTTGGAACACCATAGTATAATGGTGTGTCTGAGAGGAGGAATCGAATCCTGTTAGACATGATTTGATCCATGATGGAATTTACGAGTCTGTCAATTTCATTCTGAGGTTATGTTCTAGAAACTGCTTATTTTATTTTGAATAATATTTTGAGCAAATCTGTTGTAAAGACTCCATATGAGATATGGATTGGGCATAAGCCAACACTCTCTCACTTTAGGATATGGGGATGTCTGGCTTATGTTAAACGTTTGCATCCAGAAAAGCTTGGACCTAGGTCCAATAAGTGCTTGCTAATAGGATATCCCAAGAAAATTAGAGGTTATTACTTCTACCTTACTAAAAACAAAAGATATTCATCAATAATAGGGCAGTATTTTTGAAAAAAGAGTTTCTTAGAGAAGGAACTGCTGCCTCTAATATTGAACTTAATGAAGTTCGATAGATGAAAGAATCGATACATTCTAGTGAACCTGTAGAATTAGATTTGATAAGATCAAACCTAGAGCCTATTGAAGAGGCACCAAGGAGATCCGATAGAGTACCGCATCAGTCGGATAGATACTATAATTTTTTGGTCTAGGATAGTGATCATATCGAACTCGATGAGAACGATGAGGATCCGATCACCTACATGGATGCCATGCAAAGGTCTGACTCTAATAAGTGGCTGGAAGTCATGAAATTTGAAATGGAGTCTATGAAGGTCGATAGTATATGGACACTGGTTGATCCACTTGAAGGGATAAAATTCATTAGGTGTAAGTAAATTTTCAAAAGAAAAAATGATGCAAATGGAAAGGTGGAGACTTATAAAGCCCATCTGGTTGCCAAGAAATATCATCAACATTATGGTTTTGACTATAACGAGATGTTTTCTCCGATGGCAATGCTCAAATCCATTCGAATTATGCTTACGATAACGACATACCTAGACTATGAGATCTGGCAAATGGATGTGAAGACAGCTTTCCTAAATGGAGAGCTGGATGAAGAAGTGTATATGATACATCCTGAGGGTTTCACATCCACGGACGAGTTCAAGATGTGTAAGCTTCAGAGATCCATCTATGGATGGCAGCAGACATTGTGGAGTTGGAATATACATTTTAATAAAGTGATCAGAACGTATGATTTTGTTAAGAACGAAGAAGAATCCTACATGTATAAATAGACTAATGATTCTGTAGTTATATTTCTTATTTTGTATGTGGATGATATTCTCTTAATCGAGAATGACATCTCAACACTATAGTAAATAAAGATTTGGCTGTCATCACAATTCTCCATGAAAGACTTGGAAGAAGCTTCCTACATCTTGGGAATGAAGATTTATAAAGATAGATCTAAAATATTACTTGGATTGTCCCAGTCCACGTATATTGGTACCATGCTAAAGCAGTTCAGCATGATAAATTCCAAAAAGGGCAATCTCTCGATAGGTCATGAAATTACTCTCTCAAAAAGGGATTGTCTGACAACTCCTCAAGAGAAAGAGCGTATGAGTAAAATTTCATATACTTCGATAGTGGATTCTATTATGTACGCTATGACGTGTACAAGATTAGATATGGCATACTCATTAGGAGTAGTGAGTAGATATCAGTCTGATTCGAAAAAGAATCACTGAAAGATTGTAAAGACAATCCTGAAGTATTTAAGAAATACTAAGAATCAGTGGCTCATTGATGAAGATACTGACTTGAAACTTATGGGACATACTAATTTTAATTTTCAGTCAGATTATGATGATAGTAAGAGTATGTTAGATTATATATTTATCCTAAATGGAGGAGTAGTTTGCTGGAAAGATTCCAAGCAGTACACTATGGCAGATTCTATGTGCGAGGCAGAGTTTGTCGCGGCATCCAATGCTACAAAGAAAGCTGTGTGGCTGTGAAAGTTCATCGACGAGCTGGAAGTGGCACCCTCCTTGGTTGGTCTAGTTCTTCTTTATTGTGATAGCACTGGAGCCATATCTCAAGCGAAGAAGTCGAAGGCACATTAGCGCACCAAGCACATTCTACGTTGCTATCATCTTATACGAAAGATCGTGGAATGAGGTAATATCGAGCTTCAAAAGATTAACAAAAAGAAGAATGTGACCGACCCATTCACTAAGGCTCTCAAAATTAAAGAGTTCGACAATCACAAATGAAAGATGGGTATTCGATGTCGTTCTGAGTGGCTTTACTCTAAATGAGAGTTGTTGGAAAATGTATCCTCAAGCCAATCATCTAGATTGTAGATGGTTGAGCTGAATATAATTTATACTTAAATTTTAAATAAATAAAATTATTATTTTAATATTTTTATTATTTTTGTGCATCTTTCTGTAATGAATTCTTTTATGATGAAGTTTTTAGGACTATTTAGAATCAACAAAGGAGGATTTATCATTTAGTTCTTAAATCTGTTCACGATCAAATGATACATTATTACCAAGGACGATAACATTTATCGAGTGTGGGTCATTATGTGCCATATGGATTGGTTGTCCTCTTAACCAAGGAGTGTGAAGACATTAGTATGACATGCAGGTGAGATGTAGGGGTACATCTATACTGAACGTGACCAACTCCAGAGCTTTTCTACTATCAAGATTTGCTCTGATGGAATATGGGTATAAATATTTTTCCAATCTGAGATCACCATGGTGACTTTTAAGTAACTCACTGTGCTTTGATGCCAGACTATCTAAATTTTTAATTCAACGATGGAAGATTTTTGGGCATAGTCAAGAACTTGAGAAGTTCGTGCGTGTATCAAGATGGGATTGACCACTCCTGATTTTAGGAGCTATGTTCAATTATGTTTCAATTTAGCAAATTCTTGGTCAGGATAGTTCTAGTGAGGGGTCACAATACTAATTGCTTTAAGACACGATTTGGATGTACTTATCAGGGTTGACAGCTTAACTTTGAGTCATCCTATACACAGAGGTCAAAGAGATGAATTATGTGGTAACCATATTCACATAGATTCTAAATATTGCGATTATGATAATTTAACATATCTGAATGTCGGATACATTGCTAGATGGTCACTTTGATTAGTACATAAAGTGGTTCCTATGCTATCGGCTTAGGTTCGAACCTACGGGGTCACACACACTAAAGGTTTCTACCTAATCTAATGGCTGGTGAAGAGTCCCACTAGACTGAGACTCTTCGATCAAGAGTCTTACTACATTATGACTCTAAGCCTGGTTGTCTAGAACTCTATGATCAGGAGTCCTAATGGATTGGGACTGTATGGTCAAGAGTCTCACTAGATTGAGATTCTTCGACCAAGAGTCCTACTACTCTGAAACTCTGAGTTCTTCTTATTTAGAACTTTATGATCAAGAGTTTGGACTCTTTGATCATGAGTTTCACTCATTTCGGATACTAGGATGAAGAGTCCTACTAGTTTGAGACTCTTCGATCAAGAGTTTTATTTTGATAGAACTCTATTGTCCGGATATCCACTGAATTTATATTCTATTTTTATGAGAGGTTTAATTAATAATTTGATCACTAATTAACTTAATTTGATTGAGTAATTATTTTTGGATCAAGTCCAATTGAATTAGATTTAGTTGTGTTTGACCTAATTAGGTTATAAGATGACCTAATCGCCGAGGAAGTATGATCGCTGATTTGATTAGGGGTTGGGCTAATTTAATTTTTGATTTGATTAGGATTTAACTAAGCCTAATTAAGTCTAAATGAGTTGGGTTTAATCTAATCTAATTGAGCCTAACCAATTTAGATTGTATTGGTTTAATTGGATGAGAGATTTTAAAACTAGTTTGACCTATTCTTCCATGTGCCACCTCACCCTCTTTACGCCAATTTTTTCTCCATGAGAAAGATGTTCTTGTTATGCAGGATCCCTTGACGTTGTTAAGGCTAAAGAAAGAGTGAGGCCCACCTCCTTCCTCTAAGCTTGGAGGCGCACCATTAAGGGCACCTTGGCATATGAAGAAACCAGAGAGAGGAAGAGATGTGGGTGAAAATGTTCTCACTTTCTTACTTCTAGGGTTTACAATATACAAATATATATATATACACCTGTACATGGATCGAAATTCTTGTTAGGAATGTGTCCCAAAGCCAATCATCATTCTATTGATGGTTGGACCATATATTTATAATTGTATATGAATTATAAATTAATAAAAGTTATTTTGATATTTTTTATCATAAATTCTATTGTCTTCTAATAAACTTCTGTATTGTGATGAAGTCCTTCGGACTATCTAGATTCGACAAAGAAGGATTTATCATTTAGTCCTTAAATAGTTCATGATCAAATGATACGTTGTTACTTAGGATGACAACGTTTATCAAGTATAGATTGTTGTATGCCATATAGGTTAGTTGTCCTCATAACCAAGAAGTATTGAAACACTGATATGGCATGCAAGTGAGATGTATGGATACATCTGTACTGAACGTGACCAACTCTGGAGCTTTTCTCCTGTCAAGATTAGCTTCGATGGAATATGGATGCAAATGTTCCTTCGACCTGAGATCACCATGATGACTTCCAAGCAACTCACTATGTTTTGGTGTCGGACTATTTGAATTTTTAATTCAACGATGAAAGATTTTTAGGCACAGTCAAGTACTTATGGAGTTGGTGCATGTATGAAGATGGAATTGACCACTCTTGATTTTAGGAGCTGTGTTCAATTATATTTCAATTTAGCAAAACCTTGGCCAGGATAGTCATAGTGAGAAGTCACGAGACTAATTGCTTTGAGACACGACATGATTATATTTTCTAGGATTTATAGTCTAACCTTGAGTCATCTATTACATAGAGGTCATAGGGATAAATTATATGGTAACCATATTCGCGTAGGTTCTGAATATTGCGATTGCGATTATTCGATCTATCCGAACATCGGATACCATTGTTAGATGGTCACCTCGATTAGTATAAAAATTGATTTCTATACTATCAACTTAGGTTTGGACCTATGGGGTCACACACATTAAAAGTTTCTACTTGATCTGATGGCTGATCAAG
This sequence comes from Cocos nucifera, assembly GCA_006176705.1. Taxonomy (NCBI): domain Eukaryota; kingdom Viridiplantae; phylum Streptophyta; class Magnoliopsida; order Arecales; family Arecaceae; genus Cocos; species Cocos nucifera. The sequence goes on from QRFJ01000431.1 coordinate 1,431,084, forward strand.
AGTTTCATTGGTCTGAGACTCTGTGGTCAAGAGTCCCACTGGACTAGGACTCTAAGTCCGACTTATCTGGGACTCTTTGATCAAGAGTTTCATTGGTCTGAAACTCTATGATCAAAGAGTCCCACTAGACTGAAACTCTGTGACTAAGAGTTCTACTGAACTGAAACTTTGAGTCCTACTTGTTTGGAACTCTCTGATCATGAGTCCTGATAATCTAGGATACTGTGGTCAAGAGTCCCATCAGACTGGGACTCTATGATCAGAGTCCTACTAGACTAGAACTCTGAGTTCTACTTATCTGAAACTCTTTGATTAAGAGTTTCACTAGTCTAGGACTCTATGATCGTGAGTTCGATTCATTTGAGACACTGGATTCAAGAGTCCCACTGATTTAGGACTCTTCAAGAGTTTCATGTTGATAGGACTCTATTGCCCCATAATCCATTCGATTTGGACTCAGATATTTTTTAGAAGATTAATTAGTAATTTGATTATTGATTAGATTAATTTGATTGAGCGATGAGGATTTGATCAAGTCCGATTGAATTTGATTCGATTGGATTTGACTCGATTAGGTCATGAGATGACCTAATCGCTATGAAAGTTTTGATTCTGATTTGATCAGGATGTAGATCTAATTAATTTTTAATTTAATTAAAATTTTATTAAATTAGGCTAAGCCTAATTTAATTAGATTTAATCTAATTTAATTGGTTCTAAATTAATTGGTTTGGTTGAAATCAATTAGGATCAAGTCAAATGAAGTTTGAATTCAAATTCTCCCATGCGCCCATTATTTTTGACTTTTTCACTCTGCTTCTCATGCCCTTCCTTTTGTTTATTGAATATTTTTTGAGAAATAAAAATATACATGTAGAAAGAGAGTCCTTCTGCATGTTAAACACAAGGGAGGGGAGGTTGGATAAGGATAAGAGGCTCATTTGATTTTTGGAATCAAGTGAGTGGTTAAACCTCTGAACTACTCAACCCTTATCATTTTCCTTGTAGTTTTCCCATGGTATTCATGTCAATAAATTATGAGAATTTTTGTACATATATAAGAAGGGGTTAGAATTATGTGATAAAAATTTTAGAGTGTTTGGGTATCAGTTCTGGGCAAAAAAAAATCTTAGAATGAAGGTGAATAGGATCCTACAGCACTTTTCTTTTTCTTTATTCCTATCTTCTCTTATGATTTTTGTCTCTAAGGATATTCTATTTTTAGATATGATCTTAATAAAGATTATAGATATAAAAGTTATATTTCCATAAAAACTTATTTCATAGAAAAACTCCACACACAGAGGATGTGATAGGATTTTTAGTATGTCAGGGTTTTTAGGTCGAGTGAAATCCTAGATTTGGGAATCTGGGTTCGGGTGGAGAGATCGAGGGCTGTGAGCATCGAATTGCCACCAAATTTGAAATACATCTTCATCATCCTCCAATATTTCTATTTTAATTTTTTAAAATATTTAAAAAATAAAAAAGTATATGATCGATCGGATCGATCATGATCAGCCATCAAAGGCCCGGGGGAGGAGCAAGCACTCTAGTGGGGCTGATTGAGATCAGAAGCTTCGTATGAACCAACCATAGAGGGTAGACACATGTACGACTATGAAGTGATACTAGAGCATTATCTGATGACTCAGATTATGGTGATCGACTATCCGCAAAAAAGTATTGTGTTCTAAACACGTAGATGTAGTAAATAGTTTATTACATAGTTTTATTTTCATATCTATTGATGTATGCATGCATATTATGTTTAGATCCTAATGAATAGAATTAAATAATCTGATATGATTAGTAGATAATTAATTAGATTAATTATTTTTTGTTACATCATTGCTATTTTTGAAATATTTTTTGAAAGTAGCATGGCAAACCCTGCACTATTTTCTTCAAATAGTATCAGAGCAAGGTTCTTTAAACATGATATGCTTGCATATTTAGATTAATAATTTAGATTTAATCTAAATATTGATCTATTAATTAGAATAATTAGATCTAAAAAATTAAAATTCAGATAGTACGGACTGTAGGTTATCCTGTTATAGGGTTTACCCCTATAGTGAAAAGGTTATCCTGGTACGTTGCTGATCTATATCGTTAATCATGAAATTATTAGATTTGATCTAATATTTTTATGATTTAATTATAATAGATTTTAATCTAATTTATGATTATGAATGCATAATTAGATAAAGTTTGATTCATTATTTCATGATTATGTAGTGTACATAGTTTCAGATTAAATCCTACAACTAGTATTTTTTGTGAATTGAGATGATTTAATTTTGAAATGAGTCGACTCAATTGGTGAACAATGCTAAGTTATAAAGAATCTTTCAAAATTAAAAATATTTTTGAAATGCTGAACCCTAACCCTCATCCTATAAACTTAATTAAAAATTAAGTATAATAATTTAGTATCTAGAATTATGAATTAAGACTCTAAGTCATTAATCATAAACTTGTGGGTTATTGGGTTAGCTGAATTAGGTCCATAAATTAGGTTAGACCTAAGGTTAGTTAAAAGATGGACTAATTTAGAGTAATTGATCAAATCTAATTAATGTTAATTTAGATTAGGTCAAGGACTCTATAAACTCAATTACAATAGTTGTAGTTGGTCAAGTTCATTTCTTTAACAAGGATCAAATGGACTTAATTCAAAGCTACGCGGTCGAATCCAAAATTACTAGGTTGGTCAAATTAAAATTAATGAACCGAATGGGGTCTAAGGTAAGTTTGGCAGTTTGATCAATGGTTTTTAATTGAGAGCTACTCGCACTGATTCAATCTTGGATAAGTTAATGGCATATCTCTTTCACTGATCTCGCTTACCTAGCCATCCTGATGAGTTAGATTTTGATTAGATCACTTGATGATTCAGGCTCACCCATGTCTATTAGATAAATCAGTCTAACTGATTTAGGTGCTCCTAATGCCAACTTAGATTAGATTCTTTTCTAACTTGGTAAAATTAGTGGAAGGATCGAAATTGGCTCGTTGAATTTTTTTAAATTGGTTAACTAAATCCTCTAAAATTATTAGATCCTTAAAAATGAAATAGTTATATAGATAACTAAATCATAGCCTCCCATTAAGTTGAGTGATAATGGGTTCATTAGTATAATAATCATTGGAGGCCCAAAGGTCTAGTGATTATTGACTAATGAAATTATCATTCATAAAATGATAATTTAGTTAAGTCTTTCTGATGGTGGTTAGGTTGGCTGATCAAAGTTGGGCTTGATCATTTATTGGTTAGATAAGATCAAATACGGCAATGTTAATGGTTGGACCTAATCGAACCTTTTTCAGTGGAGGCCAAAGCCTACTGATTAAGTCTATGGGACAAAATCAATGTTATTAGAAGTTGTTTAGAGAAATAATTGATTCTGAATCTACCCATAGGTACATATAGGTTGATCAACCAAAGTTGGGCTCATGTGTAGTCTATGTGGATTCTAGTACCCACTAAGAAATTAGAGTAACTCCTCGAATTGGAGGTAGAGGCTACCAATTCGTATAAAATAGTAAAAAAACCTTTAGACTGAAGTCTATGTCTTTAGGATTAATAATTCATATACTAATTAGGTTTGGTTTTTTCTTTTTTAAGCAGACATGGCCACAAACCTATTGCTCCGATCATTATTAGATCATGATAAATTAATGAGATCTAACTATGATAGCTGGTATCATAAGTTAAAAATCATCTTGGAGCATAAGTAGATCCTTTATGTGGTATGGTAATGGATCGAGCACCTAAGGAGCCAGCCTCGAATGTTAGGAAAGCGATTCGAAATACTTATCTGAAGTGGCTCAATGACCGCACCATCGTTTGATGTATAATGCTGGTGGTAATAAATGATGAGTTCAGCCATAGGTTTGAAAACGCCCAGCCATAGGAGATGCTTCAAATATTGAACGACTTTTTGGCACATCGGATGATGTTAAAAGGCATAAAATAAATTGTGCCATTTTCAATGCTTGGATGAGGGACGGAGCCTCAGTCATCGATCATGTATTGTACATGATCGAGATGACTGAGCGCCTTAGCAAGTTGGGCTTTTTTCTGCACAAGCAGCTCGGTAAGGATGCGATCCTTAATTCTTTGCCCATGTTCTTTCTCCCCTTTCTAATTCATTTTAGAATGACAAAGCCTACAGTGAACTACCACAGCTTGTTGGGGTTGCTATAGAACTTTGAAAAGGATCACCAACTCCACAAGGAGATGGTGAATGTAGTGAGAGGATTTTCTTCTGATCATCGATCTTTTAATAAAGGGAAGAAGAATAAGAAGAAGGAAAATAAGAAGGTGCGGCCACATGTTGGGACGACTGCACAGGGCCAGACCAAGAAGCGCAAGTCCGATCAGAGTCAGGTAGAGTGCTTCTTCTATAAGAAGTAGGGACACTAGAAGAGGAATTATGCTCTGTACATTGCCTCCCTAGATCCGAGCAGGCTAAGAAAGAAGCAAATAGTTGCTGGACAAGGTAATTATATGATAACATCTTATAATTTTTTTTTATTTGATTCTACTGCCTGGGTATTAGATATTGGAAGCTCTTATCATATCTGTAATTCTATGCAGGGCTTGCAGGTCAGTAGGAGATTTGATCAAGGCGAGAGATTCCTGAACGTTGGAGATGGAAGATAAGTTCTAATTCTACCTTTAGGACTCATGAACCTTATAATCAATTTAAATAAAGTTATTCTTAATGAATGTCATTATTATCCAACTTTCTTATTAAATGTCATTTCTGTAGGCCTTTTGACCATAAATAATTTTGAAATATCAATAAAAAAAAATTTATAATGTCATTTTGAATGGTGTTACAATTTTGATTGGATAATTGAATAATAAAATTTAATTACTTTCTATGCCTGTTAACATGGTTCAATCCTCCAGTAAACGTTCTAGAATTAGTGATGTGTCTAATGTCTACCGTTGACACTGTAGGCTAGGTTATATTAACAAGAATAGAATTAACAGGTTAGCTCAAGAAAAATTTTTTGAGATTAGTGATTGTGAGTCACTTCTAACCTGTGAGTCCTGTCTTCTTAGTAAGATGACCAAGTCACCTTTGACTGAAAAAGATGAACAAGCTACTGAACTCTTGAGTTTAGTACATTCGGATGTATGTGGACCCAAGAGCTCAAGTGCCAGAGATAGATATTTCTACTTCATAACCTTTATAGATGATCTATCGAGGTATGGGTATGTCTATTTAATGAAGCATAAGTAGGAGTCATTTGAAATGTTCAAACTATTTCAAAATGAGATAGAAAAGTAAACTGGGAAGAGTATTAAAATTCTTTGATCTGATTAAGGGGGTGAGTACCTTTCTAATGAGTTTCTGACACATCTTGGGAAGAATAAAATTTTCTTCTAATGGACCCCTCCTGAAACACCATAACATAATGGTGTGTCTGAAAGAAGAAATTGAACCCTATAGGACATGGTTCAATCCATGATAGGGTTTGCTGGTTTGTTGAACTCCCTATGGGGATATGCGCCCGAGTCAGCTTGTTACATTCTAAATAGAATTTCGAGTAAATCTGTTAATAAAACACCATATGAAATATGGATAGAGCGTAAGCCAATGCTTTCACATCTTAGGGTTTGGGGTTATCCGACCTATGTCAAACATTTGATGATAAACAAACTTGGACCTAGGTCTAATAAGTGTAGTTTTATAGGTTACCCAAAAAAAATCAAAAGGTACTACTTTTATTTTACTGATGAGCAAAATATGTTTGTCAGTCTTAAGGTAGTCTTTTTAGAAAAGAAGTTTCTTGGTAAAGTAACTAATGCCTCCAAGGTCGAACTTGATGAAGTACGATAGGTGGAAGAATGGACAAAAGTTGTTGAACCTGAGTTGGATCTGATTAGATCAGACCCAGAACCCATTGTAGAAGCATCCTTAAGGAGATCTGATAGAGTACCATGTCAACCGAATAGATACTATAATTTTCTAGATTGGGATGGAGATCTTATCAAACTCGATGAGAATGATCAAGATTCAATCACCTATATGGATGCAATGCAGAGATCCAATTCTGAGAAATAGCTTGAGACCATGAAATCTGAGATGAAATCCATGAAGGTCAATGATGTATGGACATTGGTTGACCCATCCGAAGAGGTAAAACCCATAAGGTGTAAGTGGGTCTTCAAAAAGAAAAGAGGCACGACAAAAAGGTGGAGAACTATAAAGCCCATCTAATTGCCAAGGAATATCATCAATATTATGGTATTGACTATGATGAGATATTCTCTTCTGTGATAATGCTTAAATCGATTCGGATAATGCTTGCCATAGCTGTTCATCTGGACTATAAAATCTGACAGATGGATGTGAAAATAGCTCTCTTGAATGGAGAGCTGGATAAAGAGGTGTATATGATACAACCTGAAGGTTTCACATTCATAGATGAGTTTAAGGTGTATAAGCTTCAAAGGACCATTTATGGACTAAAGCAGACATCTTAAAGCTGGAACATACGATTTGATAGAATAATCAAAATGTATGGCTTCATTAAGAATGAAGAGGAGCTCTGCATATACAAATGGGTTAATGATCCAGTAATAGTATTTTTAGTATTGTATATGAATGACATTCTCTTAATCAAAAATGATGTCCCTGCATTACAAGGAATAAAGGTCTGGCTGTCATCACAGTTTTTCATGAAAGATCTGGAAGAAGCTTCCTACATCCTAAAGATAAAGATCTATAAAAATAGATCTAAAAGGTTGGTTGAATTGTCCCAGTCCATGTACATTGATACTATGCTGAAATGGTTCAGTATAGAAAATTTCAAGAAAGGCTATCTATCGATAGGCCATGGAATTTCTCTTTCAAAGAGGGATTGTCCAACAACACCTCTAGACAGAGAGCATATGAATAGAATACCATATGCTTGAGCAGTGGATTCTATAATGTACGCCATGACATGTACGCGATCAGATGTGGCATACTCACTAAGTGTAGCGAGTAGATCCAATCTAATCTAGGGAAGAATCACTGGAAGATTGTTAAAACCATCCTAAAGTATTTAAGAAATACTAAGGACCAGTGGCTTATATATGGTGAATCAGACTTAAAACTTATGAGATTCATAGACTCTAGTTTTCAATCCGATCATGATAATAGCAAGTATGCCGGGATACATATTTATCCTTAATAGTGGGGTCGTCTGCTGAAAAAATTCTAAGCAGCACACTATGGCTGATTTAGTTTGTGAGGTGGAGTATGTCATTGCATCAGATGCTGCCAAAAAAGCAGTGTGGCTAAGAAAATTTATCACCGAGCTCAGAGTAGCATCCTTCCTTGATGGTCCAGTTCTGCTTTATTACAATAGCTTTGGAGCCATTGCTCAGGCGAAGAAACTAAAGGCACACCAGAGGACGAAGTATATTCTACACCACTACCATTTTGTCCGAGAGATTATGGATCAAGGTGATGTCGATCTTCAGAAGATCGATGAAAAGAAGAACCTGGCCGACCCATTCACTAAAGCTATTACAATGAAGGAGTTCGATGACTTTAAGTCAAAGATAGGTACTAGATACTGCATCGATTAGCTTTAGTCCAAGTGAGAGATTGTTGGAAATGTGTTTCAAAGCCAATCATCAATCTATTGATGGTTGGGCCATATATTTATAATTATATATGAATTATAAATTAATAAAAATTATTTTGATATTTTTCATCATAAATTCTATTGTCTTCTAATGAACTTCTATGTTGTGATGAAATCTTTAGGACTATCTAGATTCGGCAAAGGAGGATTTGTCATTTAGTTCTTAAATAGTTCATGACTAAATGATACGCTGTTACTTAGGACGACAATATTTATTAAGTATAGGTCATTGTATGCCATATAGATTGATTGTCCTCATAACCAAAGAGTGTTGAGACACTGATATGGTATGCAAGTGAGATGTATGGGTACATCTGCACTGAACGTGATCAACTCCGGAGCTTTTTTCTTGTCAAGATTAGCTTCGATGGAATATGGGTATAAATGTCCCTTCGATCTGAGATCACCATGGTGACTTTTAAGCAACTCACTGTATTTTGGTGTCGGACTATCTGAATTTTTAATTCAGTGATGAAAGATTTTTTAGTACAGTTAAGTACTTATGGAGTCAGTGCATGTATCAAGATGGGATTGACCACTCCTGATTTCAGGAGCTGTGTTCAATTGTATTTCAATTTAGCAAAACCTTGGTCAAGATAGTCTTAGTGAGGAGTCACGAAACTAATTGCTTTGAGATACGACATAGATGTATTTTCTAGGGTTGACAGTCTAATCCTAAGTCATCTATTACATAGAGATTATAGGGATGAATTATATGGTAACCATATTCGCGTAGATTCTGAATGTTGCGATTACGATTATTCAACCTATTCGAACGTTGGGACCATTGCTAGATAGTCACTTCGATTAGTATAGAAATTGATTTCTATGCTACTGGCTTAAGTTCGAATCTATGCGATCACATATATTAGAAGTTTCTATCTGATCTGATGGCTGATCAAGAGTTCCATTGGTTTGGAACTCTATGGTCAAGAGTCTCACTGGATTGGGACTCTAAGTCTAACTTGTCTGGGACTCTCTGATCAAGAGTCCCATTGGTCTAGGACTCTATGGTCAAAGAGTCCCACTGAACTGGGACTCTGTGACCAAGAGTCCTACTGGACTGAGATTCTGAGTCCTACTTATCTGGGACTCTCTGATCATGAGTTCTGATAATCTAGGACACTATCGTCAAGAGTTCCACTGGACTGGGACTATGTGACCAAGAGTCCTACTGGATCAAAACTCTGAGTCCTCCTCATCTGAGACTCTCTGATTAAGAGTTTCACTAGTTTGAAACTCTATGATCATGAGTTCAATTTATTTGGGATACTAGGTTCAAGAGTCCCACTAATTTAGGACTCTTCAAGAATTTCATATTGATAGGACTCTGTTGCCCAATAATCCATTCGATTTGGACTCAGATATTTTTTTGAAGGATTAATTAGCAATTTGATTACTAATTAGCTCAATTTAATTAAGCGATGATGATTTGATCAAGTCTGATTGAATTTGATTTGATTGGATTTGATCCGATCAGGTCATGAGAAGATCTAATCGTTATGAAAGTTTTGACCATGATTTGATCAGGACGTAGATCTAATTAATTTCTAATTTGATTAGAATTTTATTGAATTAGGCTAAGCCTAATTTGGTTTGATTTAACCTAATTTAATTAGATCTAAATTAATTAGTTTGGTCAAAACCAATTAGGACCAAGTCAAATGAAGTTTAAATTCAAATTCTCCCATGCGTCCACTATTTTTGACCTTTCCACTCTGCTTCCCACGCCCTCCCTTTTGTTTGTTGAATATTTTTTGAGAAATAAAAATATGCACATAGAAGGAGAGTCCTTCTACTTGTTAAACACAAGGGAGGGAGCGTTGGATAAGGATAAGAGGCTCATTTGATTTTTGAAATTAAATGAGTGGTTAAAACCTCTCAACCACTCGCCCTTATCATTTTTCATATAGTTTTCTCATAGTATTCACATAAATAAATTATTAAAAAAATTTTGTGTCTAGAAGAAGGGATTAGAATTATGTGGTAAAAATTTTAGAGTATTTAGGCATCAATTCTAGGCGAAAAAATCTTGGAGTGAAGCTGAATAGGATCCCATAGCACTTTTCTTTTCCTTTATGCCTCTCTTCTCTTATGATTTTTAACTTTAAGAATATCCTATTTCTAGATATGATCTAAATAGGAATTATAGATCTAAAAGTTGTCTTTCCATAAAAATTTATTTGATAGAAAAACTCCACACAGAGAGGGCGTGATAGGATTTTTAGTGTGTCAGAATTTTTGGGCCGAGTGAAATCCTAGATTTGGGAATCTGGGTTCGGGTGGAGAGATCGAGTACTGTGAGCATCAAAACACCACCAAATTTGAAACACATCTTAATCATCCTCCAATATTTATGTTTTAATTTTATAAAATATCTAAAAAATCAAAAAGTATATGATCGATCAGATCAATCATGATCAGTCATCGAAGACCCCGATGAGGAGCTAGCACTCCAGTGGGGCTAATCGAGATCAGGAGCTCCGTGTGAACCAATCGTAGAGGCCGAACATATGTGCGGCTATGATGTGATACTAGAGCATTATCTGGTAGACTCAGATTATGATGATCGACTATCTGAAAAAATGTATTGTATTCTGAACACGTAGATATAGTAAATAGTTTATTACATAGTTTTATTTTCAGATCTATTGATGTATGCATGCATATTATATTTAGATCCTAATGTATAGGGTTAAATAATCTGATATAATCAGTAGATAATTAATTAGATTAATTATTTTTTGCTACAATGTTGCTATTTTTGAAATATTTTTTGAAAGTAGCATGGCTTTCTTCAATCCTAACCCATAAAAAACTTCCTAGGCTAATCTAGTCTAAATGCACTCATCCAAACCCATATACACCCATGGTCTGATCATGCACTCAATCCTATGGATCCTAATCTGATCCAAACTCTGAGAAAGTCCCCATGAGACCTATAAATCAGAGCCTCATGATCGTGGAGGGCTGAACCTCCACCCTAGGACCAAACCGGTACTAGCCCTAAGACCACACTTGTCCTAGTCTCCTAGAGCCAACACCCCGACTCCTTCAGTGGTCTTCCAAGACTTGAGAGCACCATTAATCCTAACAATCTCTATCTTCGTATCCTAACCCTTGGCAAATCCCTTCGTAATGCTGAAGAAAATAGTGTAGGATTTGCCATGCTACTTTCAAAAAATAATTCAAAAATAACAATGATACAATAAAAAATAATTAATCTAATTAATTATCTACTAATCATATCAGATTATTTAACTCTATACATTAGGATCTAAACATAATATGCATGCATACATCAATAGATCTGAAAATAAAACTATGTAATAAACTATTTACTACATCTACGTGTTCAAAATATAATATCTTTTTACGGATAGTCGATCATCATAATCTGAGTCTACCAAATAATGCTCTGATATCATGTCATAGCTACACATATGTCCAACCTCTACGGTTGGTCCACACGGAGCTCCTGATCCCAATCAATCCCATTGGAGTGCTAGCTCCTCGCCGGAGCCTTCGATGGTTGATCATGATCGATCCGATCGATCGTATACTTTCTTATTTCTTAGATATTCTAAAAAATTAAAACATAAATATTGGAGGATGATGAAGATGTATTTCAAATTTGGTGGTGATCCAATGCTCACAGCACTCGATCTCTCCATCCAAACCTAGATTCCCAAAACTAGGATTTCACTCAGCCCAAAAATCCTGACACACTAAAAATTCTATCACGCCCTCTCTTTGTGGAGTTTCTTTATGAAATAAGTTTTTATGGAAATATAACTTTTAGATCTATAATCTCTATTTAGATTATATCTAAAAATAGAATATCCTTAGATATGAAAATCATAAGAGAAGAGAGGCATAAAGGAAAAGAAAAGTGCTGCAAGATCCTATTCACCTTAATTCCAAGATTTTTTTCATCCAAAACTGATACCCAAATACTCTAAAATTTTTACCACATAATTTCAACTCCTTCTCCTACATGCACAAAAATTCTCATAATTTATTAACATGAATATCATAGAAAAATAATATGAAAAATGATAAGGATCGAGTGGTTGAGAGGTTTTAACCACTCACTTGATTTCAAAAATCAAATGAGCCTCTTATCCTTATCCAATGCCCCCTCCCTTGTGTTTAACATGCAGAAGGACACTCCTTCTGTATGCATATTTTTATTTCTCAAAAAATATTTGATAAACAAAAGAGAGGGCATGGAAAGTAGAGTGGAAAAGTCAAAAATGATGGGCGCATGGGAGAATTTGAATTCAAACTTTATTTGACTTGGTCCTAATTGGTTTCAACCAAATCAATTAATCTATACCCAATTAAATCAGGTTAAATCCAACCAAATTAGACTTAGCCTAATCTAATAAAATTTTAATCAAATTATAAATTAATTAGATCTACATCCTCATCAAATCGGGGTCAAAACTTCTATAGCAATTAGGTCATCTCATGACCTGATCGGATCAAATCCAGTCGAATTAAATTCAATCAAACTTGATCGAATCCTCATCGCTCAATTAAATTAATCTAATTAGAAATCAAATTACTAATTAATCCTCCAAAAATATCTAAATCCAAATTGAATGAATTACTGGAGAATAAAGTCCTAAATCAGTGGGACTTTTGAACCCAATGTCCCAAACGAATCGAACTTACGATCATAGAGTCCCAGACTAGTGAAACTCTTGATCAAAGAGTTCCAAATGAGTAGGACTCAGAGTTTTAGTCTAGTAGGACTCTTGATCATATAGTCTCAGACTAATGGGACTCTTGATCAAAGAGTCCCAAACAAGTAGGACTCAGCGTCCTAGTTTAGTAGGACTCTTGACCATAGAATCCCAAACCAATGAGACTCTTGATCAATCATCAGATTAGGTAGGAACTCCTAATGTATGTGACCCCGTAGGTCCGAACCTAAGTCGGTAGCATAGAAATCAATTTCTATACTAATCGAAGTGACCATCTAGTAATGGTACCGGACATCCAGATAGATCGAATAATCATAATCGCAATATTCAGAATCTACATGAATATGATTACTGTATAATTCATCCCTATGACCTTTGTATAATAGATGACTCAAGGTTAGACTGTCAACACTAGAAAATACATTCATGTCATATCTTAAAGCAATTAGTCCCGTGACTCCTCACTAAGACTATTCTGATCAAGATTTTGCTAAATTAAAATATAATTGAATAGAGCTCCTGAAATCAGAAGTGGTCAATCCCATCTTGATACACGCACCGATTTCATAAGTACTTGGCTGTGCCTAGAAATCTTTCATTATTGAATTAGAAATTTAGATAGTTCAGCACCAAAATACAGTGAGTTGCTTGAAAGTTACCGTGGTGATCTCAGGTCGGAGGAACATTTATATCCATATTCCATCAAAGCTAATCTTGATAGAAGAAAAGCTTCAAAGTTGGTCACGTTCAGTGCAGATATATCCATACATCTCACTTGCATGCCATATCAGTGTCTCAACACTCCTTAGTTATGAGGACAACGAACCTATATGACACACAACAATCTATACTTGATAAATATTGTCATCCTAAGTAATAACGTATCATTTGATCGTGAACTATTTAAGGACTAAATGACAAATCCTGCTTTGTCGAATTTAGTTAGTCCTAAGGACTTCATAACAACACAGGAGTTCATTAAAAGATAATAGAATTTATGATGAAAAATATCAAAATTATTTTTATTAATTTATAATTCATATATAATTATAAATATATGGCCCAACCATTAACATACTGATGATTGACTTTGGGACACATTTTCAATAATCTTTCACTTGAACTAAAGCCAATCGGTGCAGTATCTAATACCTATCTTTGACTTAAAGTCATCAAACTTCTTCACCACAACAGTTTTAGTGAATAGATCGATCAGGTTCTTCTTTCCATCGATCTTCTAAAGATCGACGTCATCTCGATCCATAATCTCTCAGACAAGATGGTAGCAGCATAGAATATGCTTCATCCGTTGGTGTGCCTTTGGTTCTTTCACCTGAGTAATGGCTCTAGAGCTGTCGTAATAGAGCAAAATTGGACCATCAAGGGACGGTGCTACTCCGAGCTCGGTGATGAATTTTCTTAGCTACATCACTTCTTTGGCAGCATCTGATGCAGCGACATACTCTGCCTCACAAACTGAATTGACCATAGTGTGCTGCTTGGAATTTTTCCAGCAGACGGTACCAACATTAAGGATAAATATATATCCCGACATACTCTTGCTATCATCATGATCGGACTGAAAACTAGAGTCTATGAACCCCATAAGTTTTAAGTCTGATTTACCATATACAAGCCACCGGTCCTTAGTATTTCTCAAATACTTCAGGATGGTTTTAACAATCTTTCAGTGATTCTCTCCTGGATTAGATTGGTATCTACTCACTATACCTAATGAGTATGCCACATCTTATCGCATACATGTCATGGCGTATATTATAGAATCCACTGCTGAAGCATATAGTATTCTTTTCATACGCTTTCTGTCTAGAGGTATTATTGGACAATCCCTTTTTGAAAGAAAATTTTCATGGCCTATCAGTAGATAGCATTTCTTAAAATTTTCTATGCTGAACCATTTCAGCATAGTATCAATATACGTGGACTGGGAAATCCAAGCAATCTTTCAAATCTATTTTTATAGATCTTCATCCTTAGGATGTAGAAAGCTTCTCCCAGATCTTTCATAAAGAATTATGATGACAGCCAGATCTTTATTCCTTATAATGTAGGAACATCATTTTCGATTATGAGAATATCATCCATATATAATACTAGAAATACTATTGTTGAACCATTAGCCCATTTGTATATGCAGGGCTCCTCTTCATTCTTAACGAAGCCATACATTTTGATTGTTCTATCAAATTATATGTTTCAGCTTCGAGATGCTTGCTTTAGTCCATAAATGGACCTCTGAAGCTTACACACCTTAGACTCATCTATGAACGTGAAACCTTCAGGTTGTATCATAAACACCTCTTCATCTAGCTCTTCATTTAAGAAAGCTATTTTCACATCCATCTGCTAAATTTCATAGTCTAGATGGGTAGCTATGGCAAGCATTATTCGAATGGATTTAAGCATTACCATAGGAGAGAACATCTCGTCATAGTCAATTCCATAATGTTGACGATACCCCTTGGCAACCAGACAGGCTTTATAGATCTCCACCTTTCCATCTGTGCCTCTTTTTCTTTTAAAGATCCGCTTACACCCTATGAGTTTTACCCCTTCAGGTGGGTCAACCAATGTCTATACATCATTACCCTTCATGGATTCCATCTTGAATTTCATGACCTCAAGCCATTTCTCAGAGTTGGATCTCTGCATTGCATCCATATAGGTGATTGGGTCTTGATCATTCTCATCGAGTTCAATAGAATCTCCGTCCCAGACCAGAAAATCGTAGTATCTATATGGTTGACATGGTACTCTATCAGATCTCCTTAAGGATGCTTCTATAATGGATTCTGGGTCTGATCTAATCAGATCCAACTCAAGTTCAATAACTTGTGTCCGTTCTTTCACCTATCGTACTTCATCAAGTTCGATCTTAGAGGCATTAGTTCCTTGACGAAGAAACTTCTTTTCTAAAAAGACTGTCTTAAGACTGACAAACACTTTTTTCTCATCAGCAAGATAGAAGTAGTACCCTTTGGTTTCTTTTGGATAACCTATAAAACTACACTTATCAGACCTAGGTCCAAGCTTGTCTGTCATCAAACATTTGATGTGGCCCGGACACCCCCAAACCCTAAGGTGTGAAAGCATTGGCTTATGCCCTATTCATATTTCATATAGTATTTTTTAATAGATTTAGTCAGAATTCTATTTAGAATGTAATAAGCTAACTCAAGCTCATATCCCTATAGGAAGATCGGCAAACCAGCAAACTCCATCATGGATCGAACCATGTCCAATAGGATCCGATGTCTCCTTTCAGACACACCATTATGTTGTGGTATTTCAGGAGGATCCATTAGGAGAGAATCCCATTTTTTTCAAGATATGTCAGAAACTCATTAGAAAAGTACTCATCCCCTCGATCAGATTAAAGAGTTTTAATATTTTTTTTAGTTTATTTTTCTACCTCATTTTGAAATAGTTTGAACATTTCAAACGACTCCCACTTATACTTCATTAAATAGACATACCCATACCTCGATAGGTTGTCTATGAAGATTATGAAGTAGAAATATCTACCTCTGGCACTTGAGCTCATGGGTCCACATACATTCGAATGTACTAAACTCAAGAGTTCAGTGGCTCATTCATTTTTTTCAATAAAAGATGACTTGGTCATCTTACCAAGAAGACAGGACTCACAGGTCGAAAGTGACTCATAATCACTAATCTCAAGAATTCCTTCTTGAGCTAATATGTTAATTCTATTTTTGTTAATATGACCTAGCCTACAGTGCTAAAGGTAGACATTAGATACATCACTAATTCTAGGGCATTTATTAGAGGATTGAACCATGTTAATAGGCATAGAAAGTAAATAAATTTTGTTATTCAATTATCCAATCAAAATTATAACATCATTCAAAATGATATTACCAAATTTTTTTTTTATTGATATTTCAAAATCATTCATGGCCAAAAGGCCTACAGAAATGACATTCAATAAGAAAGTTGGATAATAATGATATTCCTTAAGAATAATTCTATTTGAATTGATTACAAGGTTCATGATTTCTAGAGCTAGAATTGAAACTTATCTTCCATCTCCAACATTCAAAAATCTCTCACCTTGATCAAATCTCTTACTAACCTGCAAGTCCTGCATAGAATTACAAATATGATAAGGACTTCCAGTATCTAATACCCAGACAGTAGAATTAAATAAGAAAAAATTATAAGGTATTATCATATAATTACCTTGCCCAGCAACCACTTGCTTCTTCCTCGGCCTATTCGGATCTAGGGAGGCAATGTACAGAGGACAGTTTCTCTTTCAGTGCCCCTACTTCTTGTAGAAGAAGCACTCTGTCTGGCTCTGGTCGGGCTTGTGCTTCTTGGTCTGACCCTGTGTAGTTGTTCCAGCATGCGGTCGTACCTTCTTATTTTTTTTTCTTGTTCTTCTTCCCTTTCTTAAAGGATTGACGACTAGAAGAAGATCCTCCCACTACATTCACCGTCTCCTTGTGGAGTTGGTGATCCTTCTCAAAGTTCTGCAACAATCCCAACAAGCCATGGTAGTTCACTGTAGATTTTGTCATTCTAAAATGAGTTAGGAAGGAAAAAAAGGAGGCAAAGAATTAAGGATTGCATCCTTACGAAGCTGCTCGTGAAGGAAAAAGCCCAACTTGCTAAGGCGCTCAATCATCTCGATCATGTACAATACATGATCGATGACTGAGGCCCCATCCCTCATTCGAGCATTGAAAATGGCACAACGTGTTTTATGCCTTTCAATATCGTTCGGTGTGCCACAAAAGTCGTTTAATATTTGAAGCATCTCCTGTGGCTGGACATTTTCAAACGTATGGTTGAACTTGTCATTCATTGCCACCAGCATTATACATCAAATGGTGGTGCGATCATTGAGCCACTTTAGATAAGTATCTCGGACCGCTTTTCTAGCATTCGGGGCTGGCTCCTTAGGTGCTCGATCCGTTACCACATAAAGGATCCACTCATGCTCCAAGACGATTTTCAACTTACGATACTAGCTATCGTAGTTGGGTCCCATTAATTTGTCATGGTCTAACAATGACCGGAGTGATAGGTTAGTGGCCATGTCTGTATAAAAAGAAAAATCTAATCTAATTAGTATATAAATTATTAATCCTAAAAACTTGGACTTCAGTCTAAAGGTTCTTCCACTATTTTATACGAATTGATAGCCTCTACCTCCAATTTGAGGAATTACTCTAATATCTTAGTGGGTACTAGAATCCACATAGACTACATATGAGTCCAACTTTGGTTGGTCAACTTATGTGCACCTATGGATAGATTCAAAATCAATTATTTTTCTAAACAACTTCTAGTAACATTGATTTTGCCCCATAGACCTAATCAGTAGGCTTTGGCCTCTACTAAAAAAGGTTCGATTAGGTCCAACCTTTAACATGACCACATTTGGTCTTATCTAACCAATAAATGATCAAGCCTAATTTTGGTCGGCCAACCTAACCACCATCAGAAAGATTTAACCAAATTATCATTTTATGAATGATAATTTTATTAGTCAATAATCACCAGGCCTTTGGGCCTTCAATGATCATTATACTAATGAACCTATTATCACTCAACTTAATAGGAGGCTATGATTTAGTTATCTATATAACTATTTTATTTTTAAGGATCTAATAATTTTAGAAAATTTAGTTATTCAATTTAAAAAAATTTAGTGAATCAATTTCGATCCTCCCACTAACTTCACCAAGTCAAAAAAGAATCTAATCTAAGCTGGCATTAGGAGTACCTAAATCAGTCAGACTAATTTACCTAATAGACATGGGTGAGCCCAAATCACCAAGTGATCTAATCAAAATCTAACTCACTAAGATGGTCAGGTAAGCGAGATCAGTGGAAGGGATATGCCATTAACTTGTTTAAGATCGAATCAGTGCGAGTAGCTTCCAATTAAAAATCACTGATCAAACTGCCAAACTTATCTTAGACACCATCCGGTTCATTAGTTTTAATTTAACCAATCTAGTAATTTCGGATTTGACCGCATAGCCTTGAATCAAGTCTATTTGGTCCTCGTTAAAGGCATGGACTTGATCAACTACAACTATTGTAATTGAGTCTATAGAGTCCTTGACCTAATCTAAATTAATATTTAATTAGATTTGATCAATTACTCTAAACTAGTTCATCTTTTAACTAATCTTAGGTCTAACCCAATTTATGGATCTAATTCAGCTAACCTAATAACCCATAAATTTATGATTAATGACTTAGAATCTTAATTCATAATTCTATATACTAAATCATTATACTTAATTTTAAATTAAGTTTATGGACTGAGGGTTAGGATTTGGCATTTTGAAAATATTTTTAATTTTAATATATTCTTTACAACTTAGCATTGTTCACTAATTGAGTAAACTCATTTTAAAATTAAAACATCTTAATTCACAAACAATACTAATTGTAGGGTTTAATCTAAAACTATGTATACTACATAATCATGAAATCATGAATCAAACTTTATCTAATTATGCATTCATGATCATAAATTAAATTAAAGCCTAATATAATTAAATCATAAAAATATTAGATCAAATCTAGTAATTTCATGATTAACAATATAGATCAGCAATGTACTAGGATAACCTTTTCACTGTAGGAGGTAAATCCTACAACAGGATAACCTACAGTCCATGCAATCTAAATTTTAATTTTTTTAGATCTAATTACTCTAACTATTAGATCAATATTTAGATAAAATATAAATTATTAATATAAATATGCAAGCATATCATGTTTAAAGAGCCTTGCTCTGATACCATTTGAAGAAAATAGTGCAGGATTTGCCATGCTACTTTCGAAAAATATTTCAAAAATAGCAATGATGCAGTAAAAAATAATTAATCTAATTAATTATCTACTGATCATATTAGATTATTTAACTCTACATATTAGGATCTAAACATAATATACATGCATACATCAATAGATCTGAAAATAAAACTATGTAATAAACTATTTACTACATCTACGTGTTCAGAATACAATACCTTTTCATGAATAGTCGATCATCACAATCTAAGTTCACCGAATAATGCTCTAGTATCATGTCATAGTCGCACATATGTCCGACCTCTACAGTTGGTCCACATGGAGCTCCTGATACCGATCAACCCAATTAAAATGCTAGATCCTCATCGGGGTCTTCGATAGCTGATCATGATCGATCCAATCAATCGTATACTTTTTTATTTTCTAAATATTTTAAAAATTTAGAATATAAATATTGGAGGATGATGAAAATGTGTTTCAAATTTGGTGAAGATCCGATGCTCACAACACTCGATCTCTCCATCCAAACTCAAATTCTCAAATCTAGGATTTCACTCAGCCCAAAAATCCTGACACATTAAAAATTCTATCATGCCCCCTTTATGTAGAATTTTTCTATAAATTAAGTTTTTATGGAAAGATAACTTTTAGATATATAATCTCTATTTAGATCATATCTAAAAATAGAATATCCTTAGAGGTAAAAATCATAAGAGAAGAGAGGCATAAACGAAAAGAAAAGTACTATAGGATCCTATTCACCTTCACTCTAAAATTTTTTTCACCCAAAAATGATGCCCAAATACTTTGAAATTTTTACCACATAATTCTAACTCCTCCTACACACAAAAATTCTCATAATTTATTGACATGAATACCATGAGAAAATAGCATAAAAAATGATAAGCATCGAGTGATTGAGAGGTTTTAACCACTCACTTGATTTCAAAAATCAAATGAGCCTCTTATCCTTATCCAATGCCCCCTCCCTTATGTTTAACACGTAGAAGGACTCTCCTTCTACGTGCATATTTTTATTTTTCAAAAAATATTTGACAAATAAAAAGGAGGGTGTGGGAAGTAGAGTGGAAAAGTCAAAAATGGTGGGCGCATGGGAGAATTTGAATTCAAACTTCATTTGACTTGGTCCTAATTGGTTTCAACCAAACCAATTAATCTAGACCTAATTAAATTAGATTAAATCCAATCAAATTAGGCTTAGCCTAATCAAATAAAATTTTAATCAAATTAAAAATTAATTAGGTCACGTCCTGATCAAATCAAGATCAAAACTCCCATAGCGATTAGGTCATCTCATGATCTGATCGGATTAAATCTAATCAAATCAAATTCAATCGAACTTGATCAAATTCTTATCACTCAATTTAATTAAGCTAATCAATAATTAAATTACTAATTAATTCTTTAAAAATATCTAAGTCCAAATTGAATGGGTTACTGGGCAATAGAGTCCTAAATCAGTGGAACTCTTGAACCCAATATCCTAAATGAATCGAACTCACGATCATAGAGTCCCAGACTAGTGAAACTCTTGATCAGAGAGTTTCAGATGAGAAGTACTCAGAGTCTCCATTCAGTAGGACTCTTAGTCATAGAGTTTCAGTCCAGTGGGACTCTTGACCATAGAGTCCCAAACTAATGGAACTCTTGATTAGAGAGTCCCAAACAAGTAAAACTCAGAGTCCCAGTCTAGTAGGACTCTTGGTCATAGAGTTTCAGTTCAGTGGGACTCTTGACCATGGAGTTTCAAACCAATGAAACTCTTGATCAGCCATCAGATCAGATAGAAAATCCTAATGTGTGTGACCCCACAGGTCTGAACCTAAGTCGATAGCACAGAAACCAATTTCTATACTAATCAAAGTGACTATCTAGCAATAATATCCAACATCTAGATAGATCGAATAATCACAATCACAACATTTAGAACCTACGCGAATATAGTTATCGTATAATTCATCCCTATGATCTCTGTATAATAGATGACTCAGGGTTAGACTGTCAACTCTAGAAAATATATTCATATCGTATCTCAAAGCAATTAATTTTGTGACTCCTCACTAAGACTAACCTGGCCAAGATTTTGCTAAATTGAAATATAATTGAACACAGCTCCTAAAATTAAGAGTGGTCAATTCCATCTTGATACATGCACTGACTCCATAAGTACTTGATTGTGTCCAGAAATCTTCCATCACTGAATTAAAAATTTAGATAGTCTGGCACCAAAACACAGTGAGTTGCTTGGAAGTCACCATGGTGATCTTAGATCGAAGGAATATTTATATACATATTCCATCGAAGCTAATCTTGATAGAAGAAAAGCTCTGGAGTTAGTCTCATTCAGTGTAGATGTACCCATACATCTCACTTGCATGCCATATCAGTGTCTCAATACTTTTTGATTATGAGAACAACCAACCTATATGGCACACAACAATCTATACTTGATTAACATTATCGTCCTAAGTAACAACGTATCATTTGGTTGTGAACTATTTAAGAACTAAATGATAAACCTTTCTTTATCGAATCTAGATAGTCCTAAGGAGTTCATCACAACACAGAAGTTCATTAGAAGACAATAAAATTTATGATGAAATATATCAAAATAATTTTTATTAATTTATAATTCATATATAATTATAAATATATGGCCCAACCATCAATAGACTGATGATTGGCTTTGGGATACATTCTCAACAAATGCCCTCCTGCACAATCTCGCTGTTGCTGCGCACTCTAACAGTCCCTTGTGCAAACATCACCTTCATCGATCCTCTTCAGCTACTGTGCATCTTTGGAGACCTATGAGTTGATTATCTCCACAGCTGAAGACCTGACTTGCTTCTTCGCACCATCCTAAAATTATAGGATCTCTTCTACTTAGCAGTTGCATCATCTTTTTTGAACTTTTCTGAAGAACCTATAGCATTCTTACATCAGTACATGCGGTATCATCTGATACGATCTTCTCAGAACTATGTCTATCCACCTATATATGTGGCTCCATCTGGAACTGTGCATCACCAACACTGGTGCTAGGATATCGATCCTCCTGCAACCCTCCGCTCTGAACTCATGTCAAACTTTCTCTCCACTTATGAAGCCACCACTTCAGAGATCTACCTATGAAGCCACCTCTCTAGAGCTCCACCTATGAAGCCACCACTCCAAAGCTCCACCTAATCCAAAGTCCATCTGATGCCGTAGAAGAATCTGACTCTATCATCAAGTCATCCGAGGCCAACCATCTAATGCTGTACTGCTGGGCCTGCCACTGTACCTCATACACCATCGCTGCTCCTTCAGTCCCTCTGCACTCCACAGATCCCACCAAAGCCATCTCAGATACCTTCACTGAAGGATGCAGTGCAAGATTTGCAGTGCTACTTTCAAAAAAAAAATTAAAAATAGCAAAGATGTAGTGGAAGAAGTAATTAATCTAATTAATTATCTACTGATCATATCAGAATATTAAATCCTACACTAAGGATCTAAACATAATATGTATACATTCATATAGATCTGAAAATAAAACTATGCAGCAAATTATTTACTATATCTATATATTCAGAACATAATACCTTTTTGCGGATAGCTGATCACCATAATCTAAATCCACCAAATAATGCTCTGGTGTTGCAACATTGCTGCACATATGTCCAATCTCTACGATTGGTCCACACAGAGCTCCTGGTCTCGATCAGCTCTACTAAAGTGCTAGCTCCTCAATGGGACCTTCAATGGCTGATCAAGATCGATCCGATCGATCATTCACTTTCTAATTTTTTGGATGTTTTAAAAAATTAAAACTTGTTCTTTAAAGGATGATGAGGTGATGTACAAAGTTTGATAGTGATCTGATGCTCACAGCACTCGATCTCTCCACCCAAACCCAGATTCCCAAATCTTGGGTTTCACTCGGTCCAAAATTCCTAATGCACTGAAAACCCTCTCACACCCTCTCTGTATAGCATTTTTCTATGAAACAAGTTTTCATGGAAAGATAACTTTCAAATATATAAACCTTATTTAGATCATATCTAAAAATTAGGTATCCTTAGAGACAAAAATTAGAAGAGAATAGAAGCATGAAGGAAAATAAAGTATTATAGGACCCTGCTCACCTTCACTCTAGGATTTTTTTTGCCCAAAACCAACGCCCAATCACTTTCAAATTTTTACCATGGAATTTTGACCCCTCTAGCTTCATGCATAAAAATCTTCATAATTTATTGCATGAAAAATAAGTTAAAATTCTATGTAGAGTGGATAGGTTAAGATAGATTGAACTAGTTTCAACCAACTTCTAGTATTTAAATTCAAATGCAAGCCTATCCAATTCCAATGCCCATACCACCTATTTCATATGAAGAAGGATTTTTCTTTTGCATGCACACCAACTTTTTAGAAAAAAATTAATGACCAAAAAAAGAGAAGGGCGTGGAGATAAAGATAAGAGGGAGAGAGAGGTTTCAACCAAACCAACCTCTATGAATTCAAAATTCAAAAAAAGTTTGAACTGGTCCAACACTTGACCAGGTCAAAAAGAGAAAAAAAAGGGGGCGCAAATTCCTTCTCTTCATGAGAGAAACTTACGTAAAAAGTAAAGGTGGGTAGGGACAAGGTAGAAAAGTCAAATATGAGGTGGTGCATGGGGAGGTTTGAATTCAAATAGGGTTTGAATTAGTCCAAGTTGGTTTCAACCAAACCAAATTAATTCAAAATCAACTAGACCAGATTAAATTCAACTAAATTAGACTTAATCCAACCTATTTAATTTTTAATTAAATTAGAAATTAATTTGATCCAGCTCCTGATCAAATCAAAATCAAATCTCCCACAGTGATTAGGTCAACTCATGACCTAATCGAGTCAAACCCAGTCGAATCCAATTCGATCAAAGTTGATCAAATCCTCATCGCTCAATCAAATTGAGCTAATCAACAATCAAATTGCTAATTAATTCTTCAATAAACATAGAGTTCCAATCGGATGGGAGTGTGGGCAACAGAGTTGCATCACTATGAAACTCTCGAAGAGTCCCAATCCAATGGGACTCTTGAACCCAGTGTTCTAAATGAATGAAATTCATGATCATAGAGTCCCAAACTAGTGGGACTCTTGATCATAGAGTTTCAGATGAGTGGGACTCAGAGTCTTAGTCTATTAGGACTCTAGATCAGCCATCAGATCAGGTAGTAACTCCTATTATGTGTGATCCCATAGGCTCGAATCCTAAGCCAGTAGTACAGAAACTAATTTTCTGTACCAATTGATGTGACCATCTAGCAATAGTACCCAACATTTAGATAGATTAAATTTGTCATAATGCAACATCGATAAACCCATGGAATATGGTTACCGTATAATTCATCCCTATGACCTCTCTGTAATAGATGACTCAGGGTTAGACTGTCAGTCCTAGGAAATACATCCATGTCGTGTCTCAAAGTAATTAGTCCCATGACTCCTCACTAAGACTACCCTGATCAAGGCTTTGCTAAATTGAAACACAATTGAACACAGCTTCTAAAATTAGGAGTGGTCAATCCCATCTTGATATATGCATCGACTTCTCAAGTACTTGACTGCGCCCAGAAATCTTCCATCACTGAATTAAAAATTCAGGTAGTCTAGCACTAAAGCACAGTGAGTTGCTTGAAAGTCAACATGGTGATCTCAAGTTAGAGGGATACTTATACCTATATTCCATTGGAGCTAATCTTGATAGAAGAAAAGCTTCGAAGTTTATCACGTTCAGTGCAGATGTACCCATACATCTCACTTGCATGCCATACCAGTGTCTCAACACTTCTTGGTTATGAGGATAACTAACCTATATAGAATACAATGACCTATACTCGATAAACATTATCATCCTAAGAAATAACGTATCTTTTGATCGTGAATAATTTAAAGACTAAACGCCAAATCCTCCTTTATCGAATCTAGATAGTCCTAAGAACTTCATCACAATACAAAAGTTCATTAGAAAATAATAGAATTTATGATGAAAAAATATTAAAATAATTTTTATTAATTTATAATTCATATACAATTATAAATGTATAGGCCAACCATCAATAGGCTGATGATTGGCTTTGGAACATATTTTCAACAATCTTTCACTTGGACTAAAGCCAATCGGTGCAGTATCTAATACTTATCTTCGACTTGAAGTCGTTGAACTCCTTCACCATAATAGCTTTAGTGAATGGGTCGACTAGGTTCTCCTTTCCATCGATCTTCTGAAGGTTAATGTCATCTCGATCCATAATTTTTTGGATAAGATGGCAGCGACGTAGAATATGCTTCATCCGCTGGTGTGCCTTTGATTTCTTTGCCTGAGCAATGGCTCCAGAGCTATCGCAATAGAGTAGAATTGGACCATCAAGGGAGAATGCTACTCCAAGCTCAGTAATAATTTTTTTTAGCCACACCACTTCTTTGGCAATATCTGATACAGCGACATACTCTGCCTCACAAACTGAATTGACCATAGTGTGCTACTTAAAACTCTTCCAATAGATAGTTCCACCATTAAGGATGAATATATATCCTGACACACTCTTGCTATCATTATGATCAGACTCAAAATTGAAGTCTGTGAACCCCATAAGTTTCAAGTCCGATTCATCATATATAAGCTATTGATCCTTAGTATTTCTTAAATACTTTAGAATGATTTTAACAACCTTCCAGTGGTTCTCTCCTTGATCAGATTGGTATCTACTCACTATCCCTAGTGAGTATGTCACATCTGGTCACGTACATGTCATGACGTACATTATAGAACCCAGTATCAAAGCATATGATATTCTACTCATACGCTTGTGAGCTTAGAAGTGGCACTCCCAAGTCTTGAAAACATGAGAAGATAGGTCATGGAAAGATGGAAGTGAGCTAAAAGAGAAATTAGCTCTTCTAGTAAAGTTCAGAAATTAGGCTGGCTCACCCTAAGACTAAGCCAGCTAAGTTAGAAACTGGGCCGACTCAGTCCAGGACTGGGTCGGCTAGGTCTTAGAGAAAAATTCAGATAAAAAGCAGCATTTTTGGACTGTTGGCATAGTACACAACTGGGTCGGCTCAGTCTGAGACTGAGCCGATCCAATCGTAGGTTAGATGACTCAGTCTAAACTAGAAAATAGAGATGAATAGCGGTAGCCAGTCAGAGAATGATGGCATGCAGGTTACATCCACTTATAGGAGTATTTCTGTTGAGGTGGAGCTGGATAGAAAAGTATTGTCTTAGATTAAAAATCAGCATGGAGGGCCGACAGTTCAGATAGATATGCAAGAGCAGCCACAGACATCTAGCAGAGATGTGCCAGTGGGAGTGGCTTTGTACAAGCCTTAGCATACTATTAGAAGACCAGTCAGATATGACATTGATGAGGCTATCTTCTATGCACTCATCACTGCTAATGAAGATCTCGAGAATTATGCAGAAGCCATGGAGAGTGAGGATTATGATTCATGGATACAGGCCATGATGAAGGAGATGGAATCACTTGAGAAGAATCAAACATGGCAGCTGGTGGATCTTCTAGAGGGTGCTCAACCTATTGGCTCAAAGTGGGTGTTCGCAAAGAAAGAAGCACCTTCAGAACAAGATGGAGTCAGATTCAAAGCAAGGCTGGTAGCAAAGGGATACTCATAAAGGGAAGGGATTGACTACACAAAAATTTTTTCTCTTATGGTGTGTCATATATCTATTCGAGTTTTGCTATCACTGGTGGCACAGTATAACATGAAATTGGAATAGATGGATGTAAAGATGGCCTTCCATCATGGAACTTTAGAAAAAAAAATCTACATGAAGCAGCCAAATGGTTTCATGGAGATGGGATAGGAAGAAAAGGTGAATTTACTTAGGAAGTCTTTGCATGGCTTGAAATAATTTTCTTGTTAGTGGTATCAAAGGTTTGATAGCTTTATCTTGAGCCTAAATTTCAGCAGATGTGAACATGATTATTATGTCTACATCAAGAATGTAGATGAGGAGGATGCCCTGTATCTGTTATTGTATGTAGATGATATGCTCATAGCCAGTAGAAGCATGGATGCCGTGAAAAGATTGAAAAGGGCATTATCATCTGAGTTTGAGATGAAGGATTTGGGTCCAGCTAAGAAAATTTTTGGAATGGAGATTTATAGAGATAGGTACAAAAGAGTGCTCCATTTGTCATAAGAAAAGTATGTCCAAAAGGTTCTAGAGAGATTTGGGATGGAGAAGGCCAAACCTGTAGAGATGTCATTGCCGAGCCATATGTCTCTCTCCAAGTTATGGAGCCCCAATCAGAAAAGAAGAGAGAGTACATGGAATGAGTTTCTTATACAAATGCTGTAGGCAGTGTGATGTATACTATGCTGTATTGTAGACTAGATATAGCATATGTAGTAAGCACGGTTAGTAGATACATGACTAATCCTGAGAAGGAACACTAGAAAGCATTGAAATGGATATTAAGATATCTGCATGGAACAAGGGATTATGGTTTATTGTTTGGTGGATAGACGAAAGGATTTGGAGAATAATCTATGAAGATGTGTGAAGGTTCAAGTCCTCTAGAAGGATTTATTGATGCAAATTATGCTGGCAATCTTGATATAAGGAGGTCTACTACTGGATACCTCTTCTGCGTATATGGTGGACCGGTGTCTTGGAGATCAATCCTTCAACTAATCATGACCTTGTCTACCATTGAGGCTGAGTACATTGGGATAACGGAGGTTGTAAAGGAAGTTCTTTGGCTTAGAAGGCTGATTGATGAGTTAGGAATGGAGCAGAGCAAGGTTATACTGTTCAGTGATAGTCAGAGTGCTTTACTATTGGCACAGAACCCAGTCTATCATGCACACACAAAACATATAGATGTGAGGTACCACAGGATCAAAGAGCTGGTGGAGGAAGGTGAAGTAAAATTGATGAAAATTCATACCAAGAAGAATCAGTCTAATGCACTTACGAAGGTAATCTCCAGTGATAGCTTTTAGAGATGTATGGCATGGATGGATCTGTTGAGAAGAGATGAGTTCACAAGAACTTGGAAGCACCAAGATGGAGAATATAAGCTCAGAAGTGGCACTCCCAAGTCTTAAAAATATAAAAAGATAGGTCATGGAAAGATGGAAGCAAGCCGAAAGAGAAATCAGCTCTCCTAGTAAAGTTCAGAAACTAGACCAGCTCACCCTGAGACTGAGCCGGCTAAGTTAGGAATTGGGTCAGCTCAGTCCAAGACTGGGTTGGCTCAGTCCAGGATTGGGTTGGCTAGGTCTCAGAGAAAAATTTAGATAGAAAGTAGTATTGTTGGGCTATTGACATGGTACACAATTGGGTCGGCTCAGTCTGGGACTGAGCCGACCCAACCGCAAGTTAGATGGCTCAGTCTGAAATTAGGCTGGCTCAATTTTCATGGGTTATTATTTTGTGAACGTGAGTTATTTGGATTTGAAGAGTTTTTCTATGAGCTTGGACTTAACTCTTTGTAAAGTATATATACTAAAAATAGGTCAAGATTGTAAGAGTACTGAAATATATTGAATAAAAGCTTTTTTCTTCCAAAATCTCTTCTTCTCTTCTTCTCTATTCCTTAAATTGTTTGATCGTACTTTTGCATTAATATCTGAGAAGTACGTCCTTGTTGCTTGGCTAATCATCGGTGGCTACACCGATCCATGTGAAACGAGCGCATATTCTCGACAACGCACTCTTTCTAGAGGTGTTGTCAGACAATCCCTCTTTGAAAGAAAAAATCCATGGCCTATTGGTAGATAGCCTTTCTTGAAATTCTCCATGCTGAACCGTTTCAGCACAGTATCAATATATGTAGATTTGGACAATCCAAGAAATCTTTTAGATCTATCTATATAGATTTTCATCCCTAGAATGTAGAAAGCTTCTTTCAGATCGTTCAGGGAGAACTGTGATGATAGCCAGATCTTTATTCCTTGTAATGTAGGAACATCATTCTCGAATAAGAGAATATCATCTATATATAATAATAAAAATGCTATTGCTGGACCATTAGCCCACTTATATATACAGGGCTCCTCTTTATTCTTAACAAAGCCATACATTTTGATTATTCTATCAATCGTATGTTCCAGCTCCGAGATGCCTGCTTCAATCCGTAATTGGACCTCTAAAGCCTACACACCTTAGACTTATCTACGGATGTGAATCCTTCAGGCTATATCATATACACCTCTTCATCTAGCTCTTCATTTAGAAAATCCATTTTCACATCCATTTGTCAGATTTCATAATCCAGATGGACGGCGATGGCAAGCATAATCCGAATAGATTTGAGCATTGCCATAAGAGAGAACATCTTATCATAGTCAATACCATAACATTGACGATACTTCTTGGCAACTAGATGGACTTTATAGGTCTCCATCTTTCCATCTGCGTCCCTTTTTCTTTTGAAGATCCACTTACATCCTATAGGTTTTACCCCTTCAGATGGGTCAATCAATGTCCATACATCATTGACTTTTATGAACTTCATTTCAGATTTCATGACCTCAAGCCATTTCTCAGAGTCGGATATGTGCATTACATCCATGTAGGTGATCGGATCTTCATCATTCTCATTAAGTTTGATAGGATCCCCATCCCGGACCAAGAAATCATAATATCTATTTGGTTGATCTGGTACTCTACCAGATTGCCTTAAGGGTACATCTATAATGGATTCTGATTCTGATCTAATCAGATCCAGCTCAGATTCTACAACTTGTGTCTGTTTTTTCACCTACCGAACTTGATCAAGTTCGATCTTAGAGGCATTAGTTCCTTCACCAAGGAACTTCTTTTCAAAAATGACTATCTTAAGGCTGACAAACACTTTTTGCTTATCAGCAAGATAGAAGTAATATCATTTCATTTTTTTTGGGTAACTTATAAAACTACACTTATCAGATCTAGGTCTAAGCTTGTCTGTCATTAAATGTTTGACATAAGCTGGACACCCCCAAATCCTAAGGTATGTGAGCACTGGTTTATGCCCTGTCTATATCTCATATGATATTTTATTAACAGATTTATTCAAAATCCTATTTAAAATGTAACAAGCTGACTCGAGCGTATATCCCCATAGGAAGATCAGCAAACCAGCAAATCCCATCATGGATCGAATCATGTCCAACAGGATCTGATTCATTCTTTTAGACACATCATTATGTTGTGGTGGTTCAGGAAGGATCCATTGGGAGAGAATTCAATTCTTTCCAAGATATGTGAGAAATTTATTAGAAAGGTATTCACCTTCTCAGTCAGACCGAAGAGTTTTTATACTCTTCCTAGTTTACTTCTTTATCTCATTTCAAAATAGTTTGAATATTTTAAACGACTCCGACTTATACTTCATTAAATAGACGTACCCATACCTAGATAGGTCATCTGTGAAGGTTATGAAGTAGAAGTATTCACCTCTGGCACTTAAGCTCATGGGTCTACATACATCTGAATGTACTAGACTCAGGAGTTTAGTAGCTTGTTCACCTTTTTCAGTAAAAGGTGACTTGGTCATCTTACCAAAAAAATAGGACTCATAGATCGAAAATGATTCATAATCACTAATCTCAAGAATTTTTTCTTAAGCTAATCTGTTTATTCTATTCTTATTAATATGACCCAGACTATAGTGCCAAAGGTAGACTTTAGATACATCACTAATTCTAAGACGTTTATTGAAGGATTGAACCATGTTAATAGACATAGTTAATAAATAAATACCATTATTTAATTATCCAATAAAAATTATAATATCATTCAAAATGATGTTATAATTTTTTTTTATTGATATTTTAAAATCATTCATGGTCAAAAGGCCTACAGAAATGACATTCAATAAGAAAGTTGGACAAAAATGACATTCATTAAAAATAACTTTATTTGAATTGATTACAAGGTTCATGATTCCTAAAGCTAGAATTAAAACTTATTTTCCATCTCCAATGCTCAGGAACCTCTCATCCTAATCAAATCTTCTACTGACCTGCAAGCCCTGCATAGAATTACAAATATGATAAGAACTTTCAGTATCTAATACCTAGCAGTAGAATCAAATAAAAAAAATTATAAAATATTATCACATAATTACCTTACCCAGCAACCACTTGCTTCCTCCTCGGTCTGTTCGGATTCAAGGAGGCAATGTATAGAGGACAGTTTCTCCTCCAGTGCCCCTGCTTCTTGTAGAAGAAGCACTCCGCCTGGCTCTAGTCGGGCTTACGCTTCTTGGTCCAACCCTATGCAGTCGTCCCAGTATTTGGCTGCACCTTCTTATTCTTCTTCTTGTTGTTCTTCTTTCCTTTCTTAAAAGGATTGACGACCAGAAGAAGACCCTTCCACTAAATTCACCATCTTCTTATGGACTTGGTGATCCTTCTCAAAGTTCTGCAGCAACTCCAACAAGCCATGGTAGTTGACTGTAGGCTTTGTCATTCTAAAATGAGTCAGAAAAGAGAGGAAGGACTTGGGCAAGGAATTAAGGATCGCATCCTTACCGAGCTGCTCATGTAGGAAAAAGTCCAGCTTGCCAAGGTGCTCAATTATCTCGATCATGTACAATACATGATCGACGACTGAGACCCCATCTCTCATTTGAGCATTGAAAATGGTACAACATATTTTATGCCTTTCAACATTGTCAAGCGTGCCAAAGAAGTCATTCAATATTTGAAGCATCTCCTGTGGTTGGGCATTTTCGAACCTACAGCTAAACTCGTCATTGATTGCCATCAACATTATGCATCGAATGATGGTATGGTTGTTGAGCCACTTCTGATAAGTATCTCATACTGCTCCTAGAGTTGGCTCCTCAGGTACTGGATCCGTTACTATATAAATTATCTGCTTATGCTCTAGGATAATTTTCAACTAACGATACTAGCTATCAAAGTTGGATCTCATTAATTTGTCATTATCTAACAATGATCGGAGCGACAAG
Source organism: Cocos nucifera (assembly GCA_006176705.1). Classification (NCBI taxonomy): domain Eukaryota; kingdom Viridiplantae; phylum Streptophyta; class Magnoliopsida; order Arecales; family Arecaceae; genus Cocos; species Cocos nucifera. Next base: position 1,463,263 of record QRFJ01000431.1, read on the forward strand.
TTAGTGGTCATTTCTGCATAAAAAAAAAATTAAATCTAATTAGTATATGAATCAATTATTCTCAAGACTTGGACTTTAGTCTAAAGGTTCTCCTACTATTTTATACGAATTGGTAGCGTCTACCTCCAATTCAATGAATTACTTTAATTTCTTAGTGGGTACTAGAATCCACATAGACTACACATGAGCCCAACTTTGGTTGGTCAACCCATGTGCATCTATGAGTAGATTCAAAATCAATTATTTCTCTAAACAACTTCTAGTAATTTTGATTTTGCTCTGGAGACCTAATCAGTAGGCTTTGGCCTCCACTAAAAAGTTTGGTTAGGTCCAACCATTAACATGACCATATTTGATCTTATCTAATTAATAAATGATCAAGTTCGACCCTAGTCGGCCAACCTAACCACCATCAGAAAGACTTAACCAAATTATCATTTAATGAATGATAATTTCATTAGTCAATAATCACCATGCCTTTGGGCCTTCAATAATGAATCCATTATCACTCAATTTAATGGGAGGCTATGATTTAGTTATCTATATAACTATTTTATTTTTAAGGATCTAATAATTTTAGAAAATTTAATTAACATATTTTAAGAAGAGGAAGAAATTCAGCGAGCTAATTTTGATCCTCCCACTGACTTCACAAAGTCAGATTAAAAAGGATCTAATCTAAACTGGCATTAGAAGTACCTAAATTAATCAGACTGATTTATCTAATTGATATGGATGAGCCTAAATCATCAAGTGATCTAATCAAAATCTAATTTATCAGGATGGTCAGGTAAGTGAAATCAGTGGAAGGGATATGCCATTAACTCATCAAAAATCAAATCAATGTGAGTAGCTCTCAATTAAAAACCATTGGTCAAACTGCCAAACTTATCTTAGACACCATCCAGTTTATTAGTTTCAATTTGATCAACTTAGTAATTATGGATTCGACCGCATAGCCACGAATCAAGTTCATTTAATCCTCGTTAAAGGTATGAATTTGACTAACTACAACTGTTGTAATTGATTCTATAGAGTTCTTGACCTAATCTAAATTAATATTTAATTAAATTTGATCAATTACTCTAAATTAGTTCATTCTTTAACTAACCTTAGGTCTAACCCATTTAATAAACCTAATTCAACTAACCCAATAATCCATGTTTTATGATTGAGGACTTAGAGTCTTAATTCATAATTCTAGATGCTAAATTATTATACTTAATTTTAATTAAGTTTATGGGATGAGAGTTAGGGTTCGATATTTTAAAAATATTTTTTAAAATTTTAAAAGATTCTTTATAACTTAGCACTGTTCATCAATTGAGTCGACTCACTTTAAAATTGAATCGGCTCAATTTCACAAACAATACTAGTTGTAGGGTTTAATCTGAAACTATGTACACTACATAATACTAAATCATAAATCAAACTTTAGATCCTATCTAAACATGCATTCATGATCAAAAAATAGATTAAAGCATAATTGAATCAAATCATAAAAATATTAGATCAGATCTAAGTTTTATGATTACTGATTTAGATCAGCAACATACTAGAACAATCTTTTTACTATAGGGGGTAAACCCTACAGTAGGATAACGTTCAGTCCATGTGATCTTAATTTTAATTTTTAGATCTAATTAATTAAATTATTAGATTAATATTTAGATTAAATCTAAATTATCAATCTAAATATGCAAGCATATCATGTTTAGTGAACCCTAGCTCTGATACCATTTGATGGATGCAATGTAGGATTTGCAATGCTATTTTCGAAAAAAAATTCAAAAATAGCAATGATGTAGCAAAAGAAGTAATTAATCTAACTAATTACCTACTGATCATATCAGAATATTAAACCCTATACTAAGGATCTAAACATAATATGCATGCATTCATATAGATCTGAAAATAAAACTATGCAGCAAACTATTTATTACATCTATATGTTCACAATACAATATCTTTTTGCGGATAGCTGATCACCATAATCTAAATTCATTGGATAATGCTTTGGTATTGCACCATAGCTGCACATATGTTCGGCCTCTACGATTGGTCCATATGGAGCTCCTGGTACTGATCAGCCCTACTAGAGTGCTAGCTCCTCGACGGGGCCTTCGACGGCTGATCATGATTGATCCGATTGATCATCCATAATCTAATTTTTTGGATACTTTAAAAAATCAAAACTTATTCTTTGGAGGATGATGCAATGATGTACAAAGTTTGGTGACGATCCGATGCTCACAGCACTCGATCTCTCTATCCAAACCCAGATTCCCAAATCTTGGGTTTTACTTGGCCCAAAAATTCTGACACATTGAAAATCCTCTCACACCCTCTCTGTGTGGAGCTTTTTTATGAAACAAGATTTTATGGAAAGATAACTTTTAAATCTATGAACCCTATTTAGATCGTATCTAAAAATTAGGTATCCTTAGAGACAAAAATTAGAAGAGAATAGAGGCATAAAGAAAAAATAAAGTGCTGTAGGACCCTGTTTGCCTTCACTCTAAGATTTTTTTTTGCCAAAAAACAATGCCCAATCACTTTCACATTTTTACCATGGAATGGTAATCCCTCTAGCTTCATGCACAAAAATCCTCATAATTTATTTCATGAAAAATAAGTAGAAATGCCATGTAGAGTGGATAGATTAAGATTGGTTGAACTAGTTTCAACCAACTTCTAGTATTTGAATTCAAATGCAAGACTATCCAATTCCAATGCCCATACAACCTATTTCACGCATAGAAGGACTTTCCTTCTACATGAATGCTTATTTTTTAGAAAAAATTGACAACCAAAAAAAGAGAAGGGCGTGGAGATAAGGATAAGAGGGAGGGAGAGAGAGAGAGAGAGAGAGAGAGAGAGGTTTCAACCAAACCAACCTCTATGAATTCAAAATTCAAAAAAAGTTTGAACCGGTCCAACACTTGATCAGATCAAAGAGAGAAAGAAAGGGGGCACAAATTCCTTCTCTTCATGAGAGAAACATACATAAAAAACAAAGGTAGGCATGGGTAAGGTAGAAAAGTCAAACATAAGGTGGCGCATGGGGAGGTTTGAATTCAAATAGGGTTTGAATTAGTCCAAGTTGGTTTTAACCAAACCAAATTAATTCAAAATCAACTAGATCAGATTAAATCCAACCAAATTAGGCTTAACCCAACCTATTTAATTTTTAATTAAATTAAAAATTAATTTGGTTCAGTCTTTGATCAAATCAGGATCAAATCTTCCAAAGTGATTAGGCCAACTCATGACCTAATTGGGTCAAACCCAATCGAATCCAATTCAATCAAACTTAATCAAATCTTTATCACTCACTCAAATTGAGCTAATCAATAATTAAATTACTAATTAATCCTCCAATAAATATAGAATCTCAATCGAATGAGAGTCTGGGCAATAGAGTTCCATCACTATGAAACTCTCGAAGAGTCCCAATCCAGTGGGACTCTTGAACCTAGTGTCCTAAACAAATGAAACTCATAATCACAGAGTCCCAGACCAATGAAACTCTTGATCAGAGAGTCTCAGATGAGTGGGACTTAGAGTCTCAGTCTATTAGGACTCTAGATTAGCCATCAGATCAGGTAGTAACTCCTATTGTGTGTGACCCCATAGGTTCGAATCCTAAGTTGGTAGCATAAAAATTAATTTTCTATACCAATTGATGTAACCGTCTAACAATGATACCCAACATCCGGATAGATCGAATTTGTCGCAATGCAACATCGATGAATCAGTGGAATATAGTTATCGTATAATTCATCCATATGACTTCTGTGTAATAGATGGCTTAGGGTTAGGCTGTCAGTCCTAGTAAATACATCCATATCGTGTCTCAAAGTAATTAGTCCTGTGACTCCTCACTAAGACTACCCTGGCCAAGGCTTTACTAAATTAAAACATAATTGAACACAGCTCTTAAAATCAGGAATGGTCAATCCCATCTTGATACACACATCGACTCCTTAAGTACTTGACTACGCCCAGAAACCTTCCATCACTGAATTAAAAATTCAAGTAGTCCAGCACTAAAGCATAGTGAGTTGCTTGGAAGTCAACATGATGATCTCAGGTTAGAGGGATACTTATACCTATATTCCATCGAAGCTAATCTTGATAGGAGAAAAGCTTCGGAGTTGATCACGTTCAGTGCAAATGTACCCATAAATCTCACTTGCATGCCATACCAGTGTCTCAATAATTTAAGGACAACCAACCTAAGAAACAACGTATCTTTTGGTCATGAATAATTTAAGGACTAAACGATAAATTCTTCTTTATTGAATCTAGATAATCCTAAGAACTTCATCATAATACAAGAGTTCATTAGAAGACAACAGAATTTATGATAAAAAAATATTAAAATAACTTTTATTAATTTATAATTTATATATAATTATAAATATATAGTTCAACTATCAACAGGTTGATGATTGACTTTGGGACATATTTTCAACATCCACAATCCGTGGGCACCTCCAAAATATATAGGAGCTCATCCAACTTCTCTGAATCCAATGACTAAATCTTAGAAAATTCCATCCTAGCACTTCTCCTCTTCTGCCTCTGCACCAACCATCGCCTCAGTTATACCCGAAATAACTATAGCTCAAATCCTGCCCTGGGCTCAAACCCATCTATCTCATCTCGAGGCTTTTGAGACTCGCTGGCTCTCCCTGAGACCTCCTTCTAATCTTCCTGAGATACCTCCTGACACTCTCTGTTGAGATACCTTCCTCAGCTGTTGCACCATCGAGCCTCTCTCAATCTCGTGCCTTCAAGAAAGTGTTACTGCAATACTTCAGTGCTTCCTGTCTCATCTCGACATCACCTTCTCATAGGTATCCAGATCCTCTCTTATTGTACACAAACCATCCTTCACTAAACCATGACTCTCCCTGGTGCTCCTATAGAAGAAACCTAATCCAGGATACTCCCGCTACCTGAGACCTTCTGGCGCTCCTTGAGACCTCCTGACTCTCCCTGAGACCTGCTGGCTCTCCCTAAGACCTGCTTTCGATCTTTCTGAGAAGCCTCTGACACTCTCCACTAAGATAACCTCCTTGATAGCTGCACCACCAAGCCTCTCTCAGCCCCTATGCCTGCAGGAAAGTGCTACTGCAGCACTCCAGTGCTCTCTGACTTGTCTCTATGCCACTCTACAGTCATCCAGTCCTAACCTGCTGGACCTCCATGGATCATCCATCATCATTACCCTCTAGGCTCCAACCGATCACACCGCTGAATATATCCTAACTACTTTTCACAGCCTTTCACCATATTGAATAGTTGCTTCTTCAGCTCCACCTCGACCCTGAGCCCTTGAGTGATCTTTCCTCTGACATGCCAAATAAAATCATCACCAGCAACCCAACTGCATCTAGGAGAACAGCACGAACCAAGAGAAAAAAAAAACAAATCAAGAAACCAATAAACCCAAAAACCCCCTTCGATTTTTTTTCCTCTTGCTAGAAACTTCTAGGCTCTTTTGGCTCCTTTGGCTCCTTCCATCCTATCCAAAACCAGAATAGATCAACCTGATCACCACCATGGAATGCCACCGACCATCTCTTGCCCGTGCGATCACTGGATCCGAGCACCGCCACCGTCGAATCTCCACGACTGTGACTCCTTCAGTCTTCGTCCCGTCCAAAATCGAACCAGACCGCCTACCATCGTGGAATGCCGCCATTGGCCAATCGATGCCCATGTGACTGCTGGATCTGGGTGTGGCCATCAGATCCGAGTGCCATCACCGCGGCACATCACTATCGCTATTCACAGCCTGCTATCATCAAATCTGGGCATTGCCTTATCGGATCCTTGCTTCACCATGCTGGATCCCATGCATCGAGAGGAAGAGGATGGCCCGCACTATCTCGCCGGCTTGGATCCGTGCGCCACTACCGGATCTGGGCACAGCCACCATCGGATCAATGCTCCATCGTTGGATCCGTGCACCTTGAGTCGGCTCTTCGCTGCATGCGCATCACCACCATCGGATTCGATGCCATCATGGCACTCGCAACCATCGGACCCCATCACCTGCTTCGCCACCAGAGTCAACACCACCCCCTATGATGTTTCTCCCCTGGAGAAGAAGACAGCCTACTGTGACACCTCTGAATCTTCTGCATTCTGTCTGTGAGTGCCATGACCGACCGCTTGCGGGATCTACCTTCGCACGTCATGCTCGACCACATGATCATCGAAAATTGCCTCCATGTGCTGGTTCACGGCCGCTAAGCCCGAGATCGGTGACCAATCACCGACTATCGCTGGATCTAGGAGGAAGAAAGGGGGGGCCTGTTGGCCCCCAAAATAATTTTTTTTCGTTGAATCTCCTATACCTACATTGGATCTTCATCTTCATGCCTCCTCGTCAAGATGGCTCTGATACTAATTGACGTGCAGGATCCCTTGACGTTGTTGAGGCTTCGTTCGTATAGTCCATTAAAGTAATGGGTCTAAAATCCCAAAGTCCTTGAGAGCCTTATTTGATTTACTGAAATGCGGTTTAAAATCCGTCCCGTCCGAACGGCCATTAGGGTATTACGCCTCTTGGCCCCTATTTGCTCTATCACACCATTTCTTGGTGTGGCTTGCCACAGATAAGGTTTATCCTGACTAGAAAGAGAGTGGGGTGCGCCACCTTCCTCTAAGCTTGGAGGCGCACCCCCTAAGGCACCTTGGCATGTGAAGAAACCAAAGAGAGGAAGAGATGTGGGAGAAAATGATTCTCACTTTCTTACTTCTAGGATTTACAATATACATGTATATATATATATATATATTTGTACATGGACTGAAATCCTAATCCATAAAAAACTTTCTAGGCTAACCCAGTCCGAATGTACTCATCCAAACCCATGTACACCCATGGTCTGATCATGCACTCAATCCCATGAATCCAAACCAAGTCCAAACTCTAAGTAGCCCCCATGAGACCCATAAATCAGGATCTTATGACCATGGAGGGATGAACCTCCACCCTAGGACCAAACCGATCTTAGCCCTAGGACCACATCTATCCTAGTCTTTCGGAGCCAACATCCTAACTCCTCTAGTGGTCTCCCAAGGCTTGGGAGTATCACTAATCCTAACAATTCTCATGAAATATTTTCCACACAAAAGAAGGCTTGCACCCTCCCTTTTCACATCCTAAATGGATGGGCTTGATCTAGTTGCAATTTAAATTCAAATGGGATTTGAATTCAAATAGAAAACCACTTCATCTCAACTCTTTCACATGCCACCTTGACTTGTGTGCCTTCTATAAAATTCTTAAAATTTTTTCTGGGTGAGAGTTCTTTTGAGACTCCTCTACTCTAGTTTGTGAGCCCTTCCATAGCCTAAAAAAAATAAGAAAAAAATTTGAGAAGAAAAATTGGGAGAGAAAACTAGGTGCCAGGGTTTGAGTGTTGTGCTACGGTAGATCTTGATCTAGGGTTTCTATTCTAATTTCGCAAGATCTAAGCATCAGATCTTCGTGATATTTTTTTGAATACTTTCTCATCCTCTCTTCTGCCCATCCTACTAATCCAGAGTATCTAAAGTTTTGGTGGATGGAGATCGAAACTGTTCGATCAGATCTAACTGTCAGGAGCATTCTTGATAGAACTAGTACTCGGAAGGAGCCGATCAGGATCAGGATAGTTTTTATAAATTAATTAGATTAATTTTTATTTCTACTATAATTAATTTTTAAAAAAGTTTTGAAAGTAGAGCAAGCAATCCTGCATGCTTCCTAGTAGGAACTAATGCCTTTTAAGGTCAAACTTGAGGAAGTTTGGTAGGTGAAAAAACTAACACATGTAGCTGAATCTGAACCAGATTTGATTAGATCAAATTCGGAGCCTGATGAATCTACACCCTTAATATGGTCTGGTAGAGTACCACATCAGATGGATAGATACTATGATTTCTTGATCCGAGATGGTGATCCTATTGAACTCAATGAGAACGATGAGGATCTGATCACTTACATAGATGCAATGTAGAGATCTGATTCTAAGAAATGGCTTGAGGCCATGAAATTCGAAATAAAGTCCATGAAGATCAACGATGTATGGATATTGATTGACCTACCCAAAGGGGTAAAATTCATAGGATGTAAGTGGATCTTCAAAAGAAAAAAGGATGCAAATGAGAAGGTGAAGACCTATAAAGCCCATCTAATTGCCAAGAGGTATCATCAATGTTATGGTATAGACTATGATGAGATATTTTCTTCTATGAAAATGCTCAAGTCCATTCAAATTATGCTTGCGATAACTGTCCATCTGGACTATGAAATCTAACAGATGGATATGAAGATAGCTTTTCTAAATGAAGAGCTGGATGAAGAGGTGTATATGATACAACTTGAAAAATTCACATCCATAGATGAATCTAAGGTGTATAAGCTTCAAAGGTCCATTTATGGACTGAAGCAGGTATCTTGGAGTTGGAACATATGTTTTAATAGGACGATCAAGACGTATGACTTTGTTAAGAATGGAGAAGAGTCCTGCATATACAAGTGAGCTAATGGTCCAGTGGTAGTATTTCTGGTATTGTATGTGGATGATATTCTCTTAATTGAGAATGATATCCTTACATTATAAGAAATAAAGATCTGACTATCGTCACAATTTTTCATGAAAGATCTGGGAGAAGCTTCCTACATCCTAGGGATGAAGATCTATAGAGATAGATCTAAAAGATTGCTCGGATTATTCCAATCCACGTACATTGATAATATACTGAAGAAATTCAGTATGGAGAATTTCAAGAAGGACTATCTACCGATAGGCCTGAAATTTTTCTTCCGAAGAGGGATTGTCCAACAACACCTCAAGAGAGAGAGCATATAAGTATCATTTCATATGCTTTAGCAATAGGTTCTATTATGTATTCCATGACATGTACGAGATTAGATGTGGCATACTCACTAGGGGTAGTGAGTAGATATCAATTCGATCGTGAAGAGAACCACTAGAAGGTTGTTAAAATCATCCTAAAATATTTGAAAAATATCAAGGATTAGTGGCTTATTTATGGTGAGTCGGACTTGAGACTTATGGGATTTACAAACTCTAATTTTCAATCTAACCATGATGACAGCAAAAATATATCAAGATATGTATTTATTCTTAACAGTGGAGCTATCTGCTAGAAAATTTTCAAGCAGCAAATTATGGCCGACTCAGTTTGTGAGGTGGAGTATATCACTGTATCAGATGCTACCAAAGAAGAGGTGTGGCTGAAAAGTTCATCACCGAGCTCGGAGTAGCACTCTCCCTTGATGGTCCAGTTCTGCTCTACTGCGATAGTTTTGGAGCCATTGCTCAGGTGAAGGAACCAAAGGTACACTTATGAATAAAGCATATTCTATGCCACTACCATCTTATTCAGAAGATCATGGATTGAGGTGACGTTGACCTTCAGAAGATCGATGAAAAAGAGAACCTGGCTGACCCATTCACTAAAGCCATTGCGGTGAAGGAGTTCAACAATTTTAAATCGAAGATGGATATTAGATACTGTACCGATTAGCTTTAGACCAAATGAAAGATTATTGAAAATAGTATTCCAAAGTCAATCATCAATCTATTGACGGTTGAGCTATCTATTATAATTATACATAAATAATTAATAAATAAAATTTATTCTAATATTTTTTATCATAAATTTTTCTATCTTCTAATGAACTTCTATATTATGGTGAAGTCCTTAGGACTATTTAGAATCGATAAAGAAGGATTTATCATTTAGTCCTTAAATCTATTCGCGATCAAATGATACGTTATTGCTAAGAACAATAACGTTTATCGAGTGTAGGTCATTGTGTGCCATATAGATTGGTTGTCTTCTTAACCAAAAAGTATGGAGACACTGGTATGGCATGCAAGTGAGATGTAGGGACCATCTATACCAAACGTGACCAACTTTGGAGCTGTTCTACTATCAAGATTCGCTCCGATAGAATATAGATATAAGTGTTCCTCAAACCTGAGATCATTACGGTGACTTTCAAGTAACTTACTATGCTTTGATGCAAGACTATCTTAATTTTTAATTCATTGATGGAAGGTTTCTCAGCATAGTCAAGTATTTGAAGAGTCGGTGTGTGAGTCAAAATGAGATTGACCACTCCGGTTCAGGAGTTGTGTTCAATTATATTTCAATTTAGCAAATTATTGATCAAGATAGTCTTAGTGATGGGTCACAGGACTAATTGCTTTGAGACATAATATGGATGTACTTTTCAGGATTGACAGTTTAACTCTGAATCATCCTAATACATGAGGTCAAAGAAAATGAATTATGCAGTAACCGTATTCATGTAGATTCTAAATATTGTAACTATGACTATTCGATCTATCCAAACATCAGATACCATTGCTAGATGGTCACTTTGATTAGTACTAAAAGTGGTTTTTGTGCTACTGGCTTAGATTCGAACCTACAAGATCACATATATTAAAGATTCCTACCTAATCTGATGGTTGGTCAAGAGTCCCACTGGGCTGAAATTCTATGATCAAGAGTTTCACTGGACTAGAACTCTTTGACTGAGAGTCTTACTACATTAGGACTCTAAGCCTTGGTTGTCTGGGACTCTATGATCAGGAGTCCCAGTGGGTTGGGACTCTATGGTCAAGAATTTCACTGGACTGGGACTCTTCAATCAAGAGTCCTACTTCTCTGAAACTTTGAGTCCTACTTATTTAAAACTCTATGATCGAGAGTTTGGACTCTATGATCACAAGATCCACCTATTTCGGACATCGAGATCAAGAGTCCCACTAGTTTGGGACTCTTTCATCAAGAGTTTTATTTTCATGGGACTCTATTGTTCGGACACCCACTGAATTTAAATTCTATATTTATGAGAGGTTTACTTAATGATTTGATCACTAATTAACTTAATTTAATTGAGTAATTATTTTTGGATCAAATTCTAATTGAATTAAATTTAGTTGGGTATGACCCGATTAGGTTATGAGATGACCTAATCTCCGAGAAGGTATGATCCTTGATTTGACCAGGGGTTAGGCTTAATTAATTCTTGATTTAATTAGAATTTAACTAAACCTAATTAATTCTAAATGAGTTGTGTTTAATCTGGTCTAATTGAGCCTAATCAATTTGGATTGGATTGGTCTAAGTGGATGAGATATTATGAGACTAGTTTGACCTAGTCTTTCCTTGCGCCACTCTTAACTTTGCGCCGAGAAGGTATGATATTATGAGATATTAATTATTCTTCTCGCTATGAGAAAAGATGATTCCCCTAAGTTTTTCCACTCAAGAAAGGCCTCACGCCCTTCCTTCTCACATCCCAAATAGATAATAACTCTTTGGTTTCAAATTTGAATTCAATGGGAGTTTGAATCAAATAAGCAACCTCATGATCCTATCTATATTCCCTCACGCCATCTCTCTTGTGTGCCATATATAAAATTCTGCAAATTTTTTTTGGGACATGCACAAAATCTGAGACACTTCCCATTGGGTGCATGAGCCCTTCCAAGCATAAGAAAAATAAGAAAAAAATTTTAAAAAAAATGAGAGAGAAAAGTAGGTGCTAGATTTTGAGTGTTGTGCTGCTTTAGTTCTTAATCTAGGATTTCTGATTTGATCTCATAAGACCTGAGCATCAGATCTTCACAAGATTTTTTGGAGTACTTCCTCATCCTCTCTTCTACCCTTCCTACTAATCCAAAGTGTCTGAAGTTTTGACAAAGGGAGATCAAAATTGTTCAATCAAATCTAGCTATCAGGAGCATTCATCATCGAGCTAACACTCGAAAGGAGCCAATCGGGATCAGGATCTCGTGTGGACCATTTATGGAGGCCAGATGCATGTGTGATTGCATCACGATGATCGAATCTTTTTGATGATTAGATCGATGGTGACTCGATTGAGGAGATCATCTATCCACGCAAGATAACATGTTCTGAACATGTAGCATAGTAAAAATTATTTTACTGCTCATAGCATTTTATTTTTAGATTTAATTGCATACATATATTTTATATTAGATCCTAGTATTGTAGGGTTTGTAGAGCAAATCTATAGCTCTTTATAAATTAATTAGATTAATTTTTACTTCCACTGTAATTAATTTTTGAAAAAATTTTAAAAGTACAGCTAGAAATCCTGCATGTTTTCCATCAAGAGCACCCTTAATTAGAAGGAGAGTCCCCCTCTGGGAGGAAATGTACTACCAATTCTTGGCATAAGGATGCCTCTTGATGGTAAAAAAAAACAAAAAAGAGAAACAAATGGCGGAACCCTGGCTAGAACATAGATGACCAAAAAAATCTATGATGAAGCGGAAGAAATTTGGAATTATAGCACAAAGGGGATACCATAGAAATGAAATAAATTAAGGACTAAAAAAGGAATACGAAGCCTCAGGCCAGCTTGAAGTGCCTCCTCATACACTTTGAGCTGATCCAGCAGAGGATTATTTACTCGACCACTTGATCCCAAAAGTTCCAACTCAAACTCCAAGGGAATCCCATACTAGGCTCAAATCCAACTTAGGTCCTCCGAACCCAGTATGGAGCCAAAACTACGAGGCCTCGAGGTTGAGCTAACCTTGTGCTTGGCATGCACTCCATAGAAATTTTTGAGATTCTCTTCCAAAATGGAGGAAGACCATTCCCCCATGGAGTCCCCAGAATCTGCCACTGAGAGTGAGTTTTTCAACAAAAAAAGAAAAGCGTGGCAGAGAAGATGGACTAGAAGAAAAAAAAGAACAGACGGACATAGGAAAAACAACTAGGAAGATCCACCTAAAATAGGAAGGGAGATAAGAAATAGGGATGATCGAAGATGATCAGAACCTCCCTAGGAATGCCTTCGAGAAGTTGCAACGAGAAAGGAGCAGGAGCGGGGTGGACCTAGAACTCCAGTAGACTAAGTGAAAGGAAGAGCAAAGCAGGAAAAGCAGCGAGAGAGATGGGAAAGACTAAGATCAGAAAGGCATGAGCAGGTAGGAGCACGACCCATATATATAGTCAGAGAAGATGGCTTCTAACGGCTTCTTGGGGATAGCAAATCTGATAATTATCATAAATACATCGATAAAAATAATAATTTATAAATTAATTTATTTTTATTTTTAAAAATTAATATTTTTATTTATCTTTTATAAAAAATATAATTGTAAATAAAAAGAGCATAATTTTTTGATTAAAATGAAGAAAATTTAGAGTGAATTGGATGTAAAATGGATCCACTATGAAGTTTCAAAGAAAATAATAATAATAATAATAACCAACTTAGCTGGTTCGCCTAAAACTAGCTCGGTCCAACCAATCGAGTGCAGCCCAACATGCCCGCCAGCCAAACCCAGCCCACAACAACCCATAGCAGCCCAGCTCTCACCCATAAGCAAGCCCAACCCAGCCAATGCGTGACGTCACCCTAATGTCACAAATAACGTGGCTCATGGTGGACTGATGCTCAAGGGCACTTTGATCTTTTTACTATCACAGTGTGCACTGATTCATCCAAGTCTTCACAGAGCCCGGACCACATAGTCTACCAGCATGGTAATGGCGCGATCGTGTGATTCAGAATGCTCTTTGTCTAGATCTAATGATTGAACTTGATTTCTATTTTGATTTAAGCCAGCCCAGCCCTCGTTGCACCATCCATTGGCAACAGAGCCTCCAGATCGCGATCCAATGGCTGATGAAAGCTTCTAACTAGATTCAATCTCCCTCAACACCATCCGACAGCCAAAAATTACCTGATCAATGCGATCGGATGGCTAGAAACCAATTCAACTCAATTTGGATGATAAAAAATTATTTTTTGGTGAATTTTGAGCCATTAGATCCTCATTCGAAGGCCAGAAGACCCAAGGTTCGTAGATGACTCTATTTGACTCGATCTAGACATTGTTTAAATTTGATTTTCACTTGGATTCCTCTTCATACACAGTTCTACATGATGCTTTAGTCCTATATCAGCTGATAGTAAAGATCCCTCCTCTTTAATACCTATTTAAAGGATCCAAGCCTCCAAAATTTACTGTCTTCAATCAAGAAAAAGCTATGGTATAGGATGGGAGCCAATCAAGCTTGGGTTGAAGGTTCCTTTGAGGTGGAAGGTGCCGAGAAAAAGAGCTTCTCTTCAATACTATCTAAATGCCGATCCAAGATCAAAATCAATTCTAGTTTTTTTTTTAATTTTATGTATTTAAATTATAAATTTTAAATTAATACAAAATTTATTTTTATGCTCTTTAAATTATTATTTTTTATCTTTAATTATAAATTTAATTTTATTGCAAGTAGATGCTAAGATCTAAATAATAGATCTTAGTACCAAGTTTATTTTTTTGCACTATTTAATTTTTATATTATAATTTTATTTTTAACTTTAATTTTATTTTAAAAATTAAATATTTTAAAACTAAAGTACTATCTTCGCCATGGATTCAACTGACTCACTACTTTCTACATATTTTTAATTATTTAAGAAGTCAAAATTAAACTGATAAGTATAGTATTTTAACGACAACATCATACTCTATCAAGTTTTTGATGCTATTGTCGGAAATGAGTGTTAAAATTTGTTATCTTTTTGATTTTTTTATAAATAAATTATAAATAAATTTTTAATTTTTTTTAAATATTGCTCACTAACTTTTTTTATTTATTTTGTAGAGAAAAGTAAAAGAACAAAAATTAGGGCAAGGAGGAAGCTTTCAATTTTGCTTGGTGAGGTCAATCCTAACCCTAGACCTTTTTTTTTAGCATTATTTACTCTATTTTTAAATTAATTTTAAAAATTATTTACTTAAATTTAATTAAAAATTTCATGATAAGAGTAGAAACTCTAATTGCTTAGAGCATCTATCGTATTAAATTTTTTTATTTTTTTTATTTTGGTGATTGCTGGAGACAAGATAAGCTTTTCAAATCTAATTTGTTTCATGCATCTAATTTAGTTACATAGAATCTTTTGTTTGAAATTGATTGTGCATACTCATTCTAAATCAATTTAAGAACATAATCCATTAATCAAGATAAGATGAGGATTTGGTCGTCCTTTCTTAGTCCATAAACAATCAACCAGCATCCTTCATTAATCTAAGCATTTAATTTAAAATCAATTAGACATCAGTCCTAGAAACTCGAGCTCATTAGGGTAAGAAATCCTAAGAGTTGGACTAAATTAGGGTTAGTCAGTTAATTGGTGTCAAAAATAAATGGTTCAAGGACTACATCCCAAAGAAAGATGACTACTTAATTAGTTCTGTTAGCTTACCTAGCTAAGATAATTGATGTTTAAAAAAAGCAATAGGAAAGCTCCCACGAACCTTATACTTATCTATCCAATTGAGTGGCTGATCTTTTACTTAGAGAGCTTGAAGGTGATCTTGGCAGTTAGAAGTTATCTAGACCTAGGACAATCTTTAATCAGGATTGATTATCTAACTTGATTGCTAACTAAATATCAAAGCTAATCAAAACTAATTTTTTTATCTCTTCTTAGCTTTAGGACTCCTTAGGTTCTCTTCTTTAGAACTTTTTTCTCTCTTCCTTCTCTTTTTCTCCTCCTCTCTTAAAAAAATAAAAATAAAAATAATAAAAAATAAAAAATTTTATTTAAAAAATAAAATAATAAAAAATAAAAGTTAGAATAATAATAAAATTAAAAAAATTAAAAATTAAAAAATCTAAAAATAATTTTTAAATCATACATTAGGGTTGCACTAGTACATGCATGGTAGAAGATCATTTTTCTTGATCTAGTTGAATCTAATCATGAAATTGAATGGCTGATCCATATATTAAATCCGATAATCAAATGATTGAAAATTCTGAAGGATCATCTAGGCAAATGAAAAAATACTTTATTCCTTTCATCTATAATCCATTAACTTGTATCCACTTACCTAATATCCTTGCTAGTCATTATAAAATTAAATCGACTATAATCCAAATCCTCCCATCTTTCTATGGAAATACTAATGAAGATCCTTATAAGCATTTAAATGAATTTTTATAAGTCCGTTCTACGGTAAATATTTAAAATTTTACTGATGATGCCTTTGGACTAATCTTATTTTCTTTTTATTAAAAAATAAGGTTGAGTACTGGCTTGGTACAATAGGGAGACCAATCCAAATTTGGACTAAATTGCAACATGAATTTTTTAATAAATTTTATCCCATAGGTCAAACCATCACCATGAGGTAAGCCATTCCTGGATTTGCTTAGCTTCTAGGAAAACAAATCATGAGTCATGGAAGAGACTTAAAAAAAATTTTAGAAAATGTCCACATCATGGTCATCTAAGTGGCAAATTGTTCATACTTTCTATGAGAATTTAAGAGATCAATATAGACAGATGGTAGATATATCTTATAGAGGTGCATTCATGAACAAAAGTGAGGATGAAGCCTATGCCTTATTTAAAATTCTAAGTGAAAACTTGATTAATCATGCTTCAATATCTTACTATGAAAGGTTGATTCCTTACCAAAAGTGGGCAGAAATTTATAAGATCAAACATCCAAAATCTAGTTCTAAGATTGACTTGAATCTGATAAATAAAGTAGACCTGCTTGTCTAGAAATTAGATCAATTTTGAATTCTTGGTCAATAATCTTCTGCACAATATACATCATCTTCTAATTATCAAGAGATTTGTTCTATCTGTGCTAGTCTAGCCCATTATATGAGTGAATGTTCTATGGCTACACAAGGCTACTCCAAACTAGTTAATGATTCATTTTTAAATTTATATAACCTAGATTGAAGGAACCATCCTAATTTTTCTTAGAGATCCCAACAGACTCTCAGGCTTAGACCCAACTTCATCAGTACAAAATTTTTGAAATAGGCCTCAATATCAGAACTATGCCTATGATAGAGATCAGCCTAATCAATCTATCTCGCCACTGTATTATAATCAATCATCATATCTTCCTCCTCAATAGATCAATCTAGCTGATGATAGGATTAACCAACTTTAACAACTAATTTTAACTCAACAATAATCCATCGTTAGGCTAAAAGCATAAATAGGATAATTAGTTAAGTCTAATATGAGAAGAAAACCAGGTCAATTATCAAGCCAATTGATTGCAAATCTCATAAACAACTAACCTAATGTCTACCAACTATCTGGATTGAGTCATCAATCCAATATCCCATCTAAAAATTCTCAATTTAAGAATGACAAAGTAATTTTTTAACTTAAAAATACTAGGATTCTTATGGACCCATACCAAGACTAGGTGAGAGAAGCTAGTACTAATGGTGGCCAAAATAAAAACTTAAAAAAAAATATTAGCACTGAAACTAACCACATAGAAGAACCTAAGTCCGCAATTGGCACTGATGCTAGTTCCAGTTTAAATGAGACAAATAAGAAAAGAAGAGAGTGGATGATTTATCCGAGATCTATAAATCTAAAGTCCTATTTTCTTCCATCCTAGAAGTTGGTTCTTCTTACAAAAAGCAAGCAACATGCAACGAAGAGCTAATAAAGTTGTTTAAACAAGTTCATATTAATATACCTCCAAAATTAAAGCCGCCTTTAGATACATCTGAGTATAAATATTTAGAACTAAATGACACCATCCCATATCTATTGCATTCAACTTAACTCCTAATCCAAAAACTCAATTCATGAGCATTTTAGAGAAATAAATAAGAGAAATTCTTAACAAATAAGGATCTAGGAATGGGATCGTAAACTATATTTTTAAAATTAGCAATGAATTTATCAATAAAGGATCATAAATTATCTTTCTAAGATTGACAATCTAAAATTATTGAAATTTATCAATCCAATATTCGATACAGAATAGGTAAGCTATATTGTATATGGCTGAAGATAGTAATTAAACTTAGCACTTGCTAGAAGACAACCCAGATCTTTGTAATTTGATTTATTTTTTTAAAATTTATTTAATTTTTTTTAGTTATTTCAGCAAGGCCTATGTTGAATAAGTTGGAGGGAGAGCTAAAACTTCAAGATCCATGCTGAACCATAAATGCATTGAGTTGGGTATATATTCTTTTCTTTTTTTATTACACTCTTTATTTTTCTTTTTCTATTGAAGATAATATCGATTAAGTTGAGAGAAAGAATAATAAAAATTTTTAAAATTTTTAAAATTTTAAAAATTAGTATTTAGCATTTAGACACTCGATTATGCTTAAAAATTGAGTTGAACTAAGCATTTTTTAAAAAAGATTGATGCACATATTAGAAAATTTATGAGATACTGAGAGATCAAGTATTAAAAAAATTTAATAAAGAATTAAGCTTAGAATATAAATATTTTTTTGAGTATTTTTAATTTTTTCAATTAGCATTAAAGAAGAGTTTACTTTTTATGAGCTTGTATAAGGTAACTATACATTTTTTTACAAAAAATATTTTTAAAATAAAATAATTTTTAAATACTTCTCATTGAGTAACTGAGCTTCTTTGCTTAAGTAAGCATTAAGTTTTACATCAAAAGATGGGAAGGATAAAGAAGCTCTTTGTAAAGCTAATCTTAACTCATAGTTTGTTTGATTCGAGCTAATAAGCTCGAGGGATATTTTATATCCAGTGCCCTAAAGTTAATTGATTTGAAAGTTATTAACCCAAAACTCACTATAAGAATCAAATAGAAAGCCTAAAGGGTTAAGACACTCAATAATGGTACAACATTAAAAAAAAAATACATTGATTTTCTATCAAGTAATCGGATCTCATTATCTAAGTAAGCAATAATATTTACATCAAAAAGTGGATAATATAAATAAAAATTCTTTTAATAAATGAAGAATGGAAGTAATAATACACTTGTCCATATGAAAGTTTAGACGATTTAGAGATAAAGCTAAGGATAATTAGAAAAAAATTAGAAAAAATTTAATGTTCTTCACTTAATTTTAATATTAGTAAGTATTAAAACTCTGATGGCATACCTCATTTACACTCTACTCAACATCAAATGATCATTCTGAAAGTACTTGATAAAATTTAAAATACTAAGCTTAAAAATATTTTAAAACTAAATTCTTTCTTTACTCGAGGATCAGCAAAGCTCAAGTTGAATGGTATGGTAATTATCATAAATACTTAATAAAAATATTAATTTATAAATTATTTTTTATTTTTAAAAATTAATATTTTTATTTATTTTTTATAGAAAATATAATCATAAATAAAAGGAGCATAATTTTTTGGTTAAAATAAAAAAAATTTTAAGTGAATCAAATGTAAAACGGATCCATTATAAAGTTTCAAAGAAATAATAATAATAATAATAATAATAATAATAATAATAATAATAATAATAATAATAACCGACTCGATTGGTTTACCTAAAATTGGTCCAATCCGATTGGTCAAGCGCAGCCTAGCGCACCTACCAGCCAAACGTGGCCCGTAGTAGCCTATAGCAGCCCAGCCTGCATCACAGCCCACACCCGCAAGCAAGCCCAACCGCGCCAATGCATGACGTCACAAATAATGTGGCTCATGGTGGATCGACACTCAGAGGCACTTTGGTCTATTTACTGTCACTATGTACATTGATTCATCCAGATCTTCATAGAGCCCGATCTACGTGGTCTACCAGCATAATAATGGTGCGATCGTGCAGTTCAAAATGCTCCTGATCTAGATCTGATGGTTGAATTTGATTTCTATTTTGATTTAAGCAAGCCCAGCCCCTGTTGCACCATCCAATAGCAGCAGATCCTCCAAATTTCGATCCAATGGCTGATGAAAGCTCTTGACTTGATTCAATCCCCCTAAGCACCATTCGAGGGCCAAAAATTACCTGATCAATGCAATCGAATGGCTAGAAACCAATCCAACTCGATCCGGGTGACAAAACATGATTTTTTGGTGAATTTTGAGCCATTGGATCCTCATTCGAAGGCTAGAAGACCCAGAGTTCGTAGATGACTCTATTTGGCTTGATCTAGATATTGTTTAAATTTGATTTTCACTCGAATTCCTCTTCATACATAGTTCTACATGATGCTTGCTGATAGCAAAGATTCCTGCTCTCTAGCACCTATTTAAAGAGTCCAGGCCTCCAAAATTCATTATCTTCGATCAAGAAAAAGCTATGGTATAGGATGGGATCCAATCAAGCTTGGGTTGATGGTTGCTTTGAGGTAGAGGGTGCCAAGAAAAAAAGCTTGTCTTCTACACTATTGATGGAAATCACACAGGGTTTAAAGCATGCTTTTTGAAATTTTTTTGAGTAAAATTTTTAGCAAAAGCAAAATTAATCTAAAATTAATTCTATGCATGTATTGATCTAATCAATAATCCTATACAAGAATCTAGACATGCTGATATGTAATTAAAAATTTTAAATGCACTCGATCAGCAAATCATATTTGCTGACCAATTTGTATTCAGAACACAAGACCTGTATGCAGGTAGATAATCTCCATAATCCAAATTCGTAAGAGGAAGCCTTGGTATCATGCTACAGCAGCACACTTGTCCAGCCTCTACGGTAAGTCCACATGAAGCTCCTATCCCGATTAGCTCTATTGGAGTGTTAGCTCCTCGTCGAAGCCTTCGATGACCGATCTTCATCGATCTGATCGACGATCTTTCTCCTTATCTACTGGATGCTCCAAAAGTCTAAAAGATAATCTACAGAGGATGATGAGGTGGTGGGTGAAGTTTGGTGGTGATCGGGCACTCACGGTGCTCAATCTCTTCACCCAAACCTAGAGACCTAATCCTAGGGGTTCACACACCCAAAAATCCTGACACCCCAAAAATGCTCTCACGCCTTCTTTGTTTGGAATTTTATCATGAAACAAATTTTCATGAATAGAGGAATTTCCTTTCTATAGAAACTCCACTTAGATCACATCTAAAGTGGGCATTCAAATGAAAGGAAAAATTAGGTGGTGTGAGAGATAGAATTTTGTTCAAGAAGACACACTCTCTCTCCCTGGACTTTTCCACCTTAGATAGATGTGCCCCACTCTACTTTTCACTCTCTCAGAAACTCCTCACAAACCCTCTTAGAGTCCTCATGCACGCCCAAAAATTATGGCATTTTATTGGCATTAATTCAATGGGAAATGCGTGTGGAGTGGATAAGGATGGATGGTTAGATGGTTTTAACCACTTGCTTGAATTCCAAATTCAAGCACAACCCTATCCTTATCCAATGCCACCCCTAAAGTATTTGACACACAGAAAGACTCTCCTTATGCATGCCCACACTTAGAAGTGCACAAAAAAAAATGTGCAACATAACTCATAAGAGGCATGGAGAAATGAATGTATAAGATGAGATGTTAAGAGGTTTTCAACCACTCACTTGATTTCAAAAATCAAGTGAGTCTCTTATCCTTTTCCAACATGCCTCCCAAGAGCATGATGCATAGAAGGACTCTCCTTCTACGCACCCATACTCATAATGCAAAAATAATTAGCATGAGATCAAAAAGGGGGGAAGGCATGGGAAGCAGATAAGATTAGTTTAAACCTCAACCACTTTAAATCGAATTCAAAATTTAATTTAGTTTGAACCGGTCCAACACTTGGACCAGGTCAAAGAGAGAAAGAGAAGGGGGTGCACAAGCTTTTCTAGTAAGGAAAATCTCACGCAAAAAATAAGTGTGCATGGAGAACAAGTGTGGAAGGGTCAAATATGGTGCAGGGAGTTTAAAATTCAAACTATCTTTGAATTAGTTCAAATTGGTTTCAACTAAACCAATTCTTTTGGACCCAATTAGACTAGGTCAAATCTAATCAGATTAGCCGTAACCCAATCTAATAAATTTTTAATTAAATTAAAAATTAATTAGGTTCAGTCCCTGATCATATCAGGATCCAATTTTTCATAGCGATTAGGTCATCTCATGACCTAATCGGTTCAAACTAAATTGAATCAAATTAAATTAGATTTAATCAAATCCTCATTGCTCAATCAAATTAAGCTAATTAATAATTAAATTATTAATTAATTCTCTAATAAATATAGAGTCCTAATCGAGTGGGTGTTTGGACAATAAAGTTTCATCTATATGAAATTCTTGATCGAAGAGTCCTAAACTAGTCAGACTCTTGAACCTAGCATCCCAAATGAATGAAACTCATGATCACAGAGTCACAAACCAATGAAACTCTTAATCATAAAATCTCAGATAAGTAAGACTCAAAGTTCTATTCCAGTAGGACCCATGAAGGCAGAGTTCCGGTCCAATGGGATCCTAGTCATAGAGTCTCAGTCCAATTGGACTTTTGACCATAGAGTTCCAGACCATTAGAACTCTGGATCAGCCATCAGGTAGGAACTCCTATTATATGTGACCCCATAGATTTAAATCCTAAGTTAATAACATAGAAACTAATTTTTTGTACTAATCGATATGACCATCTAGCAATGGTATCCGACATCCGAATAGGTTAAATAGTCGCAATGCAACATCGACAAACCTATGGCATATGGTTATCATATAATTCATCCCCTTGACCTCAATGCTCAAAGAATGATCTAGGATTTACTATCAATCCTAAAAATCATCCATATTATTTTTTAAAATTCTGTATCTATTGAATGGAATATCCTGACTAAGGTTTTGCTAAATTAAAATACAGTGATGCATATGCTCCAATACTTGAAGGGGCCAATCCCATCTTAACTCACACACCGACTAAACAAGTACTTGACTGCATCCAGTAATCTTCCATCACTAAATTAAAAATTTAGATAGTCCAGTACCAAAGTATAGTAAGTTGCTTATAAATCATCATGGTGATCTCAAGTCTAAGAGATACTTATACTTATATCCTTTGCGAGCAACTCTTGATAGTAGAGAGCTCCGCAATTGAGTCATGATCAGTAAAATATATCCATACATTTCACCTATATACCATACTAGTATCTCCATGCTCCTTGGTTAAGAAAACAACCAATCCATATGGCACGCAATGACCTACACTCGATAAATGTTGTCATCTTATGTAACAATATATCATTTAGTCGTGATTAAGTTTAAGAACTAAATGATAAATTCTTCTTTGTCAAGTCTAAATAGTCCTAAAGACTTCATCACAGAAGAGTTTATTATAGAAAAATGCACAAAAGTGATGAAATACCAAAATAATAATTTTATTTATTTATAATTTAAGTATATTTTTATAATTAGCTCAACCATCTATAATCTAAATGATTGATTTTAGGATACAAGATCCAACAAACTTTCACTTAGATTAAATCCAATCAAAACAGTATCGAATACCTATCTTCCATTTATGATTGTCGAACTCTTTGATTCCAATGGCTTTAGTTAAAGGGTCGGCCATGTTCTCCTTTCCATTGATCTTCTGAAGGTCGATGTCACCTCATTCCATGATCTCTCGTATAAGATGGTAGCGATGTAGAATATGCTTGATGCGTTGATGTGTCTTCGGCTCCTTCGCTTGAGCTATGGTTCTAGTGCTATCACAGTAAAGCAAAATCAGACTATCCAAGGAGGGTGCCACTCCTAGCTCATCGATGAATTTTTACAGCCACACAGCTTTCTTCGCAGCATCGGATGTCATGACATAATCCATCTCGCACATGAAATCGAACATAGTATGCTGCTTGAAACTTTTCCAACATGCCGCTCTACCATTTAAGGTAAACATATAATCTGACACACTCTTACTATCATCATGATCTAACTAAAAACTGAAATTAGTATATCACATAAGTTTTAAGTCAGCATCTCCATAGATACGCCACTGGTCCTTGGTAGTTCTCAAATACTTCAGAATTATATTTACAACCTTTCAGTGATTCTCATCCGAATCAGACTAGTATCTACTCACTATCCCTAGTGAGTATGCCACGTCTGATCTTGTACACATCATGGCATATATAATAGAATCTACAGTCAAAGTATATGATATTCTACTCACATGCTCTCTCTCTTGAGAAGTTATCGAACAATCCCTCTTCGAGAGAAAAATTTCATGGTCTATCGGAAGATAGCCTTTTTTGGAATCTGCTATGCTGAACCACTTCAGCACGGTATCGATGTACATGGACTAGGACAATTAAGTAACATTTTAGATCTATCCCTATAAATTCTCATATTAATGGATGTAGGAAGCTTCTTCCAAGTCCTTTATGGAGAATTGAGACAACAGCCAAATTTTTATTTTCTATAATACAAAAATATCATTTCCAATTAAAAGAATATCATCCATATACAAAATAAGAAATACGACTATAGAACCATTAATCCATTTGTACACACAAGATTTCTCTCCATTCTTAACGAAGCTATACATTCTGATTATCTTATCAAAATGCATGTTCTAACTTTGAGATGCCTGCTTCATTCCATAAATGGATCTCTGAAGCTTGCACACCTTGGACTTATCTATGGATATGAAATCCTCAGGCTGTATCATATACATCTCTTCATCCAGCTTTTTATTTAGGAAAGTCATCTTTACATCCATTTTCTAGATCTCATAGTCCAGATGTGCTGCTATCACAAGCATAATCTAAATAGACTCAAGCATTGCCATCAGAAAAAATATCTCATCATAGTCAATATCATAATACTGATGATATTCTTTGATAATTAAACAAACTTTATAGATCTCCACCTTTCCATCTATGCTCTTTTTTTAAAAAAAAAATTACTTACACCCAATGGATTTTACCCCTATAGGTGGATCAATCAGTGTCCATACATTGTTGATCTTCATAGACTCTATTTTAGACTTCTTGGCTTCTAGCCACTTATCAAAGTCAGACCTCTGCATGACATCCATGTAGAAAATTGGATCCTCATTGTTCTCATCGAGTTCAACAAAATCATCATCCCAGACCAAGAAACTATAGTATCTATTCGATTGACATGGTACTCTGCCAGATCTCCTTGAGGATGACTCTACAATGGTTTCTGAATTTGATCTTATCAAATCTAGTTCTGTAGGTTCACTAGAATGTGTCAATTTTTTCACCTATCGAATTTTACCAAGCTTAACATTAGAGGCAGTTGTTCCTTCCATAAGGAACTTCTTTTTCAAAAAGCTACTCTATTACTGACAAACACCTTTTGCTCTTCAACAAAGTAGAAGTAATATCCTCTAATTTTTTTAGGGTACCCTATAAACAAGCATTTATTGGATCTAGATCCAAGCTTCTCTGACTACAAATTTTTTATATAAATTGGACACCTCCAAATCCTAAGGTGAGAGAGCATCGGCCTACGCCCAGTCCATATCTCATATGAAGTCTTTACTACAGACTAGCTTGCTCAGAACATTATTTAAAACATAATAAGCAGTCTCAAGTGCATAATCCCAAAAAAAATTGGTAGACTCACAAATCCTATCATGGATCGAACCATATCCAATAGGATTTGGTTCCTCCTTTCAGACACACAATTATACTATGGTATTCCAAAAGAAATTTATTAAGAGAGAATCTCATTCTCTCCTAGATATATCAAAAACTCGTTAGAAAGGTATTCACCTTCTTAGTCTGATCGAAGAGTTTTAATACTCTTTTTAAGTTATTTTTCTATCTCATTGCGATATTGTTTGAATATTTCAAATAAATCGAATTTACTCTTCATAAGATAAACATATCCATACTTTGATAAGTCGTCAGTAAATGTAATAAAGTAGCAAAACCTACCTCTAGTACATATGTTCATAGGTCCACATACATCAGTATGTACTAGGCCCAGAAGTTCAATAGCCCGCTCATCCTTTTCAGTAAAATGTGATTTGGTCATTTTACCAAGAAGGTAGGACTCATAGATAATCAATGATTTACAATCATCGATGTTAAGGATATCCTTCTTGACTAGCCTATTTATTCTATTATTGTTTATATTACCAAGTCGATAATGTCAAAGATAGGCATCGATGATATTATCTAATTTTGGATATTTATTTGACGTATATATTACACTAATAGACTATGATAATATATAAATATCATTTCTTAATTATTCTTGTATTATTATAGCATCATTCATAATGATATTATAATAATATTTTATTGATAAATAATAACTATCTTGGGTCAGAAGCCTAATAGATATTATGTTCATCATAAAAGATGGATAGTAGTGATAGTCACTTAAAATGACATTATTAGTTTTGAAAATAAGCTCAAGAGTTTTCAATGCTAGGACTGAAATTTTATTTCCATCTCCAACATTAAGGAATCTATCGTCGTTGTCAAACTTTCTACTAATTTAAAATTTATGCAATAAATTGCATATGTGAACTGGACTCCTGATAACTAATACCCAGATAGATATATTACAAAAAAAAAATTACGAGGTGTTATCATATAACAGTCTTGACCAGCAACCACTTATTAATTTTTCCTATTCAGTCTATTCGAGTTCAGAGGATAATTTCTTTTTAGGTCTGCCTAATTAGGGTCAATACTAGACTTCTTATAATAAGATTCTAAAAGCTTGTCACTGTCCAATAGTGAGCGGAGCAGCCTTACACTAGCCATTCTTTTTATCTAAAAAAAATATAAGACTATATTAGTACTCAGATTATTTAATATTAAAGACTTAGACTTTAGTCTAAAGGTTCTTTCACTAATTTTATGAATTGATGGTCTCTACCTCTAATTCAAAAAATTACACTAACTCCTTAATGGGTACTGAAATCCACATAGACTACAAATGGGCTCGAGGAAAGCTCTAGCTAACCTATGTGCATCTATAGATAGGTTCACAGTCAATTATCTTTTTAAATAATTTTTAATATTTAATTTTATCTTAAAAACCAATTCAGTAGACTATGACCTCCATTGAAAAGGTCAGTTAGATCCAACCATTAACATGATTGAGTTTGGTGTATCAAACCAACAATGACTAGGCTCGAGGAAAGCTCTGGTTAACCTAATTATTATTAAAAAAGTATGACCTAATCATCATATGATGGACAATAATTCTAATATCTAGATGAACACCAGGTGTAAGGCATCTCTAATATTTACCTAGAAAATTGGACTCATTACTATTTACCTTAATGGAGGGTTATGGCTCAGTTATCTTCATAACTTAGTCATTTTTAAGAATCTAATAATTTAGAAAATTTAGATTACTTATAATTTTAAGAATAGAAAAGATACAGACCAATTTACTCCCACTAACTTTAATAAGTCAAATCCTTCCACTGACTTCACTAAATCAATAGATGAGGACTAGGATCAATTTGGTCCATGCGCACCTAATTTAGTCTTATTAATTGAAATCAGTCAAACTAATTCCTAGTGATATGGATCAGCTCACCAAGTGATCTAATCAAATTCTAATCAACCATGTCGGTCAGGTAAGTAAAATCAGTGGAAGGAATATGCCATTAACTCATCAAAGATCAAATCAATATGAGTAACTTTCAATTAAAAATCATTGGTCTAGACTGCCAAACTTACCTTAGACACCAATCGGTTAATTAGGTTCAATCTGATCAACCTAGTAATTTTGGGCTGGACTGCTTAGCCATGAGTTAAGTCCATCTTGGTCCTTGTTAAAGACATAAACTTATCCAACTACAACTATTGAAATTAAATCTAGAGTATCCTTGACCTAATCTAATTCAATATTTGATTAGATTTGATTAATTACTCTAGTTAAGTCTATTTTTTAATTAACCATAGGTCTAACCTAATTAATGGATATAATTTAACTAACCCATTAATCTACATCTTATGCAAATATCTTAGAATCTTTAATTTATAATTCTAGATCCTATGAGATAATACTTAATTTTTAATTAAAGTTTGGATTGATGGAAAAGGATTCGATATTTTAAAAGTAATTTTTAAATTTTAAAAGATTTTTATTTTTTATTCACGAAATAGGTTGACTCATTTCATAAATGGATCAGCTCATTTCATAAATAACAACCTATTGCTAGTTTCATAACAAAAAATAAAGCATAATAAAAATTAAATCATGAATCAAGTTTTAGATCCAATCTAATATATTCATGTTTAAGTTTTAATTAAAATTATTTTAATAAATTTTTTCACTGTTCATCTTAATGAATGAGTTCATGGTGGCTCCCTTACCATGATAAGGGATCCTCACTAAATGGGAGGAGATAGCCTTTAAACCATGCTTATCCCTTATGACTAGATGGCTTGATGGCTTATTCATCCTTGATTACTAAGTTATCTGAATTAAAATATATCATATATACTAATATTTAATTTTTTTAATTAACATATAAGCATGTCAAGCAACTTGACTCTGATACCAATGATGGAAATCGCACAGGGTTTAAAGCATGCTTTTCATAATTTTTTTGAATAAAATTTTTAACAAAAGCAAAATTAATTTAAAATTAATTCTATGCATGCATTGATCTAATCAATAATCCTACATATGGATTTAAATATGCTGATATGTAATTAAAAATTTTAAATACACTCGATCAGCAAATCATATTTACTGATCGATTTGTATTTAGAGCATAATATCAGTATGCGAGTAGATGATCTCCACAATCTAAATCTGTAAGAGGAAGCCTTGGTATCACATTGTAGTCATACACTCGTCCAACCTCTACAGTGAGTCCACATGGAGCTCCTGATTTCGGTCAGCTCCATCGGAGTGCTAGCTTCTTATCGGAGCCTTCAATGATCGATCTTCATCGATCTGATCGATGATCTTTCTTCTGATCTTTCAGACAATGTAGAAGGTCAAAAAATAATCTACGAAGGATGATGAGGTGGTGGGTGAAGTTTGGTGGCGATCGGGCATTCACAGCGCTCAATCTCTCTATCCGAACCCAGAGATCTAATCCTAAGGTTTCACACACCCAAAAACCTTGATGCCCCAAAAATGCTCTCACGCCTTCTATGTTTGGAATTTATCCATGAAATAAATTTTCACGAATAAAGGACTTTCCTTTCTATAAAAACTCCACTTAGATCACATCTAAAGTGGGCGTTGAAATAAAAAGAAAAATCAAGTGACATGAGAGAGAATTTTGTGCACGAAGACACACTCTCTCTTCCTGAACATTTCCACCCCAGATAGATGCACCCCACTCTGCTTTACTCTCTCTTAGAAACTCCTCATGAACCCTCTTAGAGTCGTCATGCATGCCCAAAAGTTATCACATTTTATTAGCATTAATTCAATGGGAAATGCATGTGGAGTGGATAAGTATGGATGGTTAGATGGTTTTAACCACTTGCTTGAATTCCAAATTCAAGCACAATCCTATGCTTATCCAACACCACCCCTAAAGTGTTTGACATGCAGAAGGACTCTCCTTCTGCACACCCACACTCAGAAGTGCACCAAAAATGTGCCACATAACTCATAAGAGGCATGGAGAAATGAATGGATAAGGATGAGATATTAAGAGGTTTTTAACCATGCACTTGATTTCAAAAATCAAGTGAGTCTCTCATCCTTTTCCAACGTACCACTCAAGAGCATGCCCATACTCATAATGCAAAAATAATTGGCATGAGATAAAAAATAGGGGGGCATGGGAAGCAAATAAGATCAGTTAAAATCTCAACCACTTTAAATCAAATTCAAAATTTAATTTAGTTTGAACCAGTCCAACACTTGGACCAGATCAAAGAGAGAAAGAGAAGGGGGCGCACAAGCTTTTCTAGTGAGGGAAATCTCATGCAAAAAATAAATGTGTGTGGAGAACAAGTATGGAAAAGTTAAAGGTGGTGTAGGAAGTTTAAAACTCAAACTATCTTTGAATTAGTTCAAATTGGTTTCAACCAAACCAATTCTTCTAAACCCAATTAGTCTAGGTCAAACCTAATCAGATTAGGCTTAACCCAATCTAATAAATTTTTAATCAAATTAAAAATTAATTAGATCCAGCTCCTAATTATATCAAGGTCGAATCTTTCATAGCGATTAGGTCATCTCATGACCTAATCAGATCAAATCCAATCAAATCAAATTCAATCAGATTTGATCAAATCCTTATTACTCAATTAAATTGAGCTAATTAGCAATCAAATTGCTAATTAATTCTTTAATAAATATAGAGTTCCAATCGAATGGGTGTTTGGGCAATAGAGTCTCATCTATATGAAACTCTTGAGCGAAGAGTCCCAAACCAATGATACTCTTGAACCCAGTATCCCAAATGAATGAAACTTATGATCACAGAGTTTCAGACCAGTGAAACTCTTGATCATAGAGTTTTAGATAAGTAGGACTCAAAGTTTCAGTCCAGTGAAATCCATGAAGAAAGAGTCCTAGTCCAATGGGACTCTTGGTCATAGAGTCTCAGTCCAGTGAAACTCTATGAAGTCCCAGACCATTGAAACTCTGGATTAACAATCAAATCAAATAGAAACTCCTATTATGTATGACCCCATAAATTCAAAGTCTAAGTCGATAGCATAAAAACTAATTTTTTATATCAATTGATGTGATCATCTAGCAATGGTATCCGACATCCGGATAGATTGAATAGTCGTAACGTAACATCAACAAACCTGCAGCATATGATTACCGTATAATTCATCCCCTTAACTTCAATGCTCAAAGGATAATCTAGGATTTTACTATTAATCCTAAAAATCATCCATATTATATTTCAAAATTCAGTATCCATCCAATGGACCATTTCGATCAAGATTTTGCTAAATTAAAATATAGTGATGCATATGCTCCAACACTTGAAGGGGCCAATCTCATTTTGATTCACACACCGACTAAATAAATACTTAACTGTACCCAGTAATCTTTCATCACTGAATCAGAAATCCAGATAATCCCGTACCAAAGTGCAGTGAGTTGCTTGTAAGTCATTATGGTGATCTCAGATCTAAGGGACACTTATACCCATATTCTTTGCGAGCAATTCTTGATAGCAGAGAGCTCCATAGTTGGATCATGATTAGTAAAATGTATCCATACATTTCACCTGCATGCCATACTAATATCTTCATACTTCTTGGTTAAGAGAACAATCAATCCATATGGCACGCAATGACCTATACTTGATAAACATTGTCGTCCTAGGTAACAACGTATCATTTGATCATGATCAGATTTAAAGACTAAATGATGAATCCTTCTTTATCAAGTCTAAATAATCCTAAGAACTTCATCATAGAAGAGTTCATTATAGAAAGATACATAAAAATGATGAAATACCAAAATAATAATTTTATTTATTTATAATTTAAGTATATTTTTATAATCAGCTCAATCATTTACAATCTACACAATTGGCTTTAGGATATAATATCCAATAGCCATCTTCATGCCAATGCCAATCTAAGATCAAGATCAATTCTAGTTTTTATTTATTTTTTATTTTTTTAAATTTTTATATATTAAAATTTTAAATTTTAAATTAATATAGTATTATTTTTATATTTTTTAAATTTTTATTATTTTATTTTTAATTATAAATTTAATTTTATTATAAGTAGATGGTAAGATCTAAATAGTAAATCTTAGTACCAAGTTTATTTTTCTGCACTGTTTAATTTTTTCTTTATAATTTTATTTTTTAATTTTAATTTTATTTTATTTTTTTAATAAAAATTAAAGATTTCAAAACTAAAGCATTGTCTTTTTCATTAATTTGATTCGACTCGCTATTTTTTATATATTTTTAATTATTTAAAAAATTAAAATTAAACTGATAAATATGATGTCTTAATGATAACATCATGCTCTATCAAAATCATCTCTGACCATTAAGCTCTCTATGCATAGCATGCCCCTATTGGTCAGCTAGAACCATCAGTTGGCCCATTTTATGTTTTATAGAAAAAGAGGCATCCGCCGCATTTTGAAATTGTTCCTTATAAAATTTGATAATAATTACCTATTGACATCCCTCCACATCCTCCCCCAAAGTCATAAGTGTCTTTTCAATTGAAAGGTGTCTATTCACACCCTTGGTGCACCGAATCAATAATACTCCCTTTGTCTGATCAAAGTTCAGACTCAAGAGAAGGAGGCATATGTTGGAAAAAAATTAGTCTAGATTGAAGATATGAAAAGATTCAAGGCCCCAGACATTGTAGGCTCGATCAGGCCATTCCAATGATCGATTGCTAAACCTTCATTGGCCTCTGACCCTACCTACTCTTTATCAGTGGATGATCCACTTTCGATCCTAATCTCATTGCCACCTTTCAACCTAGGCAAGTGGTCCAAATGGCTTCTCCATTGGCCAATCCTTTGTCGGCCAACCTTCATTGATCCTCTTTAACTCCAACCTCTCGCTAGCTAAAAGTTCACCACAAGGTCACAAGCCCGACTTTTGGTCGACCCCCCAACACTTCCCTGATGGCCGACTCCCACTATCAACACCGATAGGCCCATTGCTAGACTACTACAAAACCTTCATCGGCCTCCAATTTTCATCAGTTGGCCGACCCATCCTCAGCTCTATTGTTCAGGGAAGGATCCCTCACAAGTGCAGAATATAATGGAAAGAAAGAAGAGAGTGCACAAAGAATAAGACATAAGTAAATATATAGATCAACCCAAGGATTATCTTCATAGTGCATATAAGTTTTATTATAAGAAAAAAAAAGAGTATAAGAGAAGATCTTATCCTCTCAACTCTCATGCATTAATTTCTCTCTCAACAAGAAGCACAAAAGATACCCTTATAAAGCTCTCATAAAAACCCCAAAGAGACCCTCCATCGCTCTCAATCTCTACGAAATGCTCTCTCTGATGCTACACACCTTTGTGGGCCGATAGCCCCCCTTTAAAAGCCCTCAGAACCTCAAAAGACCCTAAACCAACTCCTATTAGGACTTTAGAATGCTTCGAGCCATCCGATCGCACCCACAAGCATCTGCAGCCACTCGATCGCTCTCTCTGTGCGATGAACCACATCTTTGGATCACCCCACATGAACTGGCCTTCTCTGAATGCACCACATCACCTACGCTTGCCCATGTGCTATGCATCACATGAAAGAACATGGAACACATGGTGGTCTATGCCTTGCATGTGGACCGCATCAAACCAGGCTCACGCTCAATGGACCACATGGTGGGTGCACATGGTCCGCGCATGTGGACTACACATCTTGGGCCATGCGGTCACCTAGGCTGTGCACCCTTGCGCAACTACACACATGCCCATGTGGGTCCTAGGCTACATGCCCAGCTGGACCATGCATGCTGCGGGCCTGCGCAAGTTACTGGCCTATGCACCTGTGGGTTGTGCGCCTGCAGGCTTGCGCACCTGC
This sequence comes from Cocos nucifera, assembly GCA_006176705.1. NCBI lineage: Eukaryota > Viridiplantae > Streptophyta > Magnoliopsida > Arecales > Arecaceae > Cocos > Cocos nucifera. The sequence continues at coordinate 1,496,492 of QRFJ01000431.1, forward strand.
GGCCTTGCATGCCATGGGCCACATCTCCAAATTTGCACACCATAGGCTTCTCTATCTTGGGCCTCGAATATCTAGGCTTCACTATAGTGGGTCGAATTTGAGGTGTCAAAACTCAACAAGCTCCAATTGAATTGTTGCTATCTGATTCCATTTGGCACAATGATTCACTCCCGTCGATCCCAGCCTCTACAGCTGACTATACTATGCATTTTCATGGGTTGCTGATGTTTGCTCATCATCTGACTCCCCAATGGTCACCGATGCTAGCTCATTGTTCAAGCCCTGCAAGCAATCCCTAGAAAACTTGCTACATACCAAGTTTGAGCCTTTGATCGGCTCGACCCGACTAAGTGCCCAGCTTCTGACTACCTTCTACCAACTAGCCCATTCTCAGTAGCTTACCCAATTCTCAGCCTCTGAGCCTCCCTATAGACAACAATCCATTATGGCCGATCTTGCTTTAGCTTATCGGCTTAGCACTGCACGCATTCAAAATTCAGCACCTATCAAGCCACAATTGTCATAAAGCAAATAAGGCAATCCAAACTACTATATCCTGAGAGCTCCACATGATGATTTTGCCACATTACACTAATTATACTCGAGTCAACCGAGATCATGCCAACCATCTTGCCATCTACAGCTTCTGCCTCAGTCTATAAAAAGAGGCTCAAAAGGGGATCTAAAAGGTACATCATTATTCTTCCTATCATGCTTTTTTTTTTTTTGCCAGTCTGATTTCTGATTTGAGCATTGAAGGATCTCTATCGGAGTAACCTTCGGTCCGAATTTTTTTGTAGGACTTGCCCCCCTCTGAATATCACCATCGTCGCTAACTCCAGTATTTTTGATGCCTGGCAGAAATCTTCATCAACATTAGTCATACCCTACCCTGCCTAATGAGTTAATGAATCTGGCATGGATCCCAATCTAACATTGTAAGCTCGATTTGAAGCTGCACAGATCAAACTTGAACCAGCAAAAAAAAGCTCGCAATTAATGACAAACTGACTTGAAAGTTGACTCTATCTTGATCAAACTCGGCTCAATAAAAATCAAATATATTTGTCCTTTGAATTCATTAAATATTAACTTAGGTCAAAATCAAACTTGAAATAAATATTAAATCAGGCAATAACTCAAGTTTGAATTGAGTTACTTAACAAAACTGGTAATTGGCTTGGTTTAGAATTAAGTTTGAATCGAGTTCGAAACAATTATAAACATGTCAAGCCATGAAGTCCAAGCTTGGACCTAATCTCGAACCAAGCTGGATCAGACCCAGGCTTGACCTGACCCAATCCCGGTTCAGTTACGCAGCTACTCCGGTTCGCACAATAAAAAAATAGTTTTCTTAGCTCTGATTCTTTTTCTTTCAGAACCGATCGCCGAAATCCCTCATTTCCTTCGTCCTCACTTCGGCTGCAAGAAACACCCCTTCTCTCTCGGTATCCCTCCTTGCGAGCCCGATTCCTCCGTTCTCCGAGACGTCGCCCATTCCTTTCACTGTCGAGCAGATTGGTAAGCATGTTAATCTGTTTTGTGTCACGGTGTAAAGAATGAGTTTTTTTTTTTTTTTTTTTGCCAACGAGAGATTTATTTCCTCCCTTCATATCTTTTCCGTAAAGAGTCATGTTTTTGACGGTTTGCTAGGGTGATGCGAAAGAGATCGCAGCAGAGAAGTGATTAAAATTTATTGTTATTTGAATGGACTGGAGGTTGGTTCTTGAAGGGACGAAGACATAAGCTGTCTGTACTGAATTTGATTTTGATTCTGGAAGTATAATTATCGAGGGCATCTTCCAGATAGGGGCTCATTGGTACTCAGCAGTTGTGTTTTTTTTTTTATCAGCATGGGGTTGTTGATCGAGAGATGTCTCTCAGATTGTCTTTCAATTTTTTCAGAGGATTAGGTTTTAAGGACGACCCATGTTACTTTTCTTGAAACTAAAATGTTCACTTTTTTTCCTAAAATAGATATCAATACCAGATTTTGTTCCCATTGATTATAAAAATTTAGAATTTTATATATTGATACTGTTCTTTTTGATGAAGTATGATCTATCATGCCGTTTCTGTACAAGTTGTTATTATTTTGATTTCTTTTCTTTTTTTGTTTAAAATATTTAGATGGCAAGAGCTGCAGCAGATTTACCACCAAAAGGTGGGTTCAGCTTCGATTTATGCCGCAGAAATGATATGCTGTTGAAAAAAGGGGTCCAGATGCCATCTTTTAGGAAGACTGGAACCACCATTGTTGGCTTGGTCTTTCAGGTACATAAAGTTGTTTGTCTGCAAGTTTGGTCCAGTGTAGTGTGTATAATCAATGGTTAAGGCTACCAGATGCCTGTACTAGCTTGGCATGTTTTTGTTGGGAACTTGATTTATAAACATGAGTAGAGGGTGCTGCATCTACTTAATGGAGGCTGCTAGTAGTTTCCTTGAAATAATTAATTCAATGTAATAGTAAAGAATATTAAATATTTAGCAATAATATGCTTTTTACTTTGTTTTCATTCTATTTTTCAAGCATCAAAATGTTTTGCAGCATTCCCGTATCTGTATGAGTATCAAATCATGGTTAGCACCAACTTGGTTTCTCCCATTTGATAGTAATATACACGTTTTTCTATCTGTTACGGGAGCTTAAAGGATTGTGAACTTTTTTCTTTATCTTCCTATGCTATTTGTGCAAGGAAGACTTTGCTTTGACATTTTTCTTGCTTTACATTACATTCTGTCATAGCAACTAGTGTAACTCACTAATAAGAGTTAGTTGTGGAACAAGCACTACAATTTAGTGCATCTCTTTTTATGGGTATTTGACATTATTACCCAGGACTATCAAGTGTTGAAGAAGTTGATGACTCTGCCATATAAGAAAAGTGGTTCTGGTGGGACGAGGGAGATGTAGATCTTGTTAGGAACTCTGAGAGTGGGTTCAATTTGTTTAAGTGAGCCTTAATGGCATTAAAAGGTAGATTGCAAGAATATATTCTGAAGTTACTGATGAGAACTTTGCTGGTAAAAAACTTTAGGGCCTGTTTGGGAGGAATCCTATGGGATCCAATGGGGTCAGTCAGGGAAGGGGAGCCTGGTGAAGAAAGAGAAGGCACCAGAGAGAATGGGAGGGTTGTCATGGGGGTCATGGGGCATGATTCTGGTGGGATCAAAAAAATACCTCACGAGGTGTTTTTTATCCCAGGAATCAGGCACAAGGATCCCATCCAACTCTCTTGGGCACCCTGTTTCTTCTCCAGAATCCCACTTCCCAGTCAGATCAAATAGAAAGCTTCCCAACATGCCCTTAGACTATGACTAAACCCAAGCAGGAATGCATGTATGCCAGTAACTAATTTAGATTGGAGCAATAAGACATCTTTGGATAGAATGGAATTCTTCAATAGTATTAAAAGATAGCGGAGCATTTTGGGTAAGGCATCAGTGAAAAAGTTAGAGTTATTTGGCATTGAGAGTGCTATCTAAAGTAGGTAATTTGTATCATGATTAGATAATCTACAGACATATTCAAGGCCCTATTAAATAGAGGCTTTTGAAAGATTTTTGTGAGCTGATATAACCAGGGAAGGCGATTGTGTATGAAAATTTGCTTCATAGTTGTATGGTCAGCAAGAGCAAACATATTTGTAGTGTAAGGAAATGTTGACATTATTGAAGTGCACTTTTGTAATTGCTACTGCTTTGGAGGTGTTCTAAATGTACAAGAAGTTGTCCTTGTGCATTGCCAGGTGATTTTTGTGCACTGATAGATTACTGGGATAGGGTTTTCCTTTTCTGATCTATAATTATTCCTTTATCAAAATGAGGGATCATGGTATTTTGACCCCTTGGATAATTGGATGGCTAGATTCAGGTGAAATCTTGGAGAAGAGGTATATTCATGAAGAAGTGGGGAACCTGGAAAATTTTGATTAAACAAAGAATAGCACTATGTATAATTATTTATGTAGATTGAGAGCCTTCATACATGGGAAGATGCAGTTGGACTAATGCATATTATGGTGATGTCACTTTGGCTTCCAAGTTGAAGGTCAATACAACAAATTCAGGCCGCCTTTTTAGTTGTAGGCATCTAGAGATCCAAAGCTGAGTGCAACTTGCTATTTATTTTATACTTAAGTAAATAAGAATGGAAACCTGCCTAGGATGCTTCTGCCGATATGGTACTTGTTTAAAACTATTTCAATTCTGATTTGGACTCTGGAGTCTGACACTGTAAATTGTTTGACATGATAGCTGGCAGTTTGATAGCCTTTGTACCTCCTAATATTTTCTGTAACTGTTTTTTGTTTTATTTTCCTTTTTTATTGCTTTAGGGTGGAGACAGATTTGCTTCATGGTTCCTGATTTCCTAAATACGCATGTACAAATAATACATAGATATGTACATCATAATGTTTGACTTTTAGATTTCAATCATTTTGCACTTGTGTTTATCTCAACATCTTTCATTATCATTTTCAGGATGGTGTTATTCTAGGTGCAGATACTAGGGCAACTGAAGGACCTATAGTAGCTGACAAGAATTGCGAAAAGATTCATTACATGGCACCAAATATTTACTGCTGTGGAGCAGGAACTGCTGCTGATACAGAGGCAGTTACTGGTATAAATAATAGAAATTGTAATTTCCTCCATGGGTTTTGATTTTGGATTTTGCATCACTGAAATAACTTATAGTGACTTGAAGCTTTCATTCTATTATTCGTACTTAATGGACAGCTACCTACTTCTTGTGGAAGTTAGACTTATGGATTATTTTTTTCTTCAGATATGGTCAGCTCTCAACTGCAGCTGCACCGTTATGCAACGGGACGAGAATCAAGGGTTATTACTGCCCTTACCCTTTTAAAGTCACACCTTTTCAGGTTAGATTGTTTACAAGCTATCGAAAATTGTCTTTGTATATATGATAATTTTGATACAATTTGTAAATAAGTTTAATGTTGAATTTTTGGACAGTTATCAAGGGTATATTAGTGCTGCCCTGGTCCTTGGTGGTGTTGATGTTACCGGACCTCATTTGCACACAGTGAGTATAAATCTGTCTGCTGTCCTCTAAGCATTTCTGATCTGCTTCTTTACATTGAATGCTCTATGCAATGGACAAATATCATGCAGGTCTATCCTCATGGTTCAACTGATACCCTCCCTTTTGCTACAATGGGTTCTGGATCTCTTGCTGCTATGGCCATATTTGAGTCAAAATTCAGAGAGGGACTAACTGTAAGTTAATTAAGTCTTCTGAATTGTGATCTGTTGTTAATATTTTGCATATGGTAAAGCCAACATGTCTTATCCCTGACATATTCGGGGCTCCCTTGTGAGATATTTTCATACTAAGCAGGTAGCTTTCTGATTATGGTATGGTAGGAACACTACAAGGGCAAGTTTGTAATGTTCCACCCTCATAATTGAGAGTAATCATGGTATTAGAATATGTAGATCAGCCACTAGAAAATTGAGTCTTTTTGCAGGTAAAAGTGTCATAACCGGGCTCTATATATCTGTTGTTGTCTAGAATTGGACCCTGAATTCACATGAATAGGTTGCATTTAGAATTCTCACACATTCAGCATTTTTTGTTCTTTCTATTGGCATATCGTGGATCAAATTCATATATGTCTGCTGGTGGGAAATTTATGCTAAGACTTGGGAGAGACCCAGAAGGAATCCATAATATGTTTTTGTTTTGAAAGCATTCGTCTTGAAAAATCTAATGACCTGCATGACCTTTCCGAGGATCCTACCTACAGAAGCTGCTAAAACCCTACCAATGCGATGAGATTCAAATGATTACATTAGTTAATGTGTAATTATGTAGTTGAGAATCTCTGAAGTGATCTGAACCATTAAGTTTTTATATTTACGCATGTGTAGCTTGCACAGTGTGTGTGTGTGTGTGTGTGAAAATCTTTGCAACATTGGAAACTATTCCATGTATAACTTTAAAACTATATCACATGAAATGTTTAATGTCAAGAAATCTGGAAGTGTCAGGATTTCTAGGGGTAAAATCCTGGTATTGTTGAAAATGAGAAGCGCAATATGAATACATGATTCTCCTGGAACTCTATATGGATTTAGGCTTTATAAATATCGAATTTGCTTCATAAAATGCTGCAGAGGTCTGGGTCAGTTATAACATGTATTTTCAACAAATATTTGACAAATCAACGAGGGAGTATTTTGACATGCTTTCCTGAGTTGAGAAATTTGTTCACTAAAATTGTTCATTTATGATGTTAAATTAGAATTGGCAGGCAATAAACAAGCATTTAGCTATGCAGATCAAGTGGAGTTTGATTTTCTTCTGATGTACAAGATTCCTTTAGTAACATTCAAATATTCATATTAATTTTGAATTTTCGTATTCCTTTTGCAGAGAGAGGAGGGAATCAAACTTGTATGTGAGGCAATATGCTCAGGCATCTTCAATGACTTGGGGAGTGGGAGCAATGTTGATGTTTGTGTGATAACAAAGGTGTAAATTGTAAAATTGCCTATCATATTGATGTGACATTTCATTTTTCTCCAATGGGGCTATTCCCAATATTTACTGTTAATTTACTTTTTGTAATTAGGGCCACACAGAATACTTGAGAAATCATCAGCTGCCAAATCCAAGGACCTATGTCAGTTCTAAGGGCTATTCCTTTGTCAAAGGGCATACTGGTAATTTCTTATCCACGTATGCATGGGGTTAACCTGTATCTTGTGTGTGTGTGTAAGACTAGTTGATCAAAGGTTTTGAGAGAAGTTGGAAAAACAATACAGTTTTTTAGGAAATTATTAGGCTGGAAATGTTGATTTATTTATGTGCAAGCACATCCGAAAACAAGCAGGGGAGAAACAACAAAAAGAAAATTGTAGCCATCACAAATAACAAAAATTCAATTATTCATGACTTTCATGAATAATGATGAAACACTGAAGTATTCAGTGTTTGGTTAATTGTTCAACTATTGGAGTTTTTTGAAGATATTTAATAAGAATATCAGGGTTGCTTTGTAGATATTCTTTTCAAATTTCATATCATTCTCAAAAAAAAAAAAAAAAAAAAAGCATACAACTATTTTTTAAACTAGCTTGGAATGTTTGGATTTATATAGGCAAAAAAGTTCATATGAAATTGGTAAAAATTGAATTTTCCTCCAGCTGTTCTAAGCGTTTCTAAAAGAAAACTTTGAGTAATATAGAAGTATGAAAAAAACAAAAGGCGAAGATTGCTGTGCAACAATGTAGATATCACATATTGACCAGAGTTTCAGTGCCTGTATTAACAACACAGGACTGACTGCAAATAGTTAAAACAAGGTCTGATAAAGTTTCTTTCCAAAATGTGATGCTTTTGCTAGATCTTGCAAAATATCAAGGGCTATATAGTAAAAAGGGGACAGATATTTGTCAAATGCCACCAATGATTTCCTAGATTTCTTTCATGATTTATTTATTTTTTATTTGTGTTGTTGCTTTCTAATTCTTGTGTGAATGTATGCAGAGGTCTTGTCCACCAAGATCACTCCGTTGAAAGAGAAAAAGGTGGAAGTTGTTGAGGGAGATGCCATGGAAGAGTGACTCATAAGCTGTATTTGTCGTGTGGATTTCATGCTCTTAATTTGCAAACTTCCATTTCTGGTTTTTCTCAGTTCTTTAGCATGTTCTGTGTTCATGCCATTAGATTGTTTTAAACTGCAAAAGGTCCTTTGGTTGAAAGCCCCAAAATCAAATTCGGAAATACTATGGAAGTACTGTTTAGGCTTGTAGTAGACTTACCCTCCACATGGTCAAAGTTAATTTAGTTGTATGATTGCGCTTGCATGGTTTGGATCTTGGATAAGTTGAAATTCCATCTGCACTAATATTATTCTCTATAAATTATTTCTGCACTGGTAAATGGCAGGCAATCAATATGTTGTATTCTGAAACAAAACCTGTCACATGCCCATGCTGGGTACAAGTCCTGAAGTTTGGAAAAAATTATTACGTAGACTCATTTGTGGGTTTTGATTAGCTCTTTTTTCATTTCATAGTCAATCATGATTAATTTAGATTAATAATTAATAAAGAATAATTGATGCATAAATTTTTTATTAGTTTTGCTTATAATAGAATGAGTCTTATCTAATAATTTTTCGAAGTTTGGTCAGTTTGCTTCGTTTCTGTTCAGGTTTTTCTACTTCTGATTAGTGATGCCTGTCTCTGATCTAGTTTCTTGCTTGATCCTCCCCCCGTTGGAGATTTCTTTGATCCTGTCCTTTTAAGGCAAGTGCTGGTACAGATTAGCATTTATCATCGTGCAGAATATTTTGACGAGACCTTTGACGCTACATGATCAGAAATTCTATTGTCTTCGGAATGTATTCGGCGATGTTTGGGTTATGTTAGTAGGATTTAGTTTCAGGTCGATCCAAGCTTGGATACGGTCGCATGCCAACCCCTTTCCCGCTCTCCTCACACGAGTAGGCTTCGTGACCTTATAGGGATGGTGAAATTTGCATGAGGATGATGGTACCATTTGTGCATTAAAAACTGTTTTACAGCTATGTTGCGTCAACTAAAATGCGTAACCGCCAAAAAAAAAAAAAAAAGAAAAAAAAGCCTAAAATACGTAACCGCTGACGGTATGGCTATTAGATTCGAATTAATTGAAACCTAACTTCTTTATGCGAGGGCGAGATCGTCAGCCTCTGATAGTGAATTGTCAGCGTCTGGTAAGCAGAAAACGTCGCCAAATGGATGATGAATTTAATCGTGCAAGAAGCATGAACCGCGAACCTTGAACCCAAACTCCTACATCAGTTTGGCATATGCAAAAATTGCAAGAACAATGTGGGAAATACGGTCGGTAGGAAAACTTAGTGTAAAGATTTAGTATCTAAGAGAGTGATGGTAAACTAAACCTGTCCTGCTAAGGATGATCTAGTTCGATAATTTAACCATCCCCCTAAGGGATAGGATCCCAACCCGAGCATGGAGCTGAACTAGCACCTGACTCTTATTTTAAAACAAGGCCACCCTCGTTCGATACAGGGGTGGTGGCAACCTCAAAACTTACCATGAGTTTTGGAAGTAAAAGCTTATCCAATTACTAATACCCAAACCTAATTTTTCAAACAAGTCCACATTCATTCAGTGTTTAACGCAACTTAAAACTCAGCCCACTTTACACGACTGCCATTACTCTGAATTTTTTGAAAGTTAATACCTACTCTAAAGGTGACGGTGCCAACTAGGATAGTTTAAAAAATCATTGGAGTCGATACTAATAATCTTGATTGGAGTCTTGCTCTCAACTGACTTGGACGGATTTCCTCCCCTTCTAATTCTCCCTCATTTAAAGGCTCTAAATAGCCTTCCGAATCCTTCTATCAAGGCGGCACTAGTGGGCCTGTCTGATCCAGATGATGGAATGTAACTTTGGTCCTCCAAAGTTAAATTTTTTCACTTGACATTTCATGGCATCAAATTATGATGTGATCGTCATTTTGTCTACTTCTGGGTCCTCACCTCCACCGCCTTTGAGTGAGTCGCATGGAACTTATAGTCCTGTTCACTCTGAGAGAATCTTCAAGCGCCTTTTAGAAAAAGCTCCGAAGAAAGCCTAAAAAATTGCAGTAATGTAAGTAAAAAGAAAAATATGATCGTTCATCATAGCATGCAGACACCGTTTAATATAAATTCTTGAAGGAATCATTCCTTTAGAAAAAAAAATATTTCTCTACCTTTAATTTATTGAAATAAGCACCGAATGGAAATTCTAGTTTTTGAACTTGACTCCAATGCTTAATTTGGATTGGGCCCGCAAAGGGCTTGGATCACAACCTAATCCCACTCGATAATAACCCGGCTTGAGCTAAACTTTCTAGCAAACAATTGGAATTCAATCTGATCGAGTAACCCATTAATAAACTTTGACCAAATTGTGGCCCGATCTGATCCAACCCAACCACCAGTTGTCACTCAGCGACTACTTTGTCTAGTGACGGCAATGATGAGGGAGAGGTACGATGTACTGAATTCACTCAACTCTAGTGGACTCCCAAGCTTTCAGAATTATCTAAGATGTTTCAGCCATATTCTTGAAGTTTTCTATATATTTTGGTAGCCTTTATATCCAGGATGCTCCTACTTACTAGATGAAGGACAGTTGGCACAATCCTAAGCCACCTTGGATCCTAATTTTGCCCATATAAGGGAGAGGGGTCCTCATTTCTAACCAAACTCTGCAAAGTAGAGAACTCGCTAGAGAGTAGAGAGCTCCTTTCAGAGGATACCCTCCCTAACTATTTTGTACTCTTCATATTCATAATACAAACCCTTCTTTTAATCTTTGCCCATTCTCTCTTACACCCTTTTGCAGCTTCTTTGAAGGTGCTATCAAAAAATTTTCATATAGATAATTCATTTTTGCAATAGGATGGCACATAGGATACCAATATCCTTCTCTACTTGCTGCATCCCCAAGACGAGAAGCACGGTATGATATGTCGCTCGAGTCACCTGCGAGAAGACTTAGGAAGGCTTGACTGCTCGTAGAAATGCGGCCACTGCTGCTTCGCCTGAGATGACATCTGTTATTTAATTGCACACCATCAGTTAAGATATTTATCGATCAAAATCGGATGATCCTTATCAGATGACCTCGGATCTGTGGTGGTATGGGTTTGTTTGCCATGTGGACATCAGAGTTGAAGGCAGGTCATAAAGAATTGGATGATAATTCTAGTATGCTATGGAGAGTCCTAAGGCTGCAAGTGAGATGATTTTATTAAAATATTATTTATTTTTAAAAAAATTATCAAAATACTATTTTTTAAAAAAATTATTTATTAAAATATTATCCAAACCAAAGTCGTTCTATTATAGAATGACTTTATGTGCTAACTCACCACTCTCCATGCCATGTGAGAGAGTAGTTAGCAACAAATAGTCGCCCCACCCAATCATACGGTAGCTTACTATGTCGCTCTATCATAGGGTGACTATAAGTCGCCCTACTATAGGGCGACTCTATAAGTCGCCCTAGTATAGGATGACTTTGATCTCCTTTTATGTGTCAGCTCGAAAATATTGGTGCCAACGTTCCATTCAAAAGAAGATAATTTATGGGTCGATCCTTAAAATTTGAAACTATTTTTTTTTCAATTTTGATTTTCGAAACTTCCAAAGTTACCACAGAATGTTGTAAAATTATTTTGAATACTCTTAAAGCTTTTAAAAAATATTGTTTACATCTTAAATTTGATAAATTTATGGCCTTAGCCTTCTTTAAGCATCTTTATCTATTCAAAAATTCATGACTTTCTTGAGATACAAATTCAAGCTTCTCCAACTATATTTATAATTAACAGTATAAGATATCTTAGAAATGATGGACAATCCCAAACTTCAACCATATAACCTGTATCAAGATCGACAATAGGTTTTTTGTGCAACCAATAAAAATTGTAGCATGTGCATTTAGATTAAAAAAATAACATTAATTTCAAATTAATGTAAATCCATGTTTGATTATTACAAAGTTTGTTAGCCAAAAAAAATGTACAATCAATATAACTATCGAGAGGTGTATATACTAAGGTACTCAAGCCTCCTCCATGTCCATCTCTCATAGATGCGTGTCATCTCTGGTTGTATAGATGATGGCTCAGGTATGGCATCGATTGATGGAGAGGAAGATGTCTGACGTTTGCCTTAGAAAATCCTCAATCTACCCCTGCCTCTAGCTCTCCTATGTGCATGATCGACGTGCTGCTCATCAGTCGGTACAACGTGTCTCCTAGCTTAGTAATCCTCTGTGACATAAATGCATCATCTATGGGAAGATCGAAATCTGAGAAGCTAGGATATAAAGTATGCTGGACATCTGATGAGATACTCAGATCATCCATCGATGGCACAGTATTATCCTTAGAGATAACTTGCATGGTATCGAGAAGGCCATCCATGATATCGATAAATGCTCGATCCTTATATCCAATGGTGACCGAATGGAAGCCTTTCCATGCTTGATGGTATAGTGACGTGATCCTCTCAAACTATCAATATTAAAGAAAAATATGTATTATTCAAGAAAGCCAAACAATAATAACATAATAAATTTAGATAAAAAGTAAAATATATTTACCACAACATCCATCATGCTGTTCTATGGATGGAACCTCATCTCGGGCTGATCCCTCATCAATGGTGAAATGAATCATCTAGTGATACTCCTATACTACTGCAGATATGGATCATAATAATCCATACTAGGGAGCATAGGTGGACCATCCATAATCAAATCCTTCCGCCGCTTTCATGCATCAATATGCTCCTGATGCTGTTGAACCTAATCATGGCGATGCTATCCTCATTGATCTACCCTTTGGTGGCTCTCCCAAGTGTCGCATGATGGGCAGATATCCTAATGCATACCAAACTATCGCATCATGTGCTCTAAATAGTAGATCTCCATGATGTTGAAGCAAATAAAAGATGCGTGTGCCCTCCATATATGCTAATCTGATCGATATACCTCAGGCAATGTAGCAAGTATCTCCGATGTGTAAGGCATCCACACTATCTGATCATCATGCTGTTGGTCAAGCTGATCCCTATAGATAAGATAACTATGGTATCGGCTTTGAAGGTACAACATGGTAGGGTCAATCAGCCTCGGATGCAAGTATAAGTCTGAAGTAGCCATGTCTGAGGTACAAAATAAAAAGACTGTGTTAATGACAAAGATAGTAAGAAACATGAAAGATGGTAAAAAATTATTAAATGTATGATCTGAAAAGCCAATTATTGGCTGACATATTATATTTTTCTAAGTCATATTTTTATACTTAATTTATTGAATTAATAAAATAAATATTTTTTTATTCATTCATGTATAACGTGTCTGTGAATCGTCTAAAGAGTTAATGGATAATGATATCTATTTTCAAGAGTTAAGAATTTAAGGCATGTGTCAATATAGATTAACTCCTAAACTACTCCCGATCATTGAAATGTCATGAAGACAGTGATTGATCCGATAAGATCGATGCATAGATCACTTTTCTTTTAGGATAGATGAGTCTCGAGTTTATAGTATAGAGACACTGAGGTAAGAGGATAGATGATTGTTAGAAAATAATGTACTGAGTGTGACCAACAACCAGAAGTCATAGAATGTCTATTCTCTCATCAGTGACTATTTTGATATTATAGTTGTGTGAATAATTTTTAGATTTGCGGTGCCTTGGCTGTTCATAGTAGAGTTGCTATAGTTTGATGATATATAAACTTGATCCTTAACCATTTGGGACTTTGCAGTGTTCATTGGATGCAGTAAATTTGTTGTAGGAGTGGGGTATGCACTTATAAAAAATCTATCGACTTTAATAGTTGAGAAATAGTTCTATGCGATCTATGAGACTGAGTCCTTAAGTCTGTGGCCACAGCAACATGATAATGAAAAAAAATTTTCATAGAAATTCATGATTGGGCTCAAGCTAATTAAATATAGTATATGATAGATGCTTAAGGTTTGACGAGTTTCCATGATTTACATCCAATTAGGATTTTTAATAGAAAAACTCGATCGCACAATAACTATACTTAGAGGTTTTGATCTTTCTCTTCTACTAGATTGCCACTACATACTGTCAAGCATCACTGATGAATTGTGAGAACTCATTAGGATTGGTTTCGAATCATCGATCCTTCTACAGTTGAGTTGAAATTGTTCTGGCCCATCGAAAAGGATTTTCAATGCTACTTTAATGGAGATCATTGTAAGTCTCACTACTAGACATAATAAAACCTATAGAATCACCCACCAAAGAGGCTGACCAAGTCAATTAATTATATCAAGATCCAATTATCAGTTAAATTGATAATTCAGATCAATCGTAAAAGTTACTTGTAGAAGTTGTGCTAAGTATTAGCAAGTTTAAATCTAATTATAAATATTATAATTAATTTTGATAAGATTAAGTTTGGATTTAGAACCTGATTAAATTAAATTAGATTTAATTTAAATTAGTTTAGACCTAATTTGAGTTGAATGGGTTATCCCAATCCAAGTGGAACTTGGATCAGAAATCTAGTCTCACTAGATTTCAAGTTCGACTCGAATTAGGCTTGATTTAATTTTGAATCAGATTCAAATTGAATCTAAACTTGACCAAGACTTAACCTAATTAGATTAGGATAAGAGAGTCTTAGTTTGACTAGGATTCTTCCATCTTTTTGGTGCAAGAAATGAGAGGGCCAGTGCCCTCTTTCTTTCTTATGCATGTGAGAGAGAGGGGCGCCAACCAATTTCTTAGGACTCTCTCTTTTGGAAAGATTTCATCCCTATCTAATTGAGAATCAGATTAGGAGCTAAATCAGCAAATTTTTTATGCATGAAAATAAGAAAAGGAGTAGGACTCCTCTTGTAGTTAGCGTGAACTCCATATTGAACCGCCCCCTTTGCCTATTTAAATGGTGCCCCACCTTATAGATGCTTAAGGATTTATTCCTTTAGATATTCCATGCCTAAAGGGAGAGAAAATTAGAGAAAAGGAAGAGAAAAATAATAGGAAAAAGAAAGAAAAGAAAAGGAAGAGAAAGGATTCTCTTCTAGCTTATTCTTTGAGGTCCTGCACGAAGGTGCTCGTGCTATCTTTTTCTATACTGAAATTTATTCAAACAAAGCAGATCTGAAAGAGGCTAGCACCTCAATGATCATGAAGGCTTCGAGCTTGATTCAATCCTATATAGATATCCATAGATGCTAGGCATATGCACGGCTTCAAATAGAACCTAAAAAGCTTTAAGATCTAGCTTGCATCTAATTATTCATCTAGGTATGTTTTTAATCACTCCTTAACTTAGTGTTCAGATTAATTGATCTATGTTTAACATGCATATTTGATCCTTTATAAGTGATGCTATATTAGATCTAGGGCATGCATTAGATTAAAGTTTTAATCTATGCTTTTCTCTACACTTTTTATAAGATGAAAAAATCTACATGCTGAAATTTTCTAAACCTTAACGGTGGTATCAGAGCCACGATTTTTAATATGCATGACTAAATTTGAATCTAATTTAATAAGATTAATCAAGATCTAAAAATGATTATTTATGATTAATTTTTTAATTTTGAATCATAATAAAATCAAATAAAAAATCTTAACCTAGATTGATCTACATCAAAATGGAAAGATTGTCTAATATCAATGCTGATCCCTTATTGAAAATTATTTTTATATTTAGATCTAATTTTTGATGAATATATGTGATATACTTTAATCATATTTAGATCTGATTTTAATTTTGATATATAAGATTTGTGCATACATGATATGTGTAAATTTAGATCAAAATTCCTAATAGTCTAGTATCCTTCAAGAATCTTAGTAAAGATCGTCCTGCCATAGAGGACTATAGTGGAATGGATGCCTATCTGAATTAAGAAGGAGAACCATGAAAAGAAAAAACTTACTTTTATATAAAATTTTAGATCCAAAAACTATTTAAGATTTGAAACTTTATGTATGAGATACAAAGAATGATAGTTTAAATCTGAAAATAGTTTTGACATCTAAACTACTTCATGTTCATAATGCACATAATTAAGGGTCTAAAAATTAAGATTAAAATCTAAAATTAAGAATCTAATGTCTTAATCTTAAAGCATAATACATAAGGATTTGGCATGGATAGAATAATTAGGTCTAGTGATTAGACTACAATTAGGATTTTTTATTAGATCATGTTAGAATCCTAGCCAATTTTGAGCAGTTGATCAAACCCAATCAAAAGTTGATTAGGATTAGGTCAAAGGGGCTTAAAATCAAATTTAGTTATAGTTGGTCACATCAATTCATATTTGATATGAGTCAATTAACTCAAGACCAAATTTGGCTCAATGGTTCGAGCTCGAATCTCTAGGCAGACCTATTTAATTCTAACTGATTGGTGTCTAAGGCAAGTCTTGATCATGATTTTTAATTGGAATCATGATTACCTGGCCATGCACTAATGGTGTCTAAAGCAAGCATCTGCAGCCCTCCCAATGATCTCACTTTCCTGGCCAATTTAGTCAATTAATGATTGAATCATGTGGCTTAGTCATTCAAGTTCACCCATGCCGACTAGGTTTGTCAAACATGCAACTGTATTGACCTAAACCTGATTAGTCAGATATGAAATTATTCTAACTTATTCTAGATGAGATCTGTTGGTGCAGAAATCCGTCCTCGTCGGAGGTCGCCGGAATCGAGGCCGCTGAGGTCGCCGTCGGGGACCTGCAAAACGAAGTCCCGTCCGGAACCGGTGGGGTGGTGGCTCCGGCAGGACCCTCCGACGGTCAAGTCAGTTTCCGGCCAACAGTAATGGAGTGCTCGGAATGGATTCCGGAGCTTAGAGATGAGGAGGAGAGCTTAGAGAGTCGAGAGTTCAGAGAGCTTCCCTTTGGCGTATCTGGAGGGGTCCTTTTATAGCGGAGCTCAGTTGATTGTGACAGTCATGCCGTCTGCGCAGAGAGTCGTTGGGGCGGCATGGAGTTCGGTACGGAGAGGATGGCGTCGTCCGGTGGATCGTGGAAGCATACTGGATGTCGTGGGCCGCATGAAGTCCGGTACGGAGAGGAAGGCGTCGTCGGTGGATCGTGGGAGCCATACTGGCGAGTCGTCGGCCGCATGGAGTCCGGTACGGAGAGGAAGGCATCGTCCGGTCTTGTTGCAGGCGACAGTTCGTCCAGAGGAGTTCGGACTTGTAACAGAGTTCGGCTGAAGGGGAAGATGGGGAGTTCGGTACTGGCTGAAGGGTTGGCCATCTGTAGAGTTCGGCCGCGGGACGACTGCCGAGGAGTTCGACCGCTGAGAGGCCCGAAGAAGCTCGGCTGGCCAGTTGAAGGACTTCGGTTGCTAGTTAGTTCGGCCAGGGCTCGCTGAGGAGTTCGGTCGCCTAGAGTCGGTCGTCGAGGAGTTCGGCCACTTGGGCTCGCTGAAGTCGGTCCGAAGGAGTTCGGCCGTGGGGTCCGAATGGGTTCGGACTTGTAGGAGAGTTCGGCTGAAGGGAAACCGGAGGAGCTCGGATGGTCGAACGGGCGTCTGGGAGGAGTCCGTCTCCCGAAGAAGTCCTGCCGCTTGGAGTCCAAGGAGCTCGGCCGTCAGGAAAGTTCGGCTGGCGGTTGGGAGTTCGGCCCGGAGCCTGGCGCTGGGGAGTTCGGGAGCTAGGTAGTGTAGTTCGGCCCGAACCTTGGCGCAGGGGATTTCGCCTCTAGGCAGTTCGGCGTGGTAGGGGCTCGGCCTGGGCGGCTGGCGCTAAAGCTCTTCAGCGGTACTGGTTACATATGGCTGAGCGTCGGGCCAGGGCTTCGGCAGGAGCGGATTTATCCCCAACAGTACCCCCTACCACTCCCGAGTTTAAAAATTGAAGGAATGGAGTACCCAAAACAGGCGACTGCCGAAGTTCTTCTTCCAGGCTCCGCATTTGTTGCAGCTGAAGCCTCAAGAGGTCTCATCTCCAGCCAATATTTGTCGCTGAAGTTGACGGCGAGGCTTGGGGAACCTATCTCCAGTCGATGTTTGGAGTTGAAATGCGAACTCGTTTCCAGCTAAAGTCGATGAAGCTGATGTTGAAGCCGAAAGTAAATATCTCGCTCCTACGGTCGAGGTCGGATTTGAGCTCCTCGGGGGCGACATTGTCTTCATCAGCTGAAGTTAGACTCTCGAGGGAGACCTCCTCTCTTACCAGTCGAGGTTGAAGTGCGCGCTCGGGGGAGATCTTATCTTCCTGCAGCCCGAGGTTGGTGCTCCCGTTTGGACGAGTTCTCCTCCTGTTCCCAACCGAGGCTTTTCGCGGTTTTGCTCGGAAGAGATGTTATCTCTAGCCGAGGTGGGTGCTCGTGCTTAGGATGAGGTCTCCTCCTGTTCCTAACGAGGTTGTTCACGGTCGCTCGGGAGAGATCTTATCTCTAGCCGAGGTTGATTCGGTCGCTCGGGAGAGATTTATCTTAGCCAGAGGTGGATGTGCGCGCTCGGGGAGATCTCCTACGGTCGAGCTTCTCTCTGGGGGAATCTTATCTTCCTGCAGTCGAGGTGCGCGCTCGCGTTAGGACGAGGTTCTCCTTGTTCCCAACGAGGGCTTTTCGGCGGTTGCTCGGGAGAGATGTTATCTCTAGCCGAGGTGCACGCTCGCGTTAGGACGAGGTTCCTCCTGTTTCCAACCGAGGAT